>JAQOWZ010000099.1:0-529419 GCA_035578165.1 Stenolophus ochropezus | reverse complement strand
ACGCGCTATCTCAGAGTTAAAAAAAATATAAAATTCTGGCGCGGAAGCAAATATTTATATGATTTTCTACAAAAATAAAATCAGATTTTACCTTTTCTTGATGAATACTTTGTATATTGTAAGCTACATGGGTTGGATTTAGAATACCTACCACACATGAAATAGCAATTTTCTTGTTGCAATGATTTCTTTTAGCTAAAATATGAAACACAATTATAAAATTCGGGCGCGGAAGTAATTATTTATATGATTTTTTATAAAAATAAAGTCAGATTTAACCTATTCTTGATGAATACATTGTATATTGTAAGCTACATAGGCTGGATTCTAGAATACCTATCACACTTGAAATAGCAATTTTCTTGTTGCAATGTTTTCTTTTAGCAAAAATATGATGACGAGAAAGAAAATTTAAGCGCGGAAGTAAATATTTATATGATTTATTACAAAAATAAAGTCAGATTTTACCTATTCTTTAAATGGATATTTTTGTTAAAACACTCATATTCATGCTTTAGGATCTATACTATGGATAATTTTAGCATTGGGTATGCAAAAGTGACCATAACGTGGTACCAATCAGATAATAAACATTTAATTTTCGGGTGTCATTTTAATGAATACGTTGTATATTTTAAGCTAAAAGAACTGGATTCTAGAATACCTACCTCACTTGAAATAGCAATTTTCATGTTGCAATGTTTTCTTTTAGCTGAAATATGATAAAAAATTATAAAATTCGGGCGCCGAAGCAAATAGTTATATAATTGTTTACAAAAATAAATTCAGATTTTACCTATTCTTGATGAATAAGTTGTATATTGTAAGCTACATGGACCGGATTCTAGAATACCTAATACACTTGAAATAGCAATTTTCTTGTTGCAATGTTTTCTTTTAGCTGAAGTATGATGAAGAATTATAAAATTCGGGCGCGGAAGCAAATAGTTACATGATTGTTTTACAAAAATAAAGTCAGATTTTACCTATTCTTGATGAAAACGTTGTATATTGTAAGCTACATGGGCTTGAATCTAGAATACCTACCTCACTTGAAATAGCAATTTTCTTTTTGCAATGTTTTCTTTTAGCTAAAATATGATAAAGAATTATAAAATTCGTTCGCGAAAGCAAATTTTTATATGATTTTTTACAAAAATAAAGTCAGATTCAACCTATTTTTGATGAATACGTTGTATATTGTAAGCTACATGGGCTGGATTCAAGAATACCTTCCACACTTGAAATAGCAATTTTCTTGTTACAATGTTTTCTTTTAGCTAAAATATGATAAAGAATTATAAAATTCGGGCGCGGAAGCAAATATTTATATGATTTTTTACAAAAATAAATTTAGATTTTACATATTCTTGATGAATACGTTGTATATTATAAGCTACATGGGCCGGATTCTAGAATACCTAACAAACTTGAAATAGCAATTTTCTTGTTGCAATGTTTTCTTTTAGCTGAAGTATGATGAAGAATTATAAAATTCGGGCGCGGAAGCAAATATTTATATGAATTTTTTACAAAAATAAAGTCAGATATTACCTTTTCTTGATGAGTACGTTGTTTAATGTATGATACATGGGCTGAATTCTAAAATACCTACCACACTTGAAATAGCAATTTTCTTGTTGCATTGTTTTCTTTTAGCTAAAATATGATAAAGAACTATAAAATTCGAGCGCGGAAGCAAATATGTTTACGATTTTTTACAAAAATAAAGTCAGATTTTACATATTCTTGATAAATACGTTGTATATTGTAAGCTACATGGGCTGGATTCTAGAATACCTACCACACTTGAAATAGCAATTTTCTTGTTGCAATGTTTTCTTTTAGCCAAAATATAATGAAAAATTATAAAATTTGGGCGCGGAAGCAAATAATTATATGATTTTTTACAAAAATATTGTCAGATATTACCTATTCTTGAAATGGATATATTTGTTAAAACATTCATATTCATGCTTTAGGATCTATACTATGGATAGTATTAGCATTGGACATGCAAAAGTGACCATAACGTGGTACCAATCAGATAATAAACATTTAATTTTCGGGTGTCTTTTTAATGAATACGTTGTATATTGTAAGCTACATGGGCTGGATTCTAGAATACCTACCACACTTGAAATAGCAACTTTCTTGTTGCAGTGTTTTCTTTTAGCTAAAATATTATAAAACATTATAAAATTCGGGCGCGGAAGCAAATATTTATATGATTTTGTTACAAAAATAAAATCAGATATTACCTTTTCTTGATGAATACGTAGTATATTGTAAGCTACATGGGCTGGATTCTAGAATACCTACCACACTTGATATAGCAATTTTCTTGTTTCAATGTTTTCTTGTAGCTAAAATATGATGAAGAATTATAACATTCGGGCGTGGAAGCAAATATTTATATGATTTTTTTACAAACATAAACTCAGATTTTACCTATTCTTGATGAATATGTTGTATATTGTAAGCTACATGGGCTGGATTATGAAAAATTATAAAACTCGGGCGCGAAAGCAAGTATTTATATGATTTTTTACAAAAATGAAGTCAGATTTTAACTATTCTTGATAAATATGTTGTATATTGTAAGCTACATGGGTTGGATTCCAAAATACCTACCACTTTTTAAATAGCAATTTTCATGTTGCAATGTTTTCTTTTAGCTAAAATATGATAAAAAAATATAAAATTCGGGCGCAGAAGCTAATATTTATATGATTTTTTACAAAAATAAATTCAGATTTTACATATTCTTGATGAATACGTTGTATATTATAAGCTACATGGGCCGGATTCTAGAATACCTAACAAACTTGAAATAGCAATTTTCTTGTTGCAATGTTTTCTTTTAGCTGAAGTATGATGAAGAATTATAAAATTCGGGCGCGGAAGCAAATATTTATATGAATTTTTTACAAAAATAAAGTCAGATATTACCTTTTCTTGATGAGTACGTTGTTTAATGTATGATACATGGGCTGAATTCTAAAATACCTACCACACTTGAAATAGCAATTTTCTTGTTGCATTGTTTTCTTTTAGCTAAAATATGATAAAGAACTATAAAATTCGAGCGCGGAAGCAAATATGTTTACGATTTTTTACAAAAATAAAGTCAGATTTTACATATTCTTGATAAATACGTTGTATATTGTGAGCTACATGGGCTGGATTCTAGAATACCTACCACACTTGAAATAGCAATTTTCTTGTTGCAATGTTTTCTTTTAGCCAAAATATAATGAAAAATTATAAAATTTGGGCGCGGAAGCAAATAATTATATGATTTTTTACAAAAATATAGTCAGATATTACCTATTCTTGAAATGGATATATTTGTTAAAACATTCATATTCATGCTTTAGGATCTATACTATGGATAGTATTAGCATTGGACATGCAAAAGTGACCATAACGTGGTACCAATCAGATAATAAACATTTAATTTTCGGGTGTCTTTTTAATGAATACGTTGTATATTGTAAGCTACATGGGCTGGATTCTAGAATACCTACCACACTTGAAATAGCAACTTTCTTGTTGCAGTGTTTTCTTTTAGCTAAAATATTATAAAACATTATAAAATTCGGGCGCGGAAGCAAATATTTATATGATTTTGTTACAAAAATAAAATCAGATATTACCTTTTCTTGATGAATACGTAGTATATTGTAAGCTACATGGGCTGGATTCTAGAATACCTACCACACTTGATATAGCAATTTTCTTGTTTCAATGTTTTCTTGTAGCTAAAATATGATGAAGAATTATAACATTCGGGCGTGGAAGCAAATATTTATATGATTTTTTTACAAACATAAACTCAGATTTTACCTATTCTTGATGAATATGTTGTATATTGTAAGCTACATGGGCTGGATTATGAAAAATTATAAAACTCGGGCGCGAATGCAAGTATTTATATGATTTTTTACAAAAATGAAGTCAGATTTTAACTATTCTTGATAAATATGTTGTATATTGTAAGCTACATGGGTTGGATTCCAAAATACCTACCACTTTTTAAATAGCAATTTTCATGTTGCAATGTTTTCTTTTAGCTAAAATATGATAAAAAAATATAAAATTCGGGCGCAGAAGCTAATATTTATATGATTTTTTTTACAAAAATAAAGTCAGATATTATCTTTCCTTGATGAATACGTTGCATATTGTAAGCTACATGGGCTGGATTCTAGAATACCTACCACACTTGAAATAGCAATTTTCATGTTGTAATGTTTTCTTTTAGCTGAAATATGATGTAGAATTATAAAATTCGGGCGCGGAAGCAAATATTTATATGATTTTTTACAAAAATAAAGTCAGATATTACCCATTCATGAAATGGATATTTTTGTTAAAACATTCATATTCATGCATTAGAACCTATACTATAAATAATTTTAGCATTGGACTTGCAAAAGTGACCATAACGTGGTAACATTCAGATAATAAACATTCAATTTTCGGGTGTCAATTTAATGAATACGTTGTATATTGTAAGCTACATGGGCTGGATTCTAGAATACCTACCACACTTGAAATAGCTATTTTTATGTTGCAATGTTTTCTTTTAGCTAAAATATGATGTAGAATTATAAAATTCGGGCGCGGAAGCAAATATTTATATGATTTTTTACAAAAATAAAGTCAGATTTTACCTATTCTTGATGAATAAGTTGCATATTGTAAGCTACATGGTCTGAATTCTAGAATACCTACCACATTTGAAATAGCAATTTCCTTGTTGCAATATTTTCTTTTAGTTAAAATAGGATGAAGAATTATAAAATTCGGGCGCGGAAGCAAATATTTATATGATTTTTTACAAAAGTAAAGTCAGATTTTACCTATTCTTGATGAATACGTTGTATATTGTAAGCTACATGGGCTGGATTCTAGAATACCTACCATACTAGAAATAGCAATTTTCTTGTTGCCATGTATTCTTTTAGCTAAAAGATGATGAAGAATTATAAAATTCGGGCGCGGAAGCAAATATTTATATGATTTTTTACAAAAATAATATCAAATATTACCTTTTCTTGATGAATACGTTGTATATTTTTAGCTACATGGGCTGGATTCTGTAATTCCTAACACACTTGAAATGGCAATTTTCTTGTTGCAATGTTTTCTTTTAGCTAAAATATGATGAAGAATTATAAAATTCGGGCGCGGAAGCAAATAATTATATGATTTTTTTACAAAAATAAAGTCAGATATTACCTTTTCTTGATGAATACGTTGTATAATGTAAGCTACATGGGCTATGGTCTAGAATACCAACCACACTTGAAATAGCAATTTTCTTGTTGCAATGTTTTATTTTAGCTAGCAAATGATGAAGAATTATAAAATTCGGGCGCGGAAACAAATATTGTTACGGTCTGCTATTTTATTATATTTCTTGGTAAGCAGGCAAGTTTTGTGATTTAAATTTTTGAGTGTTATTTACTCAAGGGAGCCCATTTTGAGGATTTATCAATATTACATCACGGAGAATTTGTCTCTATCAGCTGTTGCTGGATTTGATAGTTTAACTCCAGATCAAAGATACTTTCTAAGCCGCTCAACATCTCAAGGTAATTGTAATGCACAGTAATTTCAGTCATTTTGTCATATACAGAATTTGTTATTCAGTTCAGTCTTTAAGCTGATCACATTTTTGTGTATGATTTAGACCACGTGTTTGTGGCCTAACTATTTGCCAAGGCTAAGCTAAAATATATCTCTTTCAGGCTTTTTTTTTATATATGGTAATTTTACCATGCAATTTACACAATTGAGTATAATTCTCATCCACTCGTGAGAACGATCTTTTGAGAGGACACGACAGAAAGAATTGGTGATCCAAGCATGCGGGACCAGTTGCCGCCATTTTGAAATCGTCTCCAGCGGGACACCTACTTCCGGAAATTCAGGAAAGCCCTTTATTATTCTTTTTATATTTATTTGTTCGCTTGAATTTACTTTATTTAACAAATGATTTGTTTAATTGTTAATTTATTTCCACACTGATTTATTATTTTGTGTACTGACTCACGCGAGTTTATTTATTTTTCTTGAATATTCAGTATTAGACTTTCAGTAGCGCCGTCTGATAGTTAAGACGAATTAGGGAGAGAGTATTTTAGTGCTCTTATAGCGTATGCCTGCGACGTCCGTGAATGGTCGACCAATCATCGTGCGTGCGCGTTTTGCGGTATTTTATCTCTTTTGTTTATGAGTTTCGGTACTCTGTCCTCGTTCCGTCGGCTGTTAGCACCGCTCATATTAGAATATTGTTAAACTCGATTTTCGAGTACTATTCAGCTCGCGTCAGTTATTTTTTTGAAACACATTCTTTCTCTTGTAATATTTATCTTCAGTATATCAATATAGATATAATTTTATATAATTTTGAGCTTTATTGCGAACTCCCTTTCCACGAGTTTTGTGTGCTTGCAGTATCGGTGCTTTCGCTGTTGTGCACCATATTTAACAACACGCGTGGCGCCCTACATTTTTGTTTATTTTATTTATTGTAAATTATTTTGGTTATCAAAGACCCAGCCCTTCTCCACTGTCTAAAAGCTGGCGGCCGCATTCCTGAAAAGCTTGGGTGCGTTATATTTGCCTTTAGAGGTAGAACCTTTAAGGTCCTTCCAGTACGTAGCAAATTTCTGGCGCCCAACGTGGGGCTCTTTAATTTAAAACAGGGGCCTTTGATTAAAAGAAGCCTTTAATTAAGAGGTGCTCTCTAATAATAGTGGCAACTTAAATTAGGAAAATATTCTGTTGAATCTTATCTAAGTTATTGTCCGTTGTTGTGTCATACTTTAAACTTTAAGTGTTGTACAATTCAGTTATTAATTTTATAACCTAAAGTATTACTAGTATCGAATTCTTTCTTTCCGTTGCTGTTAGATAGTTGAGATTTTTTTGATTATCGTGTACATTTTCTTTATTTATTTTATGTCTATCATGGATGTTGGAAAATTGAGTCGTGATGAACTTGAGTACGAATTATCAGTTCGTGGTGTACAAAGTCCGGAAAATTTAACGATACCGATTATGCGAAGTGACCTTAGGCGACGAATTAAAAACGAGGAATTAGGTTCGGTTGAAGATAGAAGCTCAGAACCGCGGGATGCTTCTGAAGAAATTGATGTGTGTACCCAAAAAGTTAGTGAGATACAATCGTTGATTCTAGAATTAAATGATAGGTCCGGAATATATTCGATAGAAAAAATACTCGCGAAAATATATCATGTACGGTGTCGTTTGGCTCGAATTAAGCCGGACGATGATGAAATTAAAGCGTGCCTTACTAGATTAAAAGAATCTATTTCAAATTGTGAAACAGATGCTTTAGAACGAAGCGAGAATGAAAGTTCGGAGCAAAAACCAATAGAGCCTGCAACTAGAGTTAATGCAAATCAGAAACAAGTCCCTGTTAGTAAATGGCGAATTTCTTTCAATGGTGAACCAGGTGTGAGCGTAAGCGCATTTTTAGAGCAATTAGATGAACTTAGTATCGCGCGTAACGTCTCTAAAGAAGAATTATGCAATAGTATCATAGAATTATTATCTGGTAATGCTTTAACTTGGTACCGATCCGTGCGGCATAAAATTAAATCATGGAACGATTTTGTTAAACTGTTGCGTGAAGAATATGAGCCCTACGATTATGAAATTGAATTATGGGACGAAATCAGAAAACGTTCACAGGGTTTGGATGAATCTATAGGTACTTTCTTCGCGTGTTTGATTAATTTGTTCGCACGTCTACCTAAACCTCCTTCAGAGGCAGAGAAACTGCAAATATTACGCCGTAATATTGCACCATATTATATTCATTCGTTAGGAGTCCAAGAATTCAAATCTACAGATGAATTACGGGAATGGTGTAAAAAGATGGAGCGAAATCGTTTTATAGCTGAAAAGTTTCGGCCACCTCCAACTAACCGTCGTAATCTTCTTGAACCGGATTTGTCTTATCAAGGGCGGTCTCGGTTAACTGTAAATTCTTCTAATATTCAACCCAGTACTAGTACTCGTACTTCTAGTAAACCCGTGTGCTGGAATTGTCGAGCTGTGGGGCATATGTCGCGAGACTGTAGGCTACCAAAGAATAAATATTGTTTTGGGTGTGGCACACAGAATGTTACAAAAGCTTCGTGTCCTAAGTGTCAATCGGGAAACGGAAGAAGGACGATGTAAGTGGTCGATTACACCGTCATAGGTCTTCTACCGCGGCCATTATTAACAATGTTAAATTAGATTTTATTTTGTCTCACGTTCAAGGAGACGAACGACCATATTTAGAAATTTCTATTTTAGGTCAACCATTTTTCGGATTACTAGATTCGGGTGCATCGCGTACAGTTGTTGGTGATTTAGGTTATAAATATTTGTTAGATTTGGGATATAAATTAACAAGTAACCCTTCTTCATGTATTGTTGCCAATGGTGAAGGATGTTATAGTCCTGGTGAGATTACAGCACCGGTGAGACTTCGGGATATTGTTAAATTAATTACCTTCGTTGTTGTGCCATCTATTAAACAAGACATTATTTTGGGAGCGGATTTTTGGAGAATCATGGGTATAGTTCCTGACCTTAGAAAGGGCGAGTGGTCGTTTTCTGAAAATCCAATTTTAATCAATAGTATTGATAAAGTAATTTCACGTTCTTCCTTATCTTTGGAGCAAGAATCAGAGTTAAGTAAAACGTTAGACAAAATTTTTGAAAATATGCCTCCTGATTTAATCGGTTGTACAAATTTATTACAGCATGTTA
The DNA here is from genome assembly GCA_035578165.1 of Stenolophus ochropezus. Classification (NCBI taxonomy): domain Eukaryota; kingdom Metazoa; phylum Arthropoda; class Insecta; order Coleoptera; family Carabidae; genus Stenolophus; species Stenolophus ochropezus. Next base: position 520,617 of record JAQOWZ010000099.1, on the reverse strand, counting down.
TCAAGCCCGATAGCCCACCAATTAAGCAAAGGTATTATCCGTTGTCACCGGCTATGCAAAAATATGTCGATCAAGAGCTAAATGAAATGTTAGAAAAGGGAATTGTCGAAAAGTCTACCAGTGCATGGTCGTCACCTATTTTATTAGTTAAAAAAAAGGACGGTTCGTATCGTTTTTGTGTCGATTATCGTAGGTTGAATAAAGTAACGGAGCACGATGCTTATCCGTTGCCGTATGTGTCTAGTACTTTAGACAAACTACGTGACGCTCGTTATTTAACAACCCTTGACATTAAATCGGCTTATTGGCAGATTCCGGTCGCGGAAGAGTCTAGACCTTACACAGCGTTTACTGTGCCAAATCGTGGCCTTTTCCAATTTAAAAGAATGCCATTTGGGCTTCATAATGCTCCCGCTACTTGGCAACGATTTATTGACTTAGTAATTGGTGCCGATTTTGAGCCATACGTTTTTGTGTATCTTGACGACATTGTTATCGTTACCAGTACTTTTGAAAAACATGTTGAAATTCTTCGCGAGGTCTGTAAACGCTTAATTGATGCGGGATTAACACTAAGTCGTGAAAAATGTAATTTTTGTAGAGAAGAACTCCGTTACTTGGGTTACGTAATTAATAAGCAAGGTTTATTGGTGGACCCTGAAAAGGTTAAAGCGATTTTAGAAATCCCTACTCCGAGAACAGTATCAGAGGTTCGTCGTATCGTTGGTATGGCATCCTGGTACAGACGGTTCGTTCCGACTTTTTCTACAGTTATTTCTCCTTTAACTAATTTACTTCGTAAAAACGTTAAATTTTCTTGGGATACCGATTGTGAAAACGCTTGGTTGAAAATCAAGGACCATTTAGTTTCGGCTCCAATTTTGAGTTGTCCGGATTTCTCTAAGGAATTTATTTTGCAAACAGATGCTTCAGATTTTGGACTCGGGGCAGTTTTGAGTCAGGAATATCCTGAGGGTGAAAAGGTGGTATGTTACCTTTCGCGTTCCCTTACTCGGCAAGAAAGAAAGTATTCCACCTCCGAGAAGGAATTATTAGCGTTGCTATGGGCAGCGGAGAAACTCCGTCCGTATTTGGAGGGTGTACAGTTTAAAGCCATTACTGATCATCATTCTCTCGTGTGGTTAAACAAGATCCAGAACCCTTCTGGACGTCTTGCTCGTTGGGCAGTGCGCCTACAACAATTTAAATTTGAGATAATCCATCGGAAAGGTAAAGACCACGTGGTTCCTGACACTCTTTCTCGTTCAGTACCTATTGTAGATAATATTGAGGTTACGGAATGTACAGATAAATGGTTTGTACGTCTTTTTAAGTTAGTGGAAAGTAATCCAATTCGTTTTCCAAACTTTCGAGTAGATAAAGGGCGGTTATTTAAGCGTGTCAAAGTAGAGTTTTCCCAATTAGGCGATGGAACCGACGAATGGAAATTAGTAATACCTAAAGACAGACGTAAGACTTTACTTCAGCAGTGCCATGATATACCGACAAGTGGTCATTTAGGGGTCTTTAAGACGTACCACCGTCTTGCTCAAAATTATTTCTGGCCTAAAATGAAGGCTGATGTGGCTAAGTACGTTCGCTCGTGTGTTACTTGCGCAAAATCTAAGCCAGAACAGAAAGCTCCGGCCGGTGTAATGGGAGGTCATTCTAATATTTCTCGACCGTGGGAAGTACTAAGTACTGATTTGATAGGACCACTTCGGAGATCTAAGAATGGTTTTGCGTATATTTTGGTTATTACCGACTGTTTTAGCAAATTTAGCTTATGTTGTCCCTTGCGAAAAGCTAATGCAAATAATATTATTAAACATTTTGAAAATGATGTATTTCTTCTATTTGGAGTTCCTCGAGTTATAATTTCATATAATGGTGTGCAGTTTAAGTCAAAGGAGTATCTGAATTTATTGAGTTCGTACCACGTCAAACCTGCTTTCACGTCGTTGTATCACCCTCAAGCGAATCCTACAGAGCGTGTAAATCGTGTCTTAAAAACAATGTTGACAGCTTTCGTGTCAGATCATCAACGCGGATGAAATGATGTATTGCCAAAAGTAGCTTGTGCTCTGCGTACCGCTAAACATGAAGTAACTAGATTAACACCTTATTTTATCAATTTCGGACGCGAAGCCGTATTGCTTGGTGACGCTGACAATGAAAAGTTTCGTGAGAACAATAATGGGGTAGGTGACCAATTTCTAAATTTGGTATATGTGATAGCTTGTACAAAAATAATATACCCGTATTTTTTTAAAATTGTTAATTATATGTTGTTTTGAAGTAAATAAATAATATAGTACTTGGGAGGGGATTATGACGTCGACGAAGTTCATGAGAGCGGCGAAGGTAGACAGACGGAAATAGGTGGTGTGAGTGAGATAGTGCTAACTTAGTGAACGTCATAGTAAAGGACGCTGTTTCTATTTAACGCAAATTACTAAGCAATTGCTGATAAATATTTAACTTTTTTAATGTCAACGTTAATAAATAAATATACTTTCTATAATTCAATAGTTTTTTCATTAAAATTCTATCTTGGTCACCTACCCCATTCAGATTTTGAGAAAGAAAAGGTTATTGAACGAGCTTGTAATTTTAAGGAACTTTATAATAATGTTCGCAAGCGATTGCAAGATTCATACGAGAAGTCCAAGATTCGTTATAATCTTAGGCGTCGTGATGTAACTTTTCATCCTGGAGAATTAGTGTGGCGGCGAAATTTTGTTTTATCAAATGCTTCTGACTTTTATTCCGCAAAATTAGCAGATAAATTTGTTGGACCATTTCGAGTCCGCAAACGTATTTCTCCCACTACCTACGAGTTAGAGACTCGAAATGGAGAAAAATTATCAGGTACTTGGAACGTACAACATTTAAAGGCTGACACAACGGACAATCCAAATCATAATTAATTTTCGTGTTTGTTGTTACAAATTTTGACTCCATGAGTTTGTGAGATTCCTTTTTTTTTGAAAATTATTTTGTACGCTTTATTATTAACTTTCTTTAGTTTTTTTTCTACATATCGGAAATTTTCCCAGGAAAATTTCCTCATTTGGTCGGGGGGGAGTTGTTACGGTCTGCTATTTTATTATATTTCTTGGTAAGCAGGCAACCCTTTTGGCTGATAAGAATATATGTTTATTGGAGTCTTGGCTTATTTTGGTTTATACTTTTTAAATTCTTGCTCGGACTGAACTTGTCTTTTAAGAAACTGTTTTGTGCATCTCAGATTCATTCTCATCTTGATCAGTGAGTTTGAACAGATGTTTTATTTGACTGCCCATTGAGAAATAATTTGAGTTTTGTGATTTAAATTTTTGAGTGTTATTTACTCAAGGGAGCCCATTTTGGGGATTTATCAATATTACATCACGGAGAATTTGTCTCTATCAGCTGTTGCTGGATTTGATAGTTTAACTCCAGATCAAAGATACTTTCTAAGCCGCTCAACATCTCAAGGTAATTGTAATGCACAGTAATTTCAGTCATTTTGTCATATACAGAATTTGTTATTCAGTTCAGTCTTTAAGCTGATCACATTTTTGTGTAAGATTTAGACCACGTGTTTGTGGCCTAACTATTTGCCAAGGCTAAGCTAACATATATCTCTTTCAGGCTTTTTTTTATATATGGTAATTTTACCATGCAATTTACACAATTGAGTATAATTCTCATCCACTCGTGAGAACGATCTTTTGAGAGGACACGACAGAAAGAATTGGTGATCCGAGCATGCGGGACCAGTTGCCGCCATTTTGAAATCGTCTCCAGCGGGACACCTACTTCCGGAAATTCAGGAAAGCCCTTTATTATTCTTTTTATATTTATTTGTTCGCTTGAATTTACTTTATTTAACAAATGTTTTGTTTAATTGTTAATTTATTTCCACACTGATTTATTATTTTGTGTACTGACTCACGCGAGTTTATTTATTTTTCTTGAATATTCAGTATTAGACTTTCAGTAGCGCCGTCTGATAGTTAAGACGAATTAGGGCGAGAGTATTTTAGTGCTCTTATAGCGTATGCCTGCGACGTCCGTGAATGGTCGACCAATCATCGTGCGTGCGCGTTTTGCGGTATTTTATCTCTTTTGTTTATGAGTTTCGGTACTCTGTCCTCGTTCCGTCGGCTGTTAGCACCGCTCATATTAGAATATTGTTAAACTCGATTTTCGAGTACTATTTAGCTCGCGTCAGTTATTTTTTTGAAACACATTCTTTCTCTTGTAATATTTATCTTCAGTATATCAATATAGATATAATTTTATATAATTTTGAGCTTTATTGCGAACTCCCTTTCCACGAGTTTTGTGTGCTTGCAGTATCGGTGCTTTCGCTGTTGTGCACCATATTTAACAACACGCGTGGCGCCCTACATTTTTGGTTATTTTATTTATTGTAAATTATTTTGGTTATCAAAGACCCAGCCCTTCTCCACTGTCTAAAAGCTGGCGGCCGCATTCCTGAAAAGCTTGGGTGCGTTATATTTGCCTTTAGAGGTAGAACCTTTAAGGTCCTTCCAGTACGTAGCAATATTTATATGATTTTTTACAAAAAGAAAGTCAGATTTTACCTATTCTTGAAATGGATATTTTTGTTAAAACATTCATATTGATGCTTTATGATCTATACTATGGATAATTTTAGCATTGGACATGCAAAAGTGACCATAACGTGGTAATAATCAGATAATAAACATTCCATGTTCGGGTGTCATTTTATTGAATACGTTATATATTGTAAGCTACATGGGTTGGATTCTAGAATACAAACCCCACACTTGAAATAGCAACTATCTTCTTGCAATGTTTTCTTTTAGCTAAAATATGATGAAAAATTGTAAAATTCGGGCGCAGAATCAAATATTTATATGATTTTTTACAAAAATAAAGTCAGATTTTACCTTTTTTTAATGAATACGTTGTATATTGTAAGCTACATGGGCTGGATTCTAGAATACCTACCACACTTGAAATAGCAATTATCTTGATGCAATGTTTTCTTTCAGCTAAAATATGATAGAGAATTATAAAATTCGAGCGCGAAAGCAAATATTTATTTGATTTTTTACAAAAATAAATTAAGATATTACCTTTTGTTGATGAATACGTTGTATAATGTAAGCTACATGGGTAGGATTCTAGAATACCTGCCACACTTGAAATAACAATTTTCTTGTTGCAATGCTTTCTTTTAGCTAAATTATGATGAAGAATTAAAAAATTCGGGCGCGAAAGCCAATATTTATATGATTTTTTACAAAAATAAAGTCAGATTTTACCTATTCTTGATGAATACGTTGTATATTGTAAGCTACATGGGCTGGATTCTAGAATACCTACCACAATTAAAATAGCAATTTTCTTGTTGCAATGTTTTTTTTAGCTAAAATATGATGAAAAATTATAAAATTCGGGCGCGGAAGCAAATATTTATATGATTTTTACAAAAATAAAGTCAGATTTTAACTTTTCTTGATGAATACCTTGTATATTGTAAGCTACATGGACTGGATTCTAGAATACCTACCACACTTGAAATAGCAATTTTCTTGTTGCAATGTTTTCTTTTAGCTAAAATATTACGAAAAATTATAAAGTTCGGGCGCGGAAGCAAAATATTTATATGATTTTTAACAAAAATAAAGTCAGATTTTAACTTTTCTTGATGAATACGTTGTATATTGTAAGCTACATGGGCAGAATTCTGAAATACCTACCATACTTGAAATAACAAATTTCTTGTTTCAATGTTTTCTTTTAGCTAAAATATGATGAAGAATTATAAAATTCGGGCGCGAAAGCAAATATTTATATGATTTTTTACAAAAATAATGTCAGATTTTACCTATTTTTGATGAATACGTTGTATATTGTAAGCTACATGGGTTGGATTCTAGAATACCTACCCTACTTGAAATAGCAATTTTCTTGTTGCAATGTTTTCTTATAGCTACAATATGATGAAGAATTATGAAACTCAGGCACGAAAGCAAATATTTATATGAGTTTTTACAAAAATAAAGTCAGATTTTACCTACTCTTGATAAATACTTTGTATATTGTAAGCTACATGGGTTGGATTCTAGAATACCTACCACACTTGAAATAGCAATTATCTTGTTGCAATGTTTTCTTTTAGCTAATATATGATGAAAAATTTTAAAATTCGGGCTCGGACGCAAATATTTATATGATTCTTTACAAAATTAAAGTCAGATTTTACCTTTTCTTGATGAATACGTTGTATATTGTTAGCTACATGGGCTGGATTCTAGAATACCTACCACACTTTAAATAGCAATTTTCTTGTTGCAATGTTTTCTTTTAGCTAAAATATGATGAAGAAGTATAAAATTCGGGCGCGGAAGCAAATATTTATATTATTTTTTACAAAAATAAAGTCGGATTTTACATATTCTTGATGAATACGTTGTATATTGTAAGCTACATGGGCTGGATTCTAAAATACCTACCACACTTGAAATAGCAATTTTCTTGTTGCAATGTTTTTTTTAGCTAAAATATGATAAGGAATTATAAAATTCGGGCGCGGAAGCAATTATTTAATATGATTTTTTACAATAATAAAATCAGAATTTACCTATTCTTGACGAATACTTTGTATATTGTAAGCTACATGGGCTGGTTTCTAGAAAACCTACCACACTTGAAACAGCAATTTTCTTGTTGCAATGTTTCCTTTTAGCTAAAATATGAAAAAGAACTATAAAATTCGGGCGCGGAAGCAAATATTTATATGATTTTTTACAAAAATATAGTCAGATTTTATCTATTCTTGATGAGTACGTTCTATATTGTAAGCTACATGGGATGGATTCTAGAATACCTACCACACTTGAAATAGCAATTTTCTTGTTGCAATGTTTTCTTTTAGCTAAAATATGATGAAAAATTATAAAATTCGGGTGCGGAAGCAAATATTTATACGATTTTTTACAAAAATAAAGACAGATTTTACCTATTCTTGATGAGTACGTTGTATATTGTAAGCTACATGGGCTGGATTCTAGAATACCTACCACACTTGAAATAGCAATTTTCTTGTTGCAATGTTTTTTTTTTTAGCTAAAATATGATAAGGAATTATAAAATTCGGGCGCGGAAGCAAATATTTAATATGATTTTTTACAATAATAAAATCAGAATTTACCTATTCTTGACGAATACGTTGTATATTGTAAGCTACATGGGCTGGTTTCTAGAATACCTACCACATTTGAAACAGCAATTTTCTTGTTGCAATGTTTTCTTTTAGCTAAAATATGATGAAAAATGATAAAATTCGGGCGCGGAAGCAAATATTTATATTATTTTTTACAAAAATAAAGTCGGATTTTACCTATTCTTGATGAATACGTTTTATATTGTAAGCTACATGGGCTGGATTCTAGAATAACTACCACACTTGAAATACCAATTTTCTTGTTGCAATGTTTTCTTTTAGCTAAAATATGATAAAGAATTATAAAATTCGGGCGCGGAAGCAAATATTAATATGGTTTTTTACAAAAATAAATTCAGATTTTACCTATTCTTGATGAATACGTTGTATATTGTAAGCTACATGGCTGGATTCTAGAATACCTACCACACTTGAAATAGCAATTTTCTTGTTGCAATGTTTTCTTTTAGCTAAAATATGATAAAGAATTATAAAATTCGGGCGCGGAAGGAAATATTTATATGACTTTTTACAAAAATAAAGTCAGATATTACCTTTTCTTGATGAATACGTTGTATATTGTAAGCTACATGGGCTGGATTCTATAATACTTACCACATTTGAAATAGCAATTTTCTTGTTGCAATGTTTTCTTTTAGCTAAAATATGTTGAAGAATTATAAAATTCGGAGGCGGAAGCAAATATTTATATGATTTTTTACAAAAATAATGTCAGATTTTACCTATTCTTGAATGGATATTTTTGTTAAAACAGTCATATTCATGCTTTAGGATCTATAGTATGGATAATTTTAGCATTGGACATGCAAAAGTGACCATATCGTGGTACCAATCAGATAATAAACATTGAATTTTCGGGTGTCATTTTAATGAATTCGTTGTATATTGTAAGCTACATGGGCTGGATTCTAGAATACCTACCACACTGGAAATAGCAATTTTCTTGTTGAAATGTTTTCTTTTGGTAAAATATGATAAAGAATTATAAAATTTCTGCGCGGAAGCAAATATTTATATGATTTTTTACAAAAATAAAGTAAGATTTTACCTATTCTTGAAATGGATATTTTAGTTAAAACATTCATATTCTTGCTTTAGGATCTATACTATGGATAATTTTAGCATTAGACATGCAAAAGTGACCATAACTTGGAACCAATCAGATAATAAACATTCAATTTTCTGGTGTCATTATATTGAATACGTTGTATATTGTAAGCTACATGGGCTGGATTCTAAAATACCTACCACACTTGAAATAGCTATTTTCTTATTGCAATGTTTTCTTTTACCTAAAATATAATAAAGAAATATAAAATTCGGGCGCGGAAGCTAATATTTATATGATTTATTACAAAAACAAAGTCAGATTTTACATATTCTTGATGAATACTTTGTATATTGTAAGCTATATGGGCTGGATTCTAGAAAACCTACCATACTTAAAATAGCAAATTTTTTGTTGCAATGTTTTCTTTTAGATAAATTTGATGAAGAATTATAAAATTCGGGCGCGGAAGCAAATAAGTTTTTGATTTTTTTACAAAAAATAAGTCAGATTTTATCTACTCTTGATAAATACTTTGTATATTGTAAGCTACATGGGTTGGATTCTAGAATACCTACCACACTTGAAATAGCAATTACCTTGTTGCAATGTTTTCTTTTAGCTAATATATGTTAGAGGGTAATTATTTACAAGCATTAGATAACAACTTACTTCACTCCCAATCTTTCTTAATTGAGTTAATTAGTTACAATGTGTTTGATAACACAGAGTTTATAACATGCAGTTATTGTTTATTTGAATCAGTAATCTATTGGCAGTCGTGAGGTAAGTGTCGGAGGTGTTTGATTCAATAGGTGAGACACAATACTTATGAGTTACTGAGTGTGAGACAGTATATTTACTGTAGTGTGATCTTGATTTTATCCTATCCCTATCCGCGGCGCGTAAACCCGTTAACACTGCATTGACAGGAGGGTGAAGCCGAGGCGCGACGCACCAGGGTACCCTGGTGCCAACGGTGCCCTGCTGGAACAGGTGCCTTAGTTTCGCTTGCATCTCGGTGGGGAGGTGGAGTATGGGTTTTTACTCGGCTTTCACTCATACTCCTGAAGCCTTGTTATAACTCACTGTGGGAGATGTCAAGTTGCTCGATGGATTTCGAGTGTTCTTCTGCTACCGTGGATTCGGTAGCCGGCATATCGTGGATTCGATATGTGACACTCCTTTCGAGGAGTATCCTTTTCAATTTTACCCATCTTACCTGGTTTGTTGTTGAGTGTGAGTGTTGTTGTGTGTGCGAATGATATATAGTTGTGTGCAATGTGTTTCACTAAGCATTAGCTTACTCTTTGACTTTCCTTTTCAGGGTGTTCCAAATTAGAAGACGTGATTGGCGTATTATATATTTATTGTTATTTTCGTATCAGAGTGTACAATTATTTCATTAATTATATTGATTGCAATTATTTCAGACTTTTATTTTAGCTACTCTACCTCATTAAAATATCTTCATAACAATTCAGAAGTGGGATCGGAACCTGGATTAGGATTCTCTAATTGTTTTAACATGTCACATCATCAGGATAACGAATCTACTGGAATTGGGAACGCGTCTCCTAAAATCAACCTTTTGATACGAATGGCGGAAAACAGTATCAACGAAAGAACAGGCCGGTAAAACCGGACATGTTAAAAGAGATTGTCGTGCAGTTAGACAAGCATCTAATTCTAGCAACGCTTTCAGACTAACTACGCATATCCGACCACCGCTACTAAACAACCGCACACAACCATCCTCATCGAATGACGATAAGCAACCTTTTGTTACACTAAGATTTGTCGGATAGTTCGGAAAGCGACACCACAGCACAGGATGAAGATACGTTAGGAGTACAAGATGTCCTCGAGGATAAGGACTAAGTCAGGATAGTCGAATGTTATAACCACTTTTATTTAATTTAATTCCCTTATTAATTTAGGAATGTATTTACTATTCTTTTTTCTATTGTCTTACGTAAATGGTTACGGTACACTATTACTTCAACTCCGTAAGTTAATTTTAAATAGTTCCGTTTTGATACTCTAGTAGTAAAGAACGTGAAGTGATTTCATTGTGAATTCTTATTATGAAAGCGTGTTGTGACAACAGGTGAGAGGGTTTTTATCTTATACTTAACGCGTACTGTGAGCGGTTTTATTTTATGTTTAAAGCGTATTGAGAGATATTTTATTTAATGGTTAATGCGTAGTATGGAATAGTTTATTTGATAGTTAACGTATAATGGGAGATAGTATATTTGTGGGTTAACGCTTGGTTTGAGATGCTTTATTTGACGGTCAACTTGTAGAGCGATATAGTAAATGATACGTTTGGCGCGGATGGAGCCTCTTGAGTGTGTCTCGAGGTTGCCTGATATACGGAGCCTCTTGAGTGTGTCTCGGGGTTACCGGTGCGTTTGAATCCGTCGCGGATGTAGCCTCTTGAGACATTTCAATTGAACCGAATTCGATACAAGTTATTGATATGATTGTAGGACAATCACTGACAGAATTGCTACACATACGAATTTTTAAAGATGACAAGACGTTGCTTTTATTTATAGCTGATGAAGTTAGTTTACCGCAGATCGGTGCGTTACCAGTAAAAAAAAAAACAAAACGTTATGGACAATGGAAGCAGTAGTTATACGTTAGTTATGCTGGGAATATAATATGTCTTGTGAACTCTACGGGAGATAGGTTCATTGACCGTAGCGTATGTTCTAAGGAAAATCAAGAACACTACTTACCATGATGCGTATTTTCGACGGATGAAGAAGGGACTCGCCTATTACCCGTTTGAAATTTATCAAATAATGATCTTATAAAAAAGAAAAAGAAGTTGCGCGCGGAACCATATGCAAGGAAGACAGTCTAGATATGACCTCAGGATACTATCAGGTACCTGTAACTGAAAATCACGACATCGAACATCGTTTGTCACTCCAGATGGCCAGTTTGAATTTACTAGGATGCTCTTCGGTTTAACAAATGCTCCAAGTGTATTTCAACGTATGGTGAATAAAATATTGGGACGATTACGAGATTCGATAGTACTAGCATATCTAGATGACATACTTTGTTCAGTCCCAGACTTCGAAGAAGGATTTCGAAGATTGAAAATTATATTGGAAGTTTCTAGAGAACATAGGTGAGTTACTTAGGTTTTGATATTGACGCTGACGGAATACTTCCCGGTAAAGAAAAGATCCGTGCTTTAAGTGACTTCCAAACACCAGAAAACGTACTTCAAATTCGGCACTTTATCGGACTAGCAAACCTTTTTTTAGGAAATGCATTAATGCATTCGCTGTAGGTTACAACTCCAGAATTTACGTTTTCCGTGGAATACTGACAGGGTACGAGGATGAGTCATGTAGATGCGTTAAGTCGATAGAAGGCCAAGACACAACGGACTCGTATGACAAAAAAAGAAAAAAACTAAATATCACAGGTTCTCAGTAAAACACCTAAAACTGACTACAAAAAAAAAATCAATACATAAATATTATTGTTTAAAAAAAAAACGGTCGAATATATCGCATTACTTGTAAAGGATTGCAATGGGTTGTACCCCGGAGTCTAACTCGAGAGAAAGTGAATAATTTTCATGATGATTTCGGTCACTTTGGAGTAGAGAAAATGTTAAACAAGGTAACTGAAACATAATGGTTTCCTAAAATGCGAGAATATGTGAGGAAATATATAAACTGCTGCAAAGCAGGTCTGTATCATAAAGTACCAAAAGGAAAACGAGAAGGATTTCTTCACCCAATACGAAAAGTAGTTGTGCCTTTTCATACCATTCACATGGACCACTTAGGACCATTCAACAAGAGCGGATTCGGGCAACAAGTATGTAATTGTTATCGTAGAAGAATTTACAAAATTCACTTTGCTACGAGCAGTAAAAAAAAAAAAAACAACGAAAACAAAACCGGTTCTAAATTTCTAACAATACATAATCGATATGTTTGGTGTACCGACAAGATCAACTAATGACTTGGATCAGCTTTACATCTAAAGAATGTGAACAACTTTGCAAACATTATGGACCAGTGGTGAGAGGTTCAACGGAACAGCTTTAGCTGCCTTAGCAACTTCCAGGACCGATGACAAACATTGGGATAAGAGAGTATCAGGAGTTCAATTCTCAGTTAACAATACTAATTGCGCAGAAACTGGAAAAACGTCTAGCGAATTATTGTACAGTTACCGTCCAAAAGCACCAAATGACTCAAGGCTGACGAACAAAATTCAGAGCAGTAATTATCGATATAGCAGAAACGCGACAAGAGGTTGCTAAGAAAATAGAAAACGATTAATAAAAACAAGCAGTTTGATTTCACATAAAAACAAAAGCTCCACAAAAATTCAGTTGCGCAGAACTTGTTTTTGTAAAGAAATAATATACAGTGATAGAGGGAAAAAGCAAAAAAAAAAATTATTGCTACATTATGCTGGACCATTTAAAATAGAGAAGGTTTATTCAAACGAAGATATCTAGTTGTGGAAATGAATGGATCAAATAGGAGCATGAGATGCGGATATAAAAACGTAATAGCAGTGGACAACATGAAACGATGGGTACAAGTAAAAGATTTAATGAATAATTCAGAAAGTGACAGACTGTGTCAGATGATGATGTTCATGGAATTGAAAATTAACTTCTCGAGGGCGAGAGTTTTTCAGGATGGCCGAACTGTTAGAGGGTAATTATTTACAAGCATTAGATAACAACTTACTTCACTCCCAATCTTTCTTAATTGAGTTAATTAGTTACAATGTGTTTGATAACACAGAGTTTATAACATGCAGTTATTGTTTATTTGAATCAGTAATCTATTGGCAGTTGTGAGATAAGTGTCGGAGGTGTTTGATTCAATAGGTGAGACACAATACTTATGAGTTACTGAGTGTGAGACAGTATATTTACTGTAGTGTGATCTTGATTTTATCCTATCCCTATCCGCGGCGCGTAAACCCGTTAACACTGCATTGACAGGAGGGTGAAGCCGAGGCGCGACGCACCAGGGTACCCTGGTGCCAACGGTGCCCTGCTGGAACAGGTGCCTTAGTTTCGCTTGCATCTCGGTGGGGAGGTGGAGTATGGGTTTTTACTCGGCTTTCACTCATACTCCTGAAGCCTTGTTATAACTCACTGTGGGAGATGTCAAGTTGCTCGATGGATTTCGAGTGTTCTTCTGCTACCGTGGATTCGGTAGCCGGCATATCGTGGATTCGATATGTGACACTCCTTTCGAGGAGTATCCTTTTCAATTTTACCCATCTTACCTGGTTTGTTGTTGAGTGTGAGTGTTGTTGTGTGTGCGAATGATATATAGTTGTGTGCAATGTGTTTCACTAAGCATTAGCTTACTCTTTGACTTTCCTTTTCAGGGTGTTCCAAATTAGAAGACGTGATTGGCGTATTATATATTTATTGTTATTTTCGTATCAGAGTGTACAATTATTTCATTAATTATATTGATTGCAATTATTTCAGACTTTTATTTTAGCTACTCTACCTCATTAAAATATCTTCATAACATATATGATGAAAAATTTTAAAATTCGGGCTCGGACGCAAATATTTATATGATTCTTTACAAAATTAAAGTCAGATTTTACCTTTTCTTGATGAATACGTTGTATATTGTTAGCTACATGGGCTGGATTCTAGAATACCTACCACACTTTAAATAGCAATTTTCTTGTTGCAATGTTTTCTTTTAGCTAAAATATGATGAAGAATTATAAAATTCGGGCGCGGAAGCAAATATTTATATTATTTTTTACAAAAATAAAGTCGGATTTTACATATTCTTGATGAATACGTTGTATATTGTAAGCTACATGGGCTGGATTCTAAAATACCTACCACACTTGAAATAGCAATTTTCTTGTTGCAATGTTTTTTTTAGCTAAAATATGATAAGGAATTATAAAATTCGGGCGCGGAAGCAATTATTTAATATGATTTTTTACAATAATAAAATCAGAATTTACCTATTCTTGACGAATACTTTGTATATTGTAAGCTACATGGGCTGGTTTCTAGAAAACCTACCACACTTGAAACAGCAATTTTCTTGTTGCAATGTTTCCTTTTAGCTAAAATATGAAAAAGAACTATAAAATTCGGGCGCGGAAGCAAATATTTATATGATTTTTTACAAAAATATAGTCAGATTTTATCTATTCTTGATGAGTACGTTGTATATTGTAAGCTACATGGGATGGATTCTAGAATATCTACCACTCTTTAAATAGCAATTTTCTTGTTGCAATGTTTTCTTTAAGCTAAAATATGAGGAAAAATTATAAAATTCGGGCGCGAAAGCAAATATTTATATGATTTTTTACAAAATAAAGTCAGATTTTACCTATTCTTGATGAATATGTTGTATATTGTAAGCTATACGGGCTGGATTCTAGAATACCTACTACACTTGAAATAGCAATTTTTTGGTTGCAATGTTTTCTTTTAGCTAAAATATGATGAAGAATTATAAAATTCGGTCGCGGAGGCAAATATTTAAATGATTTTTTACAAAAATAAAGTCAGGTTTTACCTATTCTTGATGAGTACGTTGTATATTGTAAGCTACATGGGCTGGATTCTAGAATACCTACCACACTTGAAATAGCAATTTTCTTGTTGCAATGTTTTCTTTTAGCGTAAATATGATGAAAAATTATAAAATTCGGGCGCGAAAGCAAATATTTATATGATTTTTTACAAAAATAAAGTCAGATTCTACCTATTCTTGATGAATACGTTGTATATTGTAAGCTACATGGGATGGATTCTAGAATATCTACCACTCTTTAAATAGCAATTTTCTTGTTGCAATGTTTTCTTTTAGCGTAAATATGATAAAAAATTATAAAATTCGGGCGCGAAAGCAAATATTTATATGATTTTTTACAAAATAAAGTCAGATTTTACCTATTCTTGATGAATATGTTGTATATTGTGAGCTATATGGGCTGGATTCTAGAATACCTACCACACTTGAAATAGCAATTTTCTTGTTGCAATGTTTTCTTTAAGCTAAAATATGAGGAAAAATTATAAAATTCGGGCGCGAAAGCAAATATTTATATAATTTTTTACAAAATAAAGTCAGATTTTACCTATTCTTGGTGAATATGTTGTATATTGTAAGCTATACGGGCTGGATTCTAGAATACCTACTACACTTGAAATAGCAATTTTTTGGTTGCAATGTTTTCTTTTAGCTAAAATATGATGAAGAATTATAAAATTCGGTCGCGGAGGCAAATATTTAAATGATTTTTTACAAAAATAAAGTCAGATTTTACCTATTCTTGATGAGTACGTTGTATATTGTAAGCTACATGGGCTGGATTCTAGAATACCTACCACACTTGAAATAGCAATTTTCTTGTTGCAATGTTTTCTTTTAGCGTAAATATGATGAAAAATTATAAAATTCGGGCGCGAAAGCAAATATTTATATGATTTTTTACAAAAATAAAGTCAGATTCTACCTATTCTTGATGAATACGTTGTATATTGTAAGCTACATGGGACGGATTCTAGAATATCTACCACTCTTTAAATAGCAATTTTCTTGTTGCAATGTTTTCTTTTAGGTAAAATATGATGAAAAATTATAAAATTCGGGTTCGAAAGCAAATATTTATGTGATATTTTACAAAAATAAAGTCAGATTTTACATATTCTTGATGAATACGTTGTATATTGTAAGCTACATGGCCTGGATTCTGAAATACCTACCACACTTGAAATAGCAATTTTCTTGTTGCAATGTTTTTTTTTTTAGCTAAAATATGATAAGGAATTATAAAATTCGGGCGCGGAAGCAAAGATTTAATATGATTTTTTACAATAATAAAATCAGAATTTACCTATTCTTGACGAATACGTTGTATATTGTAAGCTACATGGGCTGGTTTCTAGAAAACTTACCACATTTGAAACAGCAATTTTCTTGTTGCAATGTTTTCTTTTAGCTAAAATATGAAAAAGAACTTCTAAATTCGGGCGCGGAAGCAAATACTTATATGATATTTTACAAAAATATAGTCAGATTTTATCTATTCTTGATGAATACGTTGTATATTATAAGCTGGGATGGATTCTAGAATACCTACCTCACTTGGAATAGCAATTTTCTTGTTGCAATGTTTTCTTTTAGCGTAAATATGATGAAAAATTATAAAATTCGGGCGCGGAAGCAAATATTTAAATTATTTTTACAAAAATAAAGTCAGATTTTACCTATTCTTGATGAATACGTTGTATATTGTAAACTACACGGTCTGGATTCTAGAATACCTACCACACTTGAAATAGCAATTTTTTTGTTGAATTGTTTTCTTTTAGCTAAAATATGATGAAGAATTATAAAATTCGGGCGCTGTAGGAAATATTTATATGATTTTTTACAAAAATAAAGTCAGATTTTACCTATTCTTGGTGAATTCGTTGTATATTGTAAGATATACGGGCTGGATTCTAGAATACCTACTACACTTGAAATAGCAATTTTCTTGTTGCAATGTTTTCTTTTAGCTAAAATATGATGAAGAATTATAAAATTCGGGCGCGGAAGCAAATATTTATATGATTTTTTACAAAAATAAAGTCAGATTTTACCTATTCTTGATGAATACGTTGTATATTGTAAGCTACATGGGATGGATTCTAGAATACCTACCACACTTGAAATAGCAATTTTCTTGTTGCAATGTTTTCATGTAGCTAAAATATGATGAGAAATTTTAAAATTCAGGCGCGGAAGCAAATATTTATATGATTTTTTACAAAAATAAAGTCAGATTTCCCCTATTCTTGATGAATATGTTGTATATTGTAAGCCACATGGGCTGGATTCTAGAATACCTACCTAATTTAAAATAGCAATTTTCTTGTTGCAATGTTATATTTGAGCTAAAATATTTTGAAGAATTATAAAATTCGGGCGCGGAAGCAAATATTTATATTTTTTTTTACAAAAATAAAGTCGGATTTTACCTATTCTTGATGAATACGTTTTATATTGTAAGCTACATGGGCTGGATTCTAGAATAACTACCACACTTGAAATACCAATTTTCTTGTTGCAATGTTTTCTTTTAGCTAAAATATGATAAAGATTTATAAAATTCGGGCGCGGAAGCAAATATTAATATGGTTTTTTACAAAAATAAATTCAGATTTTACCTATTCTTGATGAATACGTTGTATATTGTAAGCTACATGGCTGGATTCTAGAATACCTACCACACTTGAAATAGCAATTTTCTTGTTGCAATGTTTTCTTTTAGCTAAAATATGATGAAGAATTATAAAATTCGGGCGCGGAAGGAAATATTTATATGACTTTTTACAAAAATAAAGTCAGATATTACCTTTTCTTGATGAATACGTTGTATATTGTAAGCTACATGGGCTGGATTCTATAATACTTACCACATTTGAAATAGCAATTTTCTTGTTGCAATGTTTTCTTTTAGCTAAAATATGTTGAAGAATTATAAAATTCGGAGGCGGAAGCAAATATTTATATGATTTTTTACAAAAATAATGTCAGATTTTACCTATTCTTGAATGGATATTTTTGTTAAAACATTCATATTCATGCTTTAGGATCTATAGTATGGATAATTTTAGCATTGGACATGCAAAAGTGACCATATCGTGGTACCAATCAGATAATAAACATTGAATTTTCGGGTGTCATTTTAATGAATTCGTTGTATATTGTAAGCTACATGGGCTGGATTCTAGAATACCTACCACACTGGAAATAGCAATTTTCTTGTTGAAATGTTTTTTTTGGTAAAATATGATAAAGAATTATAAAATTTCTGCGCGGAAGCAAATATTTATATGATTTTTTACAAAAATAAAGTCAGATTTTACCTATTCTTGAAATGGATATTTTAGTTAAAACATTCATATTCTTGCTTTAGGATCTATACTATGGATAATTTTAGCATTAGACATGCAAAAGTGACCATAACTTGGAACCAATCAGATAATAAACATTCAATTTTCTGGTGTCATTATATTGAATACGTTGTATATTGTAAGCTACATGGGCTGGATTCTAAAATACCTACCATACTTGAAATAGCTATTTTCTTGTTGCAATGTTTTCTTTTAGCTAAAATATGATGAAGAATTATAAAATTCTGTCGCGGAAGCAAATATTTATATGATTTTTTACAAAAATAATTCAGATTTTACATAATCTTGAAATGGATATTTTTGTTAAAACATTCGTATTCATGCTTTAGGATCTATACTATGGATAATATTAGCATTGGACATGCAAAAGTGACCATAACGTGGTACCAATCAGATAATAAACATTAAATTTTGGGTGTCATATTAATGAATTTGTTGTACATTGTAAGCTAGATGGGCTGGATTCTAGAATACCTACTACACTTGAAATAGCAATTTTCTTGTTGCAATGTTTTCTTTTAGCTAAAATATGATAAAAAATTATAAAATTCGGGCACGGAAGCAAATATTTATATGATTTTTTACAAAAATAATGTCAGATTTTACTTTTTTTTGATGAATACATTGTATATTGTAAGCTACATGGGCTGGATTCTAGAATACCTACCACACTTGAAATAGCAATTTTCGTGTCGCAATGTTTTCTTTTAGCTAAAATATGATGAAAAATTATAAAATTCAGGCGCGGAAGCAAATATTTGTATGATTTTTTCAAAAACAAAGTCAGATTTTACTTTTTCTTGATGAATACGTTGTACATTGTAAGCTGCATGGGCTGGATTCTAGAATACCTACCACTCTTGAAATAGCAATTTTCTTGTTGCAATGTTTTCTTTTAGCTAAAATATGATGAAGAATTATAAAGTTCGGGCGCAGAAGCAAATATTTTTGTGATTTTTTACCAAAATAATGTCAGATTTCACCTTTTTTTTTAAATGGATATTTTTGTAAAACATTTATATTTATGCTTTAGGATCTATACTATGGATGGATGTATACGTTGTATATTGTAAGCTACATGGGCTGGATTCTAGAATACCTACCACACTTGAAATAGCAATTTTCTTGTTGCAATGTTTTCTTTTAGCTAAAATATGAAGAAGAAATACGAAATTCGGGCGCGGAACCAAATATTTATATGATTTTTTACAAAAATAAAGTCAGATTTTACCTATTCTTAAAATGGATATTTTTGTTAAAACATTCATATTTATGCTTTGGGATCTATACTATGGATAATTGTAGTATTGGACATGCAAAAGTAACAGTAACGAGGTACCAATTAGATAAAAAACATTCTATTTTCGGGTGTCTTTTAATGAATACGTTGTATAATGTATGCTACATGGGCTGGATTCTAGAATACCTACCACATTTGAAATAGCAATTTTCTTGTTGCAATATGTTCTTTTAGATAAATTATGATGAAAAATTATAAAATTCAGGCGCGGAAGCAAATATTTATACAATTTTTTACAAAAATAAAGTCAGATTTTACCTTTTCTTGATGAATACGTTGTATATTGTAAGCTACATGGGCTGGATTCTAGAATACTTACCGCACTTGAAATAACAATTTTCTTGTTGCAATGTTTTCTTTTAGCTAAAATATGAAGAAGAAATACGAAATTCGGGCGCGGAAGCAAATATTTATATGATTTTTTACACAAATAAAGTCAGATTTTACCTTTTCTTGATGAATACGTTGTATATTGTAAGCTACATGAGCTGGATTCTTGAATACCTATCACACTTGAAATAGCAATTTTCTTGTTGCAATGTTTTCTTTTAGCTAAAATATGATAAAAAATTATAAAATTCGGGCGCGGAACCAAATATTTATATGATTTTTTACAAAAATAAAGTCAGATTTTACCTATTCTTAAAATGGATATTTTTGTTAAAACATTCATATTTATGCTTTGGGATCTATACTATGGATAATTATAGTATTGGACATGCAAAAGTAACGTGGTACCAATTAGATAAAAAATATTCTATTTTTGGGTGTCTTTTAATTAATACGTTGTATAATGTATGCTACATGGGCTGGATTCTAGAATACCTACCACATTTGAAATAGCAATTTTCTTGTTGCAATATGTTCTTTTAGATAAATTATGATGAAAAATTATAAAATTCGGGCGCGGAATCAAATATTTATATGATTTTTTACAAAAATAAAGTGAGATTTTACTTTTTCTTGATAAATACGTTGTATATTGTAAGCTACATGGGCTGGATTCTAGAATACTTACCGCACTTGAAATAACAATATTCTTGTTGCAATGTTTTCTTTTAGCTAAAATATGATAAAGAATTATAAAATTCGGACGCGGAAGCACATATTTATATGATATTTTACAAAAATAAAGTCAGATTTTTTTATTCTTAAAATGGATATTTTTGTTAAAACATTCATATCTATGCTTTAGGATCTTTACCATGGATAATTTTAGCATTAGACATGCAAAGGGATCGTAACGTACCAATCAGATAATAAACATTCAATTTTCGAGTGTGTTTTAATGCATACGTTGTATATTGTAAGCTACATGGGCTAGATGCTAGAATACCTACCACACTTGAAATAGCAATTTTCTTGTTGCAATGTTTTCTTTTAGCTAAAATATTACGAAAAATTATAAAGTTCGGGCGCGGAAGCAAAATATTTATATGATTTTTAACAAAAATAAAGTCAGATTTTAACTTTTCTTGATGAATACGTTGTATATTGTAAGCTACATGGGCAGAATTCTGAAATACCTACCATACTTGAAATAACAAATTTCTTGTTTCAATGTTTTCTTTTAGCTAAAATATGATGAAGAATTATAAAATTCGGGCGCGAAAGCAAATATTTATATGATTTTTTACAAAAATAATGTCAGATTTTACCTATTTTTGATGAATACGTTGTATATTGTAAGCTACATGGGTTGGATTCTAGAATACCTACCCTACTTGAAATAGCAATTTTCTTGTTGCAATGTTTTCTTATAGCTACAATATGATGAAGAATTATGAAACTCAGGCACGAAAGCAAATATTTATATGAGTTTTTACAAAAATAAAGTCAGATTTTACCTACTCTTGATAAATACTTTGTATATTGTAAGCTACATGGGTTGGATTCTAGAATACCTACCACACTTGAAATAGCAATTATCTTGTTGCAATGTTTTCTTTTAGCTAATATATGATGAAAAATTTTAAAATTCGGGCTCGGACGCAAATATTTATATGATTCTTTACAAAATTAAAGTCAGATTTTACCTTTTCTTGATGAATACGTTGTATATTGTTAGCTACATGGGCTGGATTCTAGAATACCTACCACACTTTAAATAGCAATTTTCTTGTTGCAATGTTTTCTTTTAGCTAAAATATGATGAAGAAGTATAAAATTCGGGCGCGGAAGCAAATATTTATATTATTTTTTACAAAAATAAAGTCGGATTTTACATATTCTTGATGAATACGTTGTATATTGTAAGCTACATGGGCTGGATTCTAAAATACCTACCACACTTGAAATAGCAATTTTCTTGTTGCAATGTTTTTTTTAGCTAAAATATGATAAGGAATTATAAAATTCGGGCGCGGAAGCAATTATTTAATATGATTTTTTACAATAATAAAATCAGAATTTACCTATTCTTGACGAATACTTTGTATATTGCAAGCTACATGGGCTGGTTTCTAGAAAACCTACCACACTTGAAACAGCAATTTTCTTGTTGCAATGTTTCCTTTTAGCTAAAATATGAAAAAGAACTATAAAATTCGGGCGCGGAAGCAAATATTTATATGATTTTTTACAAAAATATAGTCAGATTTTATCTATTCTTGATGAGTACGTTCTATATTGTAAGCTACATGGGATGGATTCTAGAATACCTACCACACTTGAAATAGCAATTTTCTTGTTGCAATGTTTTCTTTTAGCTAAAATATGATGAAAAATTATAAAATTCGGGTGCGGAAGCAAATATTTATACGATTTTTTACAAAAATAAAGACAGATTTTACCTATTCTTGATGAGTACGTTGTATATTGTAAGCTACATGGGCTGGATTCTAGAATACCTACCACACTTGAAATAGCAATTTTCTTGTTGCAATGTTTTTTTTTTTAGCTAAAATATGATAAGGAATTATAAAATTCGGGCGCGGAAGCAAATATTTAATATGATTTTTTACAATAATAAAATCAGAATTTACCTATTCTTGACGAATACGTTGTATATTGTAAGCTACATGGGCTGGTTTCTAGAATACCTACCACATTTGAAACAGCAATTTTCTTGTTGCAATGTTTTCTTTTAGCTAAAATATGATGAAAAATGATAAAATTCGGGCGCGGAAGCAAATATTTATATTATTTTTTACAAAAATAAAGTCGGATTTTACCTTTTTTTGATGAATACGTTGTATATTGTAAGCTACATGGGCTGGATTCTTGAATACCTACCACACTTGAAATACCAATTTTCTTGTTGCAATGTTTTCTTTTAGCTAAAATATGATAAAGAATTATAAAATTCGGGCGCGGAAGCAAATATTAATATGGTTTTTTACAAAAATAAATTCAGATTTTACCTATTCTTGATGAATACGTTGTATATTGTAAGCTACATGGCTGGATTCTAGAATACCTACCACACTTGAAATAGCAATTTTCTTGTTGCAATGTTTTCTTTTAGCTAAAATATGATAAAGAATTATAAAATTCGGGCGCGGAAGGAAATATTTATATGACTTTTTACAAAAATAAAGTCAGATATTACCTTTTCTTGATGAATACGTTGTATATTGTAAGCTACATGGGCTGGATTCTATAATACTTACCACATTTGAAATAGCAATTTTCTTGTTGCAATGTTTTCTTTTAGCTAAAATATGTTGAAGAATTATAAAATTCGGAGGCGGAAGCAAATATTTATATGATTTTTTACAAAAATAATGTCAGATTTTACCTATTCTTGAATGGATATTTTTGTTAAAACAGTCATATTCATGCTTTAGGATCTATAGTATGGATAATTTTAGCATTGGACATGCAAAAGTGACCATATCGTGGTACCAATCAGATAATAAACATTGAATTTTCGGGTGTCATTTTAATGAATTCGTTGTATATTGTAAGCTACATGGGCTGGATTCTAGAATACCTACCACACTGGAAATAGCAATTTTCTTGTTGAAATGTTTTCTTTTGGTAAAATATGATAAAGAATTATAAAATTTCTGCGCGGAAGCAAATATTTATATGATTTTTTACAAAAATAAAGTAAGATTTTACCTATTCTTGAAATGGATATTTTAGTTAAAACATTCATATTCTTGCTTTAGGATCTATACTATGGATAATTTTAGCATTAGACATGCAAAAGTGACCATAACTTGGAACCAATCAGATAATAAACATTCAATTTTCTGGTGTCATTATATTGAATACGTTGTATATTGTAAGCTACATGGGCTGGATTCTAAAATACCTACCACACTTGAAATAGCTATTTTCTTATTGCAATGTTTTCTTTTACCTAAAATATAATAAAGAAATATAAAATTCGGGCGCGGAAGCTAATATTTATATGATTTATTACAAAAACAAAGTCAGATTTTACATATTCTTGATGAATACTTTGTATATTGTAAGCTATATGGGCTGGATTCTAGAAAACCTACCATACTTAAAATAGCAATTTTTTTGTTGCAATGTTTTCTTTTAGATAAATTTGATGAAGAATTATAAAATTCGGGCGCGGAAGCAAATAAGTTTTTGATTTTTTTACAAAAAATAAGTCAGATTTTATCTACTCTTGATAAATACTTTGTATATTGTAAGCTACATGGGTTGGATTCTAGAATACCTACCACACTTGAAATAGCAATTACCTTGTTGCAATGTTTTCTTTTAGCTAATATATGTTAGAGGGTAATTATTTACAAGCATTAGATAACAACTTACTTCACTCCCAATCTTTCTTAATTGAGTTAATTAGTTACAATGTGTTTGATAACACAGAGTTTATAACATGCAGTTATTGTTTATTTGAATCAGTAATCTATTGGCAGTCGTGAGGTAAGTGTCGGAGGTGTTTGATTCAATAGGTGAGACACAATACTTATGAGTTACTGAGTGTGAGACAGTATATTTACTGTAGTGTGATCTTGATTTTATCCTATCCCTATCCGCGGCGCGTAAACCCGTTAACACTGCATTGACAGGAGGGTGAAGCCGAGGCGCGACGCACCAGGGTACCCTGGTGCCAACGGTGCCCTGCTGGAACAGGTGCCTTAGTTTCGCTTGCATCTCGGTGGGGAGGTGGAGTATGGGTTTTTACTCGGCTTTCACTCATACTCCTGAAGCCTTGTTATAACTCACTGTGGGAGATGTCAAGTTGCTCGATGGATTTCGAGTGTTCTTCTGCTACCGTGGATTCGGTAGCCGGCATATCGTGGATTCGATATGTGACACTCCTTTCGAGGAGTATCCTTTTCAATTTTACCCATCTTACCTGGTTTGTTGTTGAGTGTGAGTGTTGTTGTGTGTGCGAATGATATATAGTTGTGTGCAATGTGTTTCACTAAGCATTAGCTTACTCTTTGACTTTCCTTTTCAGGGTGTTCCAAATTAGAAGACGTGATTGGCGTATTATATATTTATTGTTATTTTCGTATCAGAGTGTACAATTATTTCATTAATTATATTGATTGCAATTATTTCAGACTTTTATTTTAGCTACTCTACCTCATTAAAATATCTTCATAACAATTCAGAAGTGGGATCGGAACCTGGATTAGGATTCTCTAATTGTTTTAACATGTCACATCATCAGGATAACGAATCTACTGGAATTGGGAACGCGTCTCCTAAAATCAACCTTTTGATACGAATGGCGGAAAACAGTATCAACGAAAGAACAGGCCGGTAAAACCGGACATGTTAAAAGAGATTGTCGTGCAGTTAGACAAGCATCTAATTCTAGCAACGCTTTCAGACTAACTACGCATATCCGACCACCGCTACTAAACAACCGCACACAACCATCCTCATCGAATGACGATAAGCAACCTTTTGTTACACTAAGATTTGTCGGATAGTTCGGAAAGCGACACCACAGCACAGGATGAAGATACGTTAGGAGTACAAGATGTCCTCGAGGATAAGGACTAAGTCAGGATAGTCGAATGTTATAACCACTTTTATTTAATTTAATTCCCTTATTAATTTAGGAATGTATTTACTATTCTTTTTTCTATTGTCTTACGTAAATGGTTACGGTACACTATTACTTCAACTCCGTAAGTTAATTTTAAATAGTTCCGTTTTGATACTCTAGTAGTAAAGAACGTGAAGTGATTTCATTGTGAATTCTTATTATGAAAGCGTGTTGTGACAACAGGTGAGAGGGTTTTTATCTTATACTTAACGCGTACTGTGAGCGGTTTTATTTTATGTTTAAAGCGTATTGAGAGATATTTTATTTAATGGTTAATGCGTAGTATGGAATAGTTTATTTGATAGTTAACGTATAATGGGAGATAGTATATTTGTGGGTTAACGCTTGGTTTGAGATGCTTTATTTGACGGTCAACTTGTAGAGCGATATAGTAAATGATACGTTTGGCGCGGATGGAGCCTCTTGAGTGTGTCTCGAGGTTGCCTGATATACGGAGCCTCTTGAGTGTGTCTCGGGGTTACCGGTGCGTTTGAATCCGTCGCGGATGTAGCCTCTTGAGACATTTCAATTGAACCGAATTCGATACAAGTTATTGATATGATTGTAGGACAATCACTGACAGAATTGCTACACATACGAATTTTTAAAGATGACAAGACGTTGCTTTTATTTATAGCTGATGAAGTTAGTTTACCGCAGATCGGTGCGTTACCAGTAAAAAAAAAAACAAAACGTTATGGACAATGGAAGCAGTAGTTATACGTTAGTTATGCTGGGAATATAATATGTCTTGTGAACTCTACGGGAGATAGGTTCATTGACCGTAGCGTATGTTCTAAGGAAAATCAAGAACACTACTTACCATGATGCGTATTTTCGACGGATGAAGAAGGGACTCGCCTATTACCCGTTTGAAATTTATCAAATAATGATCTTATAAAAAAGAAAAAGAAGTTGCGCGCGGAACCATATGCAAGGAAGACAGTCTAGATATGACCTCAGGATACTATCAGGTACCTGTAACTGAAAATCACGACATCGAACATCGTTTGTCACTCCAGATGGCCAGTTTGAATTTACTAGGATGCTCTTCGGTTTAACAAATGCTCCAAGTGTATTTCAACGTATGGTGAATAAAATATTGGGACGATTACGAGATTCGATAGTACTAGCATATCTAGATGACATACTTTGTTCAGTCCCAGACTTCGAAGAAGGATTTCGAAGATTGAAAATTATATTGGAAGTTTCTAGAGAACATAGGTGAGTTACTTAGGTTTTGATATTGACGCTGACGGAATACTTCCCGGTAAAGAAAAGATCCGTGCTTTAAGTGACTTCCAAACACCAGAAAACGTACTTCAAATTCGGCACTTTATCGGACTAGCAAACCTTTTTTTAGGAAATGCATTAATGCATTCGCTGTAGGTTACAACTCCAGAATTTACGTTTTCCGTGGAATACTGACAGGGTACGAGGATGAGTCATGTAGATGCGTTAAGTCGATAGAAGGCCAAGACACAACGGACTCGTATGACAAAAAAAGAAAAAAACTAAATATCACAGGTTCTCAGTAAAACACCTAAAACTGACTACAAAAAAAAAATCAATACATAAATATTATTGTTTAAAAAAAAAACGGTCGAATATATCGCATTACTTGTAAAGGATTGCAATGGGTTGTACCCCGGAGTCTAACTCGAGAGAAAGTGAATAATTTTCATGATGATTTCGGTCACTTTGGAGTAGAGAAAATGTTAAACAAGGTAACTGAAACATAATGGTTTCCTAAAATGCGAGAATATGTGAGGAAATATATAAACTGCTGCAAAGCAGGTCTGTATCATAAAGTACCAAAAGGAAAACGAGAAGGATTTCTTCACCCAATACGAAAAGTAGTTGTGCCTTTTCATACCATTCACATGGACCACTTAGGACCATTCAACAAGAGCGGATTCGGGCAACAAGTATGTAATTGTTATCGTAGAAGAATTTACAAAATTCACTTTGCTACGAGCAGTAAAAAAAAAAAACAACGAAAACAAAACCGGTTCTAAATTTCTAACAATACATAATCGATATGTTTGGTGTACCGACAAGATCAACTAATGACTTGGATCAGCTTTACATCTAAAGAATGTGAACAACTTTGCAAACATTATGGACCAGTGGTGAGAGGTTCAACGGAACAGCTTTAGCTGCCTTAGCAACTTCCAGGACCGATGACAAACATTGGGATAAGAGAGTATCAGGAGTTCAATTCTCAGTTAACAATACTAATTGCGCAGAAACTGGAAAAACGTCTAGCGAATTATTGTACAGTTACCGTCCAAAAGCACCAAATGACTCAAGGCTGACGAACAAAATTCAGAGCAGTAATTATCGATATAGCAGAAACGCGACAAGAGGTTGCTAAGAAAATAGAAAACGATTAATAAAAACAAGCAGTTTGATTTCACATAAAAACAAAAGCTCCACAAAAATTCAGTTGCGCAGAACTTGTTTTTGTAAAGAAATAATATACAGTGATAGAGGGAAAAAGCAAAAAAAAAAATTATTGCTACATTATGCTGGACCATTTAAAATAGAGAAGGTTTATTCAAACGAAGATATCTAGTTGTGGAAATGAATGGATCAAATAGGAGCATGAGATGCGGATATAAAAACGTAATAGCAGTGGACAACATGAAACGATGGGTACAAGTAAAAGATTTAATGAATAATTCAGAAAGTGACAGACTGTGTCAGATGATGATGTTCATGGAATTGAAAATTAACTTCTCGAGGGCGAGAGTTTTTCAGGATGGCCGAACTGTTAGAGGGTAATTATTTACAAGCATTAGATAACAACTTACTTCACTCCCAATCTTTCTTAATTGAGTTAATTAGTTACAATGTGTTTGATAACACAGAGTTTATAACATGCAGTTATTGTTTATTTGAATCAGTAATCTATTGGCAGTTGTGAGATAAGTGTCGGAGGTGTTTGATTCAATAGGTGAGACACAATACTTATGAGTTACTGAGTGTGAGACAGTATATTTACTGTAGTGTGATCTTGATTTTATCCTATCCCTATCCGCGGCGCGTAAACCCGTTAACACTGCATTGACAGGAGGGTGAAGCCGAGGCGCGACGCACCAGGGTACCCTGGTGCCAACGGTGCCCTGCTGGAACAGGTGCCTTAGTTTCGCTTGCATCTCGGTGGGGAGGTGGAGTATGGGTTTTTACTCGGCTTTCACTCATACTCCTGAAGCCTTGTTATAACTCACTGTGGGAGATGTCAAGTTGCTCGATGGATTTCGAGTGTTCTTCTGCTACCGTGGATTCGGTAGCCGGCATATCGTGGATTCGATATGTGACACTCCTTTCGAGGAGTATCCTTTTCAATTTTACCCATCTTACCTGGTTTGTTGTTGAGTGTGAGTGTTGTTGTGTGTGCGAATGATATATAGTTGTGTGCAATGTGTTTCACTAAGCATTAGCTTACTCTTTGACTTTCCTTTTCAGGGTGTTCCAAATTAGAAGACGTGATTGGCGTATTATATATTTATTGTTATTTTCGTATCAGAGTGTACAATTATTTCATTAATTATATTGATTGCAATTATTTCAGACTTTTATTTTAGCTACTCTACCTCATTAAAATATCTTCATAACATATATGATGAAAAATTTTAAAATTCGGGCTCGGACGCAAATATTTATATGATTCTTTACAAAATTAAAGTCAGATTTTACCTTTTCTTGATGAATACGTTGTATATTGTTAGCTACATGGGCTGGATTCTAGAATACCTACCACACTTTAAATAGCAATTTTCTTGTTGCAATGTTTTCTTTTAGCTAAAATATGATGAAGAATTATAAAATTCGGGCGCGGAAGCAAATATTTATATTATTTTTTACAAAAATAAAGTCGGATTTTACATATTCTTGATGAATACGTTGTATATTGTAAGCTACATGGGCTGGATTCTAAAATACCTACCACACTTGAAATAGCAATTTTCTTGTTGCAATGTTTTTTTTAGCTAAAATATGATAAGGAATTATAAAATTCGGGCGCGGAAGCAATTATTTAATATGATTTTTTACAATAATAAAATCAGAATTTACCTATTCTTGACGAATACTTTGTATATTGTAAGCTACATAGGCTGGTTTCTAGAAAACCTACCACACTTGAAACAGCAATTTTCTTGTTGCAATGTTTCCTTTTAGCTAAAATATGAAAAAGAACTATAAAATTCGGGCGCGGAAGCAAATATTTATATGATTTTTTACAAAAATATAGTCAGATTTTATCTATTCTTGATGAGTACGTTGTATATTGTAAGCTACATGGGATGGATTCTAGAATATCTACCACTCTTTAAATAGCAATTTTCTTGTTGCAATGTTTTCTTTAAGCTAAAATATGAGGAAAAATTATAAAATTCGGGCGCGAAAGCAAATATTTATATGATTTTTTACAAAATAAAGTCAGATTTTACCTATTCTTGATGAATATGTTGTATATTGTAAGCTATACGGGCTGGATTCTAGAATACCTACTACACTTGAAATAGCAATTTTTTGGTTGCAATGTTTTCTTTTAGCTAAAATATGATGAAGAATTATAAAATTCGGTCGCGGAGGCAAATATTTAAATGATTTTTTACAAAAATAAAGTCAGGTTTTACCTATTCTTGATGAGTACGTTGTATATTGTAAGCTACATGGGCTGGATTCTAGAATACCTACCACACTTGAAATAGCAATTTTCTTGTTGCAATGTTTTCTTTTAGCGTAAATATGATGAAAAATTATAAAATTCGGGCGCGAAAGCAAATATTTATATGATTTTTTACAAAAATAAAGTCAGATTCTACCTATTCTTGATGAATACGTTGTATATTGTAAGCTACATGGGATGGATTCTAGAATATCTACCACTCTTTAAATAGCAATTTTCTTGTTGCAATGTTTTCTTTTAGCGTAAATATGATAAAAAATTATAAAATTCGGGCGCGAAAGCAAATATTTATATGATTTTTTACAAAATAAAGTCAGATTTTACCTATTCTTGATGAATATGTTGTATATTGTGAGCTATACGGGCTGGATTCTAGAATACCTACCACACTTGAAATAGCAATTTTCTTGTTGCAATGTTTTCTTTAAGCTAAAATATGAGGAAAAATTATAAAATTCGGGCGCGAAAGCAAATATTTATATAATTTTTTACAAAATAAAGTCAGATTTTACCTATTCTTGGTGAATATGTTGTATATTGTAAGCTATACGGGCTGGATTCTAGAATACCTACTACACTTGAAATAGCAATTTTTTGGTTGCAATGTTTTCTTTTAGCTAAAATATGATGAAGAATTATAAAATTCGGTCGCGGAGGCAAATATTTAAATGATTTTTTACAAAAATAAAGTCAGATTTTACCTATTCTTGATGAGTACGTTGTATATTGTAAGCTACATGGGCTGGATTCTAGAATACCTACCACACTTGAAATAGCAATTTTCTTGTTGCAATGTTTTCTTTTAGCGTAAATATGATGAAAAATTATAAAATTCGGGCGCGAAAGCAAATATTTATATGATTTTTTACAAAAATAAAGTCAGATTCTACCTATTCTTGATGAATACGTTGTATATTGTAAGCTACATGGGACGGATTCTAGAATATCTACCACTCTTTAAATAGCAATTTTCTTGTTGCAATGTTTTCTTTTAGGTAAAATATGATGAAAAATTATAAAATTCGGGTTCGAAAGCAAATATTTATGTGATATTTTACAAAAATAAAGTCAGATTTTACATATTCTTGATGAATACGTTGTATATTGTAAGCTACATGGCCTGGATTCTGAAATACCTACCACACTTGAAATAGCAATTTTCTTGTTGCAATGTTTTTTTTTTTAGCTAAAATATAATAAGGAATTATAAAATTCGGGCGCGGAAGCAAAGATTTAATATGATTTTTTACAATAATAAAATCAGAATTTACCTATTCTTGACGAATACGTTGTATATTGTAAGCTACATGGGCTGGTTTCTAGAAAACCTACCACATTTGAAACAGCAATTTTCTTGTTGCAATGTTTTCTTTTAGCTAAAATATGAAAAAGAACTTCTAAATTCGGGCGCGGAAGCAAATACTTATATGATATTTTACAAAAATATAGTCAGATTTTATCTATTCTTGATGAATACGTTGTATATTATAAGCTGGGATGGATTCTAGAATACCTACCTCACTTGGAATAGCAATTTTCTTGTTGCAATGTTTTCTTTTAGCGTAAATATGATGAAAAATTATAAAATTCGGGCGCGGAAGCAAATATTTAAATTATTTTTACAAAAATAAAGTCAGATTTTACCTATTCTTGATGAATACGTTGTATATTGTAAACTACACGGTCTGGATTCTAGAATACCTACCACACTTGAAATAGCAATTTTTTTGTTGAATTGTTTTCTTTTAGCTAAAATATGATGAAGAATTATAAAATTCGGGCGCTGTAGGAAATATTTATATGATTTTTTACAAAAATAAAGTCAGATTTTACCTATTCTTGGTGAATTCGTTGTATATTGTAAGATATACGGGCTGGATTCTAGAATACCTACTACACTTGAAATAGCAATTTTCTTGTTGCAATGTTTTCTTTTAGCTAAAATATGATGAAGAATTATAAAATTCGGGCGCGGAAGCAAATATTTATATGATTTTTTACAAAAATAAAGTCAGATTTTACCTATTCTTGATGAATACGTTGTATATTGTAAGCTACATGGGATGGATTCTAGAATACCTACCACACTTGAAATAGCAATTTTCTTGTTGCAATGTTTTCATGTAGCTAAAATATGATGAGAAATTTTAAAATTCAGGCGCGGAAGCAAATATTTATATGATTTTTTACAAAAATAAAGTCAGATTTCCCCTATTCTTGATGAATATGTTGTATATTGTAAGCCACATGGGCTGGATTCTAGAATACCTACCTAATTTAAAATAGCAATTTTCTTGTTGCAATGTTATATTTGAGCTAAAATATTTTGAAGAATTATAAAATTCGGGCGCGGAAGCAAATATTTATATTTTTTTTTACAAAAATAAAGTCGGATTTTACCTATTCTTGATGAATACGTTTTATATTGTAAGCTACATGGGCTGGATTCTAGAATAACTACCACACTTGAAATACCAATTTTCTTGTTGCAATGTTTTCTTTTAGCTAAAATATGATAAAGATTTATAAAATTCGGGCGCGGAAGCAAATATTAATATGGTTTATTACAAAAATAAATTCAGATTTTACCTATTCTTGATGAATACGTTGTATATTGTAAGCTACATGGCTGGATTCTAGAATACCTACCACACTTGAAATAGCAATTTTCTTGTTGCAATGTTTTCTTTTAGCTAAAATATGATGAAGAATTATAAAATTCGGGCGCGGAAGGAAATATTTATATGACTTTTTACAAAAATAAAGTCAGATATTACCTTTTCTTGATGAATACGTTGTATATTGTAAGCTACATGGGCTGGATTCTATAATACTTACCACATTTGAAATAGCAATTTTCTTGTTGCAATGTTTTCTTTTAGCTAAAATATGTTGAAGAATTATAAAATTCGGAGGCGGAAGCAAATATTTATATGATTTTTTACAAAAATAATGTCAGATTTTACCTATTCTTGAATGGATATTTTTGTTAAAACATTCATATTCATGCTTTAGGATCTATAGTATGGATAATTTTAGCATTGGACATGCAAAAGTGACCATATCGTGGTACCAATCAGATAATAAACATTGAATTTTCGGGTGTCATTTTAATGAATTCGTTGTATATTGTAAGCTACATGGGCTGGATTCTAGAATACCTACCACACTGGAAATAGCAATTTTCTTGTTGAAATGTTTTTTTTGGTAAAATATGATAAAGAATTATAAAATTTCTGCGCGGAAGCAAATATTTATATGATTTTTTACAAAAATAAAGTCAGATTTTACCTATTCTTGAAATGGATATTTTAGTTAAAACATTCATATTCTTGCTTTAGGATCTATACTATGGATAATTTTAGCATTAGACATGCAAAAGTGACCATAACTTGGAACCAATCAGATAATAAACATTCAATTTTCTGGTGTCATTATATTGAATACGTTGTATATTGTAAGCTACATGGGCTGGATTCTAAAATACCTACCATACTTGAAATAGCTATTTTCTTGTTGCAATGTTTTCTTTTAGCTAAAATATGATGAAGAATTATAAAATTCTGTCGCGGAAGCAAATATTTATATGATTTTTTACAAAAATAATTCAGATTTTACATAATCTTGAAATGGATATTTTTGTTAAAACATTCGTATTCATGCTTTAGGATCTATACTATGGATAATATTAGCATTGGACATGCAAAAGTGACCATAACGTGGTACCAATCAGATAATAAACATTAAATTTTGGGTGTCATATTAATGAATTTGTTGTACATTGTAAGCTAGATGGGCTGGATTCTAGAATACCTACTACACTTGAAATAGCAATTTTCTTGTTGCAATGTTTTCTTTTAGCTAAAATATGATAAAAAATTATAAAATTCGGGCACGGAAGCAAATATTTATATGATTTTTTACAAAAATAATGTCAGATTTTACTTTTTTTTGATGAATACATTGTATATTGTAAGCTACATGGGCTGGATTCTAGAATACCTACCACACTTGAAATAGCAATTTTCGTGTCGCAATGTTTTCTTTTAGCTAAAATATGATGAAAAATTATAAAATTCAGGCACGGAAGCAAATATTTGTATGATTTTTTCAAAAACAAAGTCAGATTTTACTTTTTCTTGATGAATACGTTGTACATTGTAAGCTACATGGGCTGGATTCTAGAATACCTACCACTCTTGAAATAGCAATTTTCTTGTTGCAATGTTTTCTTTTAGCTAAAATATGATGAAGAATTATAAAGTTCGGGCGCAGAAGCAAATATTTTTGTGATTTTTTACCAAAATAATGTCAGATTTCACCTTTTTTTTTAAATGGATATTTTTGTAAAACATTTATATTTATGCTTTAGGATCTATACTATGGATGGATGTATACGTTGTATATTGTAAGCTACATGGGCTGGATTCTAGAATACCTACCACACTTGAAATAGCAATTTTCTTGTTGCAATGTTTTCTTTTAGCTAAAATATGAAGAAGAAATACGAAATTCGGGCGCGGAAGCAAATATTTATATGATTTTTTACACAAATAAAGTCAGATTTTACCTTTTTTTGATGAATACGTTGTATATTGTAAGCTACATGGGCTGGATTCTTGAATACCTATCACACTTGAAATAGCAATTTTCTTGTTGCAATGTTTTCTTTTAGCTAAAATATGATAAAGAATTATAAAATTCGGGCGCGGAACCAAATATTTATATGATTTTTTACAAAAATAAAGTCAGATTTTACCTATTCTTAAAATGGATATTTTTGTTAAAACATTCATATTTATGCTTTGGGATCTATACTATGGATAATTGTAGTATTGGACATGCAAAAGTAACAGTAACGAGGTACCAATTAGATAAAAAACATTCTATTTTCGGGTGTCTTTTAATGAATACGTTGTATAATGTATGCTACATGGGCTGGATTCTAGAATACCTACCACATTTGAAATAGCAATTTTCTTGTTGCAATATGTTCTTTTAGATAAATTATGATGAAAAATTATAAAATTCAGGCGCGGAAGCAAATATTTATACAATTTTTTACAAAAATAAAGTCAGATTTTACCTTTTCTTGATGAATACGTTGTATATTGTAAGCTACATGGGCTGGATTCTAGAATACTTACCGCACTTGAAATAACAATTTTCTTGTTGCAATGTTTTCTTTTAGCTAAAATATGAAGAAGAAATACGAAATTCGGGCGCGGAAGCAAATATTTATATGATTTTTTACACAAATAAAGTCAGATTTTACCTTTTCTTGATGAATACGTTGTATATTGTAAGCTACATGAGCTGGATTCTTGAATACCTATCACACTTGAAATAGCAATTTTCTTGTTGCAATGTTTTCTTTTAGCTAAAATATGATAAAAAATTATAAAATTCGGGCGCGGAACCAAATATTTATATGATTTTTTACAAAAATAATGTCAGATTTTACCTATTCTTAAAATGGATATTTTTGTTAAAACATTCATATTTATGCTTTGGGATCTATACTATGGATAATTATAGTATTGGACATGCAAAAGTAACAGTAACGTGGTACCAATTAGATAAAAAATATTCTATTTTTGGGTGTCTTTTAATTAATACGTTGTATAATGTATGCTACATGGGCTGGATTCTAGAATACCTACCACATTTGAAATAGCAATTTTCTTGTTGCAATATGTTCTTTTAGATAAATTATGATGAAAAATTATAAAATTCGGGCGCGGAATCAAATATTTATATGATTTTTTACAAAAATAAAGTGAGATTTTACTTTTTCTTGATAAATACGTTGTATATTGTAAGCTACATGGGCTGGATTCTAGAATACTTACCGCACTTGAAATAACAATATTCTTGTTGCAATGTTTTCTTTTAGCTAAAATATGATAAAGAATTATAAAATTCGGACGCGGAAGCACATATTTATATGATATTTTACAAAAATAAAGTCAGATTTTTTTATTCTTAAAATGGATATTTTTGTTAAAACATTCATATCTATGCTTTAGGATCTTTACCATGGATAATTTTAGCATTAGACATGCAAAGGGATCGTAACGTAGTACCAATCAGATAATAAACATTCAATTTTCGAGTGTGTTTTAATGCATACGTTGTATATTGTAAGCTACATGGGCTAGATGCTAGAATACCTACCACACTTGAAATAGCAATTTTCTTGTTGCAATGTTTTCTTTTAGCTAAAGTATGATAAAGAATTATAAAATTCGGCCGCGGAAGCAAATATTTATATGATTTTTTACAGATATAAAGTCAAATTTTACCTATTCTTGATTAATACATTGTATATTGTAAGCTGAATTTTTTTGATGTGACTCTGTGTGATAATACACGTGCTTAAGTGAACTCCAGTGAATAAACCGATTTTCAAAGGAATTACTGAGTGCATTTAAACACAAGTTTCAGTATAACAGACAAAAGTGCATTAGTGACTGTGTGGAATAAAGATTCAGTGGGACATTTAAAGAAAAACTAGTTAAAAACATTGTATAAAAAAGTGTATACGAATAGTGACTTAAGTGACCTTGCGCAAGGTAACGCACGACAGGCAGCTCAGCTGCTTCTTTGTGACACGCGCGCTAGTGGACAGTGGTCAGTGGGCACAGGGCCGCACTTGCCCAAAAGGTATGAGCCAAGATTTATTATTATTGTCATTTAGATCTTCGAAAAGGGCCGTTCAAGTATTACCACAATCAGAGGAAGCAACAAATATAGCGGAAATGGACGAACTAAAGGAAATGATAAAAGGTATTGCCGGATCCTGTAAACATATGGAGGAAAAAATGGATAAGAACCATAAAGATCTAAAAAAGGAAATAAATAAAAATAATGAAACGATTAATAATTTAAAAAAAGAACTAGAAATAAAAGAGGCCAGATGGCAAGAGGAAAGAACAGTGCTAAGGCAAGAAATACAAAAATTAAGTAAACAAGTAGAGGGTAATGACATAAAAAGCAGAAAGAAAAATATGATAATTCATGGATTAGATTT
Source organism: Stenolophus ochropezus (assembly GCA_035578165.1). Lineage (NCBI taxonomy): Eukaryota > Metazoa > Arthropoda > Insecta > Coleoptera > Carabidae > Stenolophus > Stenolophus ochropezus. The sequence goes on along the minus strand of JAQOWZ010000099.1, from coordinate 483,350 downwards.
GGAAGGAATAAAGCCGAAAGAAGCAGTTGATATGTTGCTTGAAAATAAATTAAAAGTTCCATACAAAGTAAAATCCGCCACAATAATAAATCAAAAAAGAGATTCTAAACCAATAATTTTAGCAGAAGTAGATGATTTCGAACATAAAGTAGAAATTATGAAAAACAAAAGTAAATTAAAAGGTAAGGAAATATTCATTGATAATGACTACACACAAAAACAGCGGAAAATGCAAGCTGCATTCAGGAAAAAGGCCAAGGAAGAAAAAGCAGAAGGAAAAGAAATCAAACTATTACATAACAAACTAATAATAGATAAAAAAGTGTATTTTTGGAACGAGGAACTGGAAACGCTGGGAATCCTGGAAGAAACACAACCTCCAAAAAACGGGCAATTGAAATCCAAACAATGGAGAATACGGAAACGAATCGGCATATCAATGGACTACGAACGGAAAATAACTTAAATAGGAATAAGAAACTAAAAATAGTATCATGGAATTTGCAGGGCACAAACGAAGAAGGGGCATATATAAATTTAGTATCGGTATTTAAAAAATATGAGGTAGATATAGGTGTATTGCAGGAAACGAAACAGAAGGGTAATAATATGACTGAAATAGGAGATTATATAATTTTCAACAGTGGTTGGGAAACGAAATATTTTGGAACAAGTATCATGATACATAAAAGCTTGAAAGAAGCAGTCGTTAATTTTACCCCAGTTACGGAAAGATTATGTCAAATAAGAATCAGAGGTATAAATAAAAAAAAAAGCATTATTAATGTACATGCCGAATCAAATGACAAAGATGAAGAAACGAAAAGTAAATTATATGAAGAACTATTAAACTTACTAAATTCTATTCCAAGATATGACATTAAAATGATAATAGGCGACTTAAATGCTCAGGTTGGAAATGAAGCAATATATAAGTATGTAACAGGTGGCTTTAGTAAGCATAAAAAAATCTAATGAGAATGGACTACTGCTAATTCAATTTGCGATAGAACAACAAATGCAAATTATGAGCACACACTTTCAAAGAAAAGATATTCATAAAGGAACGTGGCTAGCACCCAATGGAAGAGTGTGTAACCAAATTGACCATGTTTTGGTCGAAAATAAGCACAGAAAAATAATAAAAAACCTGAAAACGCGAAGAGGAGCAGATGCCAACTCTGACCATTTTATGCTAGAAATAAAAATACAGCAAGATATGCCTACACACAGTGAAAGAAAAATAAAAAGAAGGAAGAAAATTAATGTTGATGTTTTACAGAAAGAAGAAGTTCTGAAGCGTTACAAAAGCAAGTTAGAAAATAGAATAGATATAGTAAAAAGTTTAAAAACTGTAAATGACAAATGGGAGAAAACCGAACAAATAATTCAAGAAGTATCAAAAGAGATGGAAAGTAAAAAATATAGACGGGATAAAAAGAAATGGTTCGATAAAGAATGTGAAGAAGCCGTTGAAAGACGAAATAAGGCAAGATTAAATTTACTCAATAACCCAAATGAACAAAACAAAAGTGAATATTTAAACGAAAGGAAAAAGGTTAAGGCACTTTGTAGGGAGAAAAAGAGAAAAATGTTGCAGGAAAAGCTGATAACTTTAGAAGAAAACTACAGAAACAAAGAGATAAGGAATTTTTACCAAGATATTAAAAATAGCCATAGTAGTTTCAAACAGGAACAAATATACTGTAGGAATAAAGACGGACAGTTTGTAACAGGAAGAGAAAAAATAGAGAGATGGGAAGAATATTTCCGAGAAGTATTAAACGAAGGAAATACAGGGCAAGAGGAAGAATATAATCAAGAAAACATTAGTACTATAGGGATAGGCAGAATTATAAATACGGCAACAAACACAAACACACCAACAATTGAAGAAGTAGTAGAAATAATAAAAAATTTGAAAAATAGGAAAAGCCCTGGCGAAAATGGAATCATAGCGGAGATATATAAAGTAGGAGGTGAAGCATTACAACTGCAAATTCATAATATCATAGAACAGGTGTGGGAAACTGAAGAAATGCCTGAGAGTTGGAAGGAGTCCCTGATTTATCCGCTGCATAAAAAAGGTGACAGATCTCTTTGTAGTAACTATAGAGGCATAGCCCTGTTGGATGTAATGTATAAAGTATTGGCAACCTGTTTGAGAAACAGATTAAAAGAGGCAATCGAACTAAATTTAGGAGAATACCAAGCCGGGTTTAGAGTGAATAGATCCACGACTGACCAAGTTTTCACCATAAAGCAAATAATGGAGAACAGCTATAATCATAATTTGGCGATCCATATGCTTTTTATCGACTTTAAACAGGGCGACCCCCTCTCGCCTATTTTGTTTAACCTGGTTTTAGAGTGGATAATGAGAAAAAGTAGATTACATACTAAAGTAACAATATACCAACACAGCCACCACATCTTGGCATACGACGATGATATAGCTGTTCTTAACAGATCTAAAAAAGAAATGAAAGGCGTGTTTAAAAAATTAGAAAGAACTGCGAGGATAGTAGGTCTGGTAACTAATGAAGAAAAAAAAAATATTTGATATTAAGAGAGGACCACAGCAATGGAGAAGCGCGTTTGCAAATTGAAGTAGATCAAAGACACTACAAATTCGAAAAGGTCGAAAAATTCAACTATTTAGGTGTACTTATTGCAAACAACGCTAAAGAAGAAGATGAAATAAATACGCGGATAACAAAAGGTTCGAGAAGTTTTGGGTTATTAAAGCATATAATGACAGATAAAAACGTAACACGTGGAGCGAAATTAAAAATTTATAAAACGATCATAAGGCCAACAGCGATATATGGGTGTGAGTCGTGGGTGTTAAATCAAAGTGTTAAGAATAAGCTTGAAGTGTGGGAGAGGAAAATATTAAGAAAAATTTTGGGGGGAATAAAGGTTGACGATAGGTTGTTCAGAAGCACAAATAATGAAGTCATGGACATTTATGGTGAACCCGGTATAGTCACAGTGATTAGTTGTCAAAGGTTGCGATGGTTGAAGCATTTAAAAAGACTTCCAAGGGACAGAACAGTAAGAAGTGTTTTTGAAGGTGGAGTGAGTACGGGTAGAAAAAGAGGAAGACCAAGGAATACGTGGAAAACTGAAGTGCAAAAAGACATTGAACTATTAAAAATCAAAAACTGAGAAGTGAAAGCTCAAAACAGAGTGCAATGGCGAAATTTTATAAACCAAGCCATGGGCCAACTTGGCCTGTATTGCTATTATATTATTATTATTATTATATTGTAAGCTACATGGGCTGGAGTCTAGAATACCTACCACACCTAAAATAGCAATTTTCTTGTTGCAATGTTTTGTTTTACCTAAATTATGAAGAAGAATTATAAAATTCAGGCGCGGAAGCAAATATTTATATGATTTTTTTACAAAAATAATGTCAGATTTTACATATTCTGGATTAATACGTTGTATATTGAAAGCTACATGGGCTGGATTCTAGAATACCTGCCACACTTGAAATAGCAATTATTTTGTTGCAATGTTTTCTTTTAGCTAAAATATGATAAAGAATTATAAAATTCGGCCGCGGAAGCAAATATTTATATTATTTTTTACAAAAATAAAGTCAAATTTTACCTATTCTTGATTAATAAATTGTATATTGTAAGCTACATGGGCTGAATTCTAGAATACCTACCACATTTGAAATAGCCATTTTCTTGTTGCAATGTTTTCTTTTAGCTAAAATATGATGAAAAATTATAAAATTCGGGCGCGGAAGCAAATATTTATATGATTTTTTACAAAAATAAAGTCAGATTTTACCTACTTTTGATGAATACGTTGTATATTTTAAGCTACATGGGCTGGATTCTAAAATACCTCCCACACTTAAAATAGCAATTTTATTGTTGCAATGTTTTCTTTTAGCTAAAATATGATGAAGAATTATAAAATTCGGTCGCGGAGGCAAATATTTAAATGATTTTTTACAAAAATAAAGTCAGGTTTTACCTATTCTTGATGAGTACGTTGTATATTGTAAGCTACATGGGCTGGATTCTAGAATACCTACCACACTTGAAATAGCAATTTTCTTGTTGCAATGTTTTCTTTTAGCGTAAATATGATGAAAAATTATAAAATTCGGGCGCGAAAGCAAATATTTATATGATTTTTAAAAAAATTAAAGTCAGATTTTACCTTTTCTTGATGAATACATTGTATATTGTAAGCTACATTAGCTGGATTCTAGAATACCAACCACAATTGAAATAGCAATTTTCGTGTTGCAATGTTTTCTGTTAGCTAAAATATGGTAAAAAATTATCAAATTCGCGCGCGGAAGCAAATATTTATATAATTTTTTACAAAAATAATGTCAGATTTTACCTATTCTTAGAATGGATAATTTTGTTAAAACATTCATATTTATGCATAAGGGTCTGTACTATAAATAATTTTAGCATTGGACATGCAAAAGTGACAATAACGTGGTACCAATTAGATAATAAACATTTAATTTTCGGGTGTATTTTTAATAAATACATTGTATATTGTTAGCTACATGGGCTGAATTCTAGAATATCTACCACACTTGAAATAGCAATTTTCTTGTTGCAATATTTTCTTTTAGCTAAAATATGATGAAGAATTATAAAATTCGGGCTCGGAAGCAAATATTTATATAATTTTTTACAATAATTAAGTCAGTAATTTCCTATTCTTGATGAATACGTTGTAAATTGTAAACTAAATTGGCTGGTTTCTAGAATACCAACCACACTTGAAATAGCAATTTTCGTGTTGCAATGTTTTCTTTTAGCTAAAATATAATGAAAAATTATAAAATTCGGGCGCGGAAGCTAATATTTATATGATATTTCACAAAAATAAATTCAGATTTTACCTGTCCTTGATGAATACGTTGTATGTTGTAAGCTACATGGGCTAAGTTCTAGAATACCTACCATACTTGAAATAGTAATTTTCTTGTTGCAATGTTTTCTTTTAGCTAAAATAAGATGAAGAATTACACAATTCCGGCGCGGAAGCAAATATTTATATGATTTTTTACAAAAATAAAGTCAGAAATTACCTATTCTTGATGAATACGTTGTAAATAGTAAGCTACGTGGGCTGGATTCTAGAATACCTACCACAATTGAAATAGCAATTTTCTTTTTGCAATGTCTTCTTTTAGCTAAAATACGATGAGGATTTATAAAATTCGAGCGCGGAAGCAAATATTTATGTGATTTTTTACAAAAATAAAGTCAGATTTTACCTCTTATGTATGAATACGTTGTATACTGTAAGCTACATGGGCTGGATTTTAGAATACCTACCACTCTTGAAATAGCAATTTTCTTGTTGCAATGTTTTCATTTAGCTAAAATATGATGAAGAATTATAAAATTCGGGTGCGTAAGCAAATATTTATATGATTTTTATCAAAAAAAAAGTCAGATTTTACCTATTCTTGTTGAATACGTTGTACGAGGTGTGTTCAAAAAATATCGCGAATTTTGTGTTTTTTCAAAAATTATTTATTTATTCATGAATATCTATTTTGTCCCCTTCAAAGTAATCCCCATGAGTTATTATACACTTGTGCCAACGGTTTTTCCAATCTTCAAAGCACTTCAAAAAATCATTTTTACCTCCCGCCTATCAATAAATAGATAAGGGAGGTATTGTTTTTGGTCAGATTTCTCGAGTGTGGGTTTTCAACATATGAGCACGAAATAGGGTCCCTAGAATACGATTTTACTATTTTTAGCGTGATGTCTGTATGTCTGTGTGTGTGTCTGTGTGTGTGTGTGTCTGTGACGATTTTTCGTCCACGATAACTCCAATACGATACATGTAAAAAATATAATATTTGGTATTTAAGAGTTCTATTCCAACATATTGAACTGATTAGATTTTGACTACAATTGGTTAACCGGAAGTAGTACTTTACTTGAAGCTTTAAACTGTTTTTCCTAAAAAATACCTCTAAATACCATATTTTCGCAAATTTCGTTATTATAAATTCAAAGATTTTTTTAATTTTTTACCGATCTGCATAATTACGTTTATATATGACTTTTAGGTAGATATAAAAAAAATATATAAATTATAATAATTTTACATATCGTTTAGGCTGAGGAATTTCGATAAAACAGATGAGTTATTCATATGTTCACAAAATTTGACATATGATGTCAAATTTGATGTAAGTAAGTGTAAAAGATAAAATAAGTAAAAAATGAAGTACTTTTATTGTAAAATTTAAAAAGATGGAAGAAATATATTAGGAATGTATTTGCATGCGTGAATCAAAGTAAGTTCAGTTCCTGTTTTAGTAACGACAAAAATAGCTGTCGTATTGGTCATACAAAATTTATGAAGGAAATTTTAGGTATGAAATAAATTAAAAATATTCTGAACTGCAATAACAAACTAATTTTAAAACTACAAATTAAATGTATTGAAAATTTATATAGAATATATTACTACAGTGGCGGGAGGTATTGTGTTGGACACACCAGATTTTTTTTTTATCTTATTCAGCTCCTCCTTCGATGCCGTCTTTATCTCGTCAAGCGTAGCGTAACGTCGTCCTTTTATGGGCCTCTTCAGTTTAGGGAACAAGAAAAAGTCACAGGGGGCCAGATCTGGGGAATACGGTGGCTGCGGCATCATTAGTGTGTTGTTTTTGGCTAAAATATCACGCACAAGCAACGATGTGTGAGCAGGGACGTTATCGTGGTGCAAAAGCCAATTTTTGTTCTTCCACAAATCCGGGCGTTTCTGGCGGATTGCTTCGCGCAAATTGCGCATAACTTGCAGGTAATATTCCTTATTGACCGTTCTACCCTGTGGCAAGAACTCATGATGCACCACGCCCCTGCAATCGAAGAAAACTGTCAGCAAAACTTTCACATTCGACCGAACTTGGCGCGCTTTTTTCGGTCTTGGTTCGTGCGGCAGCTTCCATTGAGATGATTGAGCTTTGGTTTCCACGTCATAACCATAAACCCACGATTCGTCACCAGTTATGACCCTCTGGAGCAAATTTGGGTCGTCGCGGACACAGTTCAACATCTCATTAGCAATGTTCATGCGGTGCTGTTTTTGGTCGCAATTGAGCAATTTTGGTACAAATTTCGCGGCGACCCGTCTCATGCCCAAATCATTGATAAAAATCGAATGGCACGAGCCAATCGATATGTTTAGGTCCTCAGCAACTTCTCTAACGGTGATTCGACGATTGACCAATATCATTTTCTCCACTTGATTAATTTTTTCGTCTGTTGTTGAAGTGCTCGGGCGTCCGGCACGCTTTTCGTCGTTCACATCTTCTCGGCCTTCTGAGAACATTTTGTACCACCGATAAACTTTGCTTTGGTCCAAGGTAGCTTCTCCGTATGCCACAGTCAACATTCGGAATGCATCCGCGTACTTAATTTCGTTTTTCACACAAAATTTGATACAGGTTCTTTGTTCCATTTTTTTGAATAGGTAAAAATCGAAGACAATCCAAAACACGTGCAAGCAAAGCAGCTGTCAACAATTAAGTGAACATTCAAAATGGCCGAGCTTGTCGACATAAGTGAGAGACATAAGTACCAACATAAAGCCACAAAAAGATCGAAATTCGAATATACGTAACCCGCTAAAATTCAAAATTCGCGATATTTTTTGAACACACGTCGTATATTGTAAGCTACATGGGCTAGTTTCTAGAATACCTGCCACACTTGAAATAGTAATTTTCTTGTTGCAATGTTTTCTTTTAGCTAAAATATAATAATGGATTATAAAATTCGGGCGCGGAAGCAAATATTTATATGATATTTTACAAAAATTAAGTCAGATTTTACTTATTCTTAAATTGGATATTTTTGTTAAAACATTCATATTTATGCTTTAGGATCTATACCATGGATAATTTTAGCATTGGACATGCAAAAGTGATCATAACGTGGTACCAATCAGATAATAAACATTCAATTTTCGAGTGCCTTTTTAATGAATACGTTGTATATTGTAAGCTACATGGGCTGGATTCTAGAATACCTACCACACTTGAAATAGCAATTTTCTTGTTGCAATGTTTTCTTTTAGCTAAAATATGATAAAGAATTATAAAATTCGGGCGAGGAAGCAAATATTTATATGATTTTTTACAAAACTAATGTCAGATTTTACCTATTCTAAAATGGATATTTTTGTTATAACATTCATATTTATGCTTTAGGATCTATACTATGGATAATTTTAGCATTGGACATGCAAAAGTGACAATAACGTGGTCCAAATTAGATAATAAACATTCAATTTTCGGGTGTCTTTTTAATGAATACGTTGTATATTGTAAGCTACATGGGCTGGATTCTAGAATACCTACCATACTTGAAATAGCAATTTTCTTGTTGCAATGTTTTCTTTTAGCTAAAATATGATAAAGAATTATAAAATTCGGGCGCGGAAGCAAATATTTATATGATTTTTTACAAAAATAAAGTCAGAAATTACCTATTCTTGATGAATACGTTGTAAATTGTAAGCTACGTGGGCTGGATTCTAGAATACCTACCACAATCGAAATAGCAATTTTCTTTTTGCAATGTTTTCTTTTAGCTAAAATACGATGAGAATTTATAAAATTCGAGCGCGGAAGCAAATATTTATGTGATTTTTTACAAAAATAAAGTCAGATTTTACCTCTTCTGTATGAATACGTTGTATACTGTAAGCTACATGGGCTGGATTTTAGAATACCTACTACTCTTGAAATAGCAATTTTCTTGTTGCAATGTTTTCTTTTAGCTAAAATATGATAAAGAATTATAAAATTCGGGTGCGTAAGCAAATATTTATATGATTTTTATCAAAAAAAAAAGTCAGATTTTACCTATTCTTGATGAATACGTTGTATATTGTATGCTTCATGGGCTAGTTTCTAGAATACCTGCCACACTTGAAATAGAAATTTTCTTGTTGCAATGTTTTCGTTTAGCTAAAATATGATAAAGGATTATAAAATTCGGGCGCGGAAGCAAATATTTATATGATATTTTACAAAAATTAAGTCAGATTTTACTTATTCTTAAATTGGATATTTTTGTTAAAACATTCATATTTATGCTTTAGGATCTATATCATGGATAATTTTAGCATTGGACATGCAAAAGTGATCATAACGTGGTACCAATCAGATAATAAACATTCAATTTTCGAATGCCTTTTTAATGAATACGTTGCATATTGTAAGCTAGATGGGCTGGATTCTAGAATACCTACCACACTTGAAATAGCAATTTTCTTGTTGCAATGTTTTCTTTTAGCTAAAATATGATAAAGAATTATAAAATTCGGTCGCGGAAGCAAATATTTATATGATTTTTTACAAAAATAAAGTCAGATTTTACCTACTCTAAAATGGATATTTTTGTTAAAACATTTATATTTATGCTTTAGGATCTATACTATGGATAATTTTAGCATTGGACATGCAAAAGTGACAATAACGTGGTCCAAATTAGATAATAAACATTCAATTTTCGGGTGTCTTTTTAATGAATACGTTGTATATTGTAAGCTACATGGGCTGGATTCTAGAATACCTACCACACTTGAAATAGCAATTTTCTTGTTGCAATGTTTTCTTTTAGCTAAAATATGATAAAGAATTATAAAATTCGGGCGCGGAAGCAAATATTTATATGATTTTTTAAAAAATAAAGACAGATTTTACCCATTCTTAAAATGGATATTTTTGTTAAAACATTCATATTCATGCTTTAGGATTTATACTATGGATAATTTTAGCATTGAACATGCAAAAGTGACCATAACGTGGTACCAATAAAATAATAAACATTCAATTTTCGCGTGTCATTTTAATGAATACGTTGTATATTGTAAGCTTCATGGGCTGGATTCTAGAATACCTACCACACTTGAAATAGCAATTTTCTTGTTGCAATGTTTTCTTTTAGCTAAAATATGATAAAGAATTATAAAATTCGGGCGCAGAAGTAAATATTTATATGATTTTTTACAAAAATAATGTCAGATTTTATCTATTCTTGAAATGGATATTTTTGTTAAAACATTCATATTCATGCTTTAGGATCTATACTATGGATAATTCTAGCATTGGACATGCACAAGTGACCATATCGTGGTACCAATCAGTTAATAAACATTGAATTTTCTTGTGTCATTTTAATGAATACGTTGTATATTGTAAGCTAGATGGGCTGGATTCTAGAATACCTACCACACTTGAAATAGCAATTTTCTTGTTGCAATGTTTTCTTTAGCTAAAATATGATAAAAAATTTTAAAATTCGGGCGCAGAAGCAAATATTTATATAATTTTTTACAAAAATAAAGTCAGATTTTACCTTTTCTTAATGAATACGTTGTATATTGTAAGCTGCATGGGCTGGATTCTAGAATACCTACCACACTTGAAATAGCAATTTTCTTGTTGCAATGTTTTCTTTTAGCTAAAATATGATAAAGAATTATAAAATTCGGGCGCGAAAGCAAATATTTATATGATTTTTTACAAAAATAATGTCAGATTTTATCTATTCTTAGTGAATACGTTGTATATTATAAGCTACATGGGCTGGATTCTAGAATAAATACCACACTTGCAATAGCAATTTTTTTCTTGCAATGTTTTCTTTTAGCTAAAATATGATGAAAAATTATAAAATTCGGACGCGGAAGCAAATATTTATTTGATTTTTTACATAAAATAAAGTGAGATATTAACTTTTCTTGATGAATACGTTGTGTCACTGCGTCATAAATGACACTCACATCTAAAATACAAAAGAACTATATATTAATTTAATATTTTGATCAAAGTAGTATAGCAGTGAGAGAGCTAGCTCATTTGGTGGGATCTCAGGGGGTTGGAGGAGTTAGAGGCGGGTAATGAGTATTCCGGTGGCGGAGTGGGGGTCTCAGGTGTCGGTAAGGTCACTGTTCTGCAAGTGAACACGTGCAAGGTCAGATTGAGGGGGTTTGTTCTCTTGGCACACGTGTGGACACATGGATACACCTGTTTGATGCTTGAAGATGGTGGTTGAACCCCTGAGTGTGTCAATAACCTAGTCCGTCTGCAGAACCATGGCCATAGGTCAGTGTATTACTTGAAGCACACGTGCAAGTTGCAACTGTGTGTGATGCTGGAAGAGGGTGGTTGAATAACCTAGACCGTCTGCTGAACCATTGCCGTAGGTCAGTGTATTACTTAAAGCACACGTGCAAGTGGCACCTGTGCGTGATGCTGGAAGTGGGTGGTTGAATAACCTAGTCCGTCTGCAGAACCATGGCCATAGGTCAGCGTATTACTTGAAGCACACGTGCAAGTGGCACCTGTGCGTGATGCTGGAAGTGGGTGGTTGAATAACCTAGACCGTCTGCTGAACCATTGCCATAGGTTAGTGTATTACTTAAAGCACACGTGCAAGTTACACTTGTGCGCGATACTGGAAGTAAGACACCTGCATGATGCCGGACGATGATGGTTCAACGCCTGAATGTGTCAATAACCTAATGCGTCTGCAGGAGCATGGCATTGAATTGTAGGTCAGTGTCTTATTAAAGCGCACTTGCAATTTGCACCTGCACGGCGAGACTTACGGGGTGAATGTTCAAAATAGAAAATTGGCATTGACTTTTACGTTGAAGACACACCTGTGATTTGTACGTGCATGATGATGGAGGAGATCAATGTCTTACAAACGCGCAAATTACACCTGTGTATTTGTGTATGTGTGCGATGCTGGAAGAGAGTGGTTGAACACCTAAGTGTATCAATAAACTAATCTGACATAGAGTTGTAGTAGTAGTGGGGGTATTTTTTAATATAAAGCAATGATATATATTACATTTGATTTAGTTTAGATCAAGACATTCAACGTTTGATAACAATAATAGAAACTTGTCTGCTAGTATTTTTGAAGTGTTTAATAAAGTAGCTCAAGTAAAAGAAACCATATCTCTTACAGATTTAGAAAAGGGCAAGAAATATCAAGTTTATAATATTAAACGTGTATCTACTACCAACGGTGAAAAAATTGTTCTCGAACTAGAGAACAACATATTGTTTTTGGGAGCACGGTTCAATAAACTATCAGATGAGCAGATAGTAAGCGGTAACGAGCAAGCCGAGGCAGGAAAACTCTATGTGGTGTCCAAGGGAAAGATTGGTAAAACTGTGGATCTAGAATTTGGTTCACTGTAAAGAAGATGTCACATACGAAAAGTACGAGTTGTCTTCTGAGGGACTGTGAAACATTGACGCATAAAGTAAATTTTAATAACAATTTTATTATTAACATAAATAAACATTTGAAAAAACTAAAAATTTTAAAAAAAGATATTCACAATTACTGTATTTTAAAAAATTTAAATAAAAAATTCATATATTTTAATATAAATGATGGATACAGAGTATAAATAAATGTACAGTTTATATAACACTATTCACTATTGATGAAAGTGCGGTTCAGAGAAGAAACTGAAATACAACTCCTGGTGAAGTGGGACTACGCCTACCGGGCAGCTCGAAGAGGTGATTGGGAACAGTGTGCAAGAGATCGGCAGAGGTTTAAATTAAAGTTAGAAATGTATTATTCACCTATTATTAGTTATGTTTTAGAAAATAAAATTAAAAATTATTTAAACTGTAGGAAATAAATCTTTGTAATCTATTGTAGTAGTAGTAATAATTATGTGTCAATAAATGTGTAAAATATTATATGGTTTTAATTAATTGTCAGCTACAAAACCATCATCATCCCTTCCGCTTCATCCTTTTTGCAAAAATTGTGGGACATAAGTGTAACAATAAAAACAGACAATATTTTAAAATAAAATTTATTTTACATCTATTTAATTACAATTTGCGATACAAAATTATATTATATTACATTTTATTACATTCAACACAATACTTTTTAATGGAGTATACATTTCCAATTTGATCATCATTATGGTCATCGATCAGTATGTGGTCCACACAGCGTCGATATTTCTGAAACTCCGGATTATGCTGCCATTGCTTCGGAAATTTGTCCCAGTGGGTATCAATTTGATTACAGGCGAAAACCATAACAAACTCCATTGGAAGTTGAGAAATTTCTTCTTCTAGCATAAAATGTAAAATTCCACATTCATAAAACTTTTTAAACGATGCATATGGAGTAAAGCGCTGTTTATATCAATTATATAGCGCATGAACATTACGCACAGCACAGTTTTCTGTATGTAAATTACATATATTTAATTTCAAAGGTTCACATATATTTTGCAAATTAGGACAATCCAAATTTTCAACATCTATAATTTTTGACATATGTGATTCTAATATATTGCCTAACCATTCTACTTTTTCATTTCCTTTTACGTATATAGTTTCAGCACAGTTTAGCCAAGATTTCACTATACTCTTTAAATGACGATAAGGTGTCGTACCAGAACTCCAATTTAAATTATGATGTTTTTTAATTAACCAAACTATATTCTTTCTACTTTTTGAACTTAATTTAGTCCAATGATATGGTGGTAAAAATATTTCTGATTTGCATAAGTCAGTGTTAGTATTTAAAACTGCAATTTCTTTACAAATAAAATCTACTCCATTGTTTTTATTAAATATTTGATATCCTTGTAAATCAACTATGAAAATAGACATATTTCTACCGGTTAACGTTCAGAAAACAAATGACTATAAAATCCAATATTTGGCTTTTATACTCAATGATGAACTACACCCCCCACAACACAATTCCCCTCTCTCTCTCACTCATATATTCATCCTACATTAGATTTACTATTTATATTTATTATCAAACCCAAGCCACTTAACATAAACCATATTACCTTTCTTCTTGAAATTTTTTTCCACTAAGTATATATCTGGATACTTAGCTTTTTGTAAATCATATTCATAAAAGCCTCCTTTAATAATTTGCCCTGACTGATCTTTAAGAACATATGTGATGGGATTGGTTAACTGAATTAAATGAATTATAAAAATTTCATTAGACCAATTAAGAGTATAGCCCTTCGCAAACGCCTCTCTATGTTTACTTATACGCACAAAATTTCCGACTTTAAATTTTGGTTTACTAACTGTTTTTATTTTACTGTAAACACTGTCAAGAAGTAATTTTTCATTCTTTTTACTAATATCTAAGGGTTTCATCAGAATTGTCCTGTGTTTTGTATTATTATACTTTTCCGTAAGTGTAGGTAATAAATTCAGCCACTTGTATGTACCTTGTAAACTAAACTCTTTCCACATCATTGATTTCAAAGTACGATTAACACGTTCAACAACCGATGCCTTCATAGTACTAAAAATTGAATAATGATTTATATTATTTTTTTTCATTAAATTTTGGAAATCTTTATTATAAAATTCTTTTCCCAGATCAGTTTGCAAATTTCTCGGTATTCGATTAGTATTGAACAAAATACTTTTCATAGCTGTCGAAATTTCTGAACCTGTTTTGTTTTTAACAGGTTTGGTCCACAAAAACTTGGAGAAAACATCAATAACAACTAAAATGTATCGATATCCCCTGTTCATTCTAGCGTAAGGAATCATTTCTACCAAATCTGCTTGAAATAAATCATCTATTCCTTTAACAATTACTCGTCTTCTTGGAAAATTAACTCGAGCAGGTCTGTGTAATTCTTCTACAATTCCACGTTTAATTTTCGACATAGTAAACAGGTGTTTCAAATATAATTTCAATATGTAAATGTAGGAGAGGATTTTTACTTACTGGCCCAGGAAATATTTCTAAAGAATCACCTTGAATAATACTTCTATTGATTATATTTGAAACTCAATGACGCTCATTTTTAATACGATAATTTAGGAATACTTTGGGATCACTAAATTGAACTTGAAGAACTTTTCTTGAACATGGAAAATTATAAACATCTAAATTATTAATTTTATATAAATTAGATTTCAATTCTAATGCGAAATTAAAAATAATAACAGATTTCAGATTATTTTTTAATTTAGTTATTTGTACTTCAAAATTATTTTTAATGTTAGTAATTTTGTTATCTAATTCTAATTTAAATTTATCATTATTTAATCAAATTAATGAATTTAATTCGTGGGACAGAGTGTCCACTCTTTCGTTGATATGTTTCCTAATTTTATGATGCTCAATATGTCGTCCGAATTTGTCGAGAGTCATTATTGAAATGATACTATTCTATAACTTTCGCTTCTTTTAACTCCTCAATAATGGATATAATTTCATTTCCGTGGCCTGTATGTCCGGCATCACGTGATGCAATTAAGAGCCGCAATCTGTCAACCAATTCATTAATGTTATCCCAATATACGTACTCTATTTTTTTATTGACAAATTTTTTAAAATAATTTCCACCTGATTTTTTTTCCTTGTATATTGAGCCCAATCTTCTAGAAGCTAAAAGAGATCTTCTTTGAGTGTCAAATTTTGGAGCAATAATGGATGTGTATTTATAAGATCTTGTCCCTGACAACTGCTCACCATCACTATAGTGTCGACGGGCTGCATTAGTTCTTTTCACTATATCAATATATTTTTTTTCATCAGCGCGATTATATCCTACTGGATGTTTCTTAAATAACAACTCGTATAAACCTGTGTTCCTAAATACTTTATCTTCTGCACAATTAAATCTTTCCCATCAATTTGTACCTCAGAATCACCTATATAAAATTTTTCAGTTTCCGCATCATGTCGCACACCGTACTTGAAATCAAATGAATCTTTTTCGTCTGTCAACATTTCTTCAATATATTGTCGTGGTAATGGATCATACTGATCTAAATAGTCCTTGAACGAGGTTTCACGAGTTAATTTCATTATATCCTCTCTTGTTATTGATGGGCGGTCTTCGATGATTGTTGATTGATTGTCAGTAAATACATCATCGTTCACATCGTCATCCAATGATTCTGCTACTACACTTGTTTCTAAAAATTTAGGATCTGATAAAATTTCATTTTTTTCAGGTATTTGTTCATCCTTTGTTATGTCCATTTTCGATTCACTTTTGACTTCTTGCTTTATACTCGTATTTGCTATTGGTAAATTAACCGCAATATCTTGTAAAGATTTTATTATTGGTTTATACTGTGATTCTAATTCTACTTGTTTATGAAGTGCACCAAGCCTAAGGTTCTTAAGCTTTTGTTTAATAATATTTCGAGTATTAATTATATCTTTCGTTAATCTTGCATTCATTTTAATTAACAACAGGTATGTTGAACCAGTCGGAACATATAATCAATTCAATAACTGTGAAACAGCTGTATCGTGGCAAGTTTTTACAGGTTCAAGGTCGTACACCAGCTAAATATGGATGTTCAGATAAACAGAGTTGATATTTGAATAAACAGGTAAAAAACTGATACAATTACAGATAACCAACGCATAACCTGATTAATGTCTGGTAGCTTGTTGAAACAGTTGTCAAAGATAATCAGTTCAATAACTGTGAAACAGCTGTATCGTAACAAGTTTTTACAGGTTCAAGGTCGTACACCAGCTAATATGGATGTTCAGATAAGCAGAGCTGATATTTGAACAAACAGGTAAAAAAACTGCAACAATTACAGATAACCAATGCATAACCAGGTCAATGTCTGGTAGCTGTATAGTCAAATAAGTGTAATTTGAAAATCAATCTGTTCCGGTTTTTAATCAGATCTTTGTTGTTTCCGAAAGAGTCTAGTAGATGTTTACCTCGTGGTAACTGAATAATAAGTGCCATCCATTAGCTCATGTCACTATTATTTATTATAATGTACTGATCAAAACCTTTACGATAACGCCCTTTTTGAAAATCACTTTCTTTATCAATGACTAGAAACTCATACTTGTTTCGCCAGCAAAAAGAACAGACGTCCTTAAACTTTTCATATGACATATCTGTATTCACATGATAATAATAATAATAATAATAATAATCTTTATTTCATTGACATGGTTTACATGTATGGAAAACGTCAAAAATACAATAAAATTATGACAATTATACAAACACGTATAAAGTTATAAAACAGTAAGATTACTTATTTTCTACTAAATAATATAATAAAAAAGGTACAGTAGATCCCGAGAGAGAAAGCAACTATGAACGACATAAAAGGCAGTCTTGTGAAAAGAAGTTAATTTGTCAGATCATAATACTCTTTTAAGTTATAGAAACAGTGTTCTAAAAGAAAAGATTTTAATTTGAATGAAAACAATTTTAGATTTTTACAAGATTTTATTTCAGCTGATAATTTATTAAAAATCAGTAAACCTTGTATATGTGGAGCCTTTTTTGAAAAATCATATCTGGCTAAAGGTACCCGAAAGTCGTTTTTTTGACGTGTGTCAAATTTGTGATAGGTTGAATTTAGGTTAAATGATGATTTCTTTGCATAGATGAATCTGCATAACTCGTAGATATGAAGAGAAGTTACTGTTAAAATATTATACTTTTTGAAAAGACTTTTACATGAGAAATCACGCGATACTTTAGCAATACTTCGTAAAATTCTTTTTTGACAAATAAACACATTTGATACTGAAGATGATACACCCCAAAAACAAATACCGTAGCGAATAACTGATTCTACCTTAGCATAATAAAATATTAAGAGCTGTTTTTCCGTAAGAATATTACTTAAATGTCTAAACTGATAACAAATCACACTAAGTTTAGCAGTAACAGAATCTACCTGCGAGCTCCAAATAAAATTTTCATCAAGAGACACTCCTAGAAATTTATTTTTATAAATCCTAGAAATGTGATGATTATCAAGACAGATATCAATATCAAGGTCTCTGTTGCATTGACGACTGTGAAAACGCATGTAATGTGTTTTCGCAGAGTTAAAGAAAAGGTTGTTGCTACTAAACCAGTTAGCTAGGCGATCTACACAATTCTGACACTTAGCTTTAAGTGTATCACTATTTGGATCTGAAATGATTAGCGAAGTATCATCAGCATACATCGTGATTACACATTCCTTACTAAAAATAGAGCTCAGATCGTTAATGTACAATAAAAAAAGTATAGCTGAAATTACGCTGCCTTGTGGAACTCCAATATTCACTACAGTACGTTCTGAATCTATTTTTTTTGTGATATTGTTATCTGTATGTTTAATTGAAACGTATTGCTCCCTGTTTTCTAAAAAAGATGATATCCAATTAAGAGGCGTGCCCCTTATACCGTGCTTTTCCAACTTAAAGCGCAATCTATCATGGTTTACACAATCAAAAGCTTTTGTCAGATCACAAAAAATTCCGACCGGCTGCTCTCCATTTTCTAGTTTGCTTAAAATATTTTCGAGCGTAAATTGTATAGCATTTAAAGTAGAATATTTGGGTCGAAACCCGAATTGGTGTGGACTGATTATTTTGTATTTATACAAAAAAGATTCCAACCTATTTAAAAAAGCATGCTCGAAAATTTTTGAGAAGACGGATGAAAGTGCCACTGGCCTATAGTTATTAATATTGTATACATCTTTTCCTTTATGAATCGGACTGACTTTATTAACTTTAAGGATACATGGAAAGTTTCCTGTCTGAAACGATAGGTTTACTAAATGCAATATGGGTTTAATTATGGTAACTGCTATAATTTTAATTAGGAAATTTGGAATGTTATCTGGACCAGATGATCTTTTGTTTTTTATTTTTGTTTTAATTAAATTTAAAAGTTCAGATTCTTCAAAAGGTAGCAGAAACAGGCTATTTGATTGTGCAACCATGTCATCTTGCGGTTCTGCATTAGATGTGGGTAATTGGTCTACTATCTTCTTAGGTGCGTCTCTAAAAAAAGTATTAAATTCATTTGCAACATCTACTGGGTTTGTTAGAATATTGTTGTCAAGCCTGATATTCAAATTTTGACTAGATGGTTTATTGCCTGTGATTTCTTTTATAACATTCCATGTGGATTTGGAAATATTATCGGAATTGAAGATACAATTTTGGTAATATTGTTTCTTAGTTTTGGATATCAGGTTTTTATGATTACGTTTCATTTCTTTGTAAAGAGGTGTAAATTCATTATGTGTTTTTTGAAGCTGAAACAAATTAAAAAGATTGCTACTAGATTTATGAATTTCTTCATTGTGCCATTTTTTATTTTTAGTTTTTTTAAGGCTAGTATATACAGGAAAATGTTTATTAAAATAAAATATAAAAGTTTCAAAGAAATATTGAAATGAAATATTTAAATCTTGTGTGTTATACACAGAGAACCAATCTTCCGAATTTAAATCGTGAATGAAACAATTTATTTGCGATTCATCAAAATTTCTTCGTGTGATTTTTTCCATGCAAACGTCATTATTGTTTAGATTTGTACTAGTGAGAAGAGCTTTATGATCTGACATAACGTTGTCTAGAGTGGCACAACTACTACTAGTGTTACTAAAAATGTGATCTAATATATTGTTGCCTCTAGTAGGACTTTTAACAAGACTCTGACAGTTATAACTTAAAAGTAAGTCTGAAATCATCTTTAGGATTGTAGTATCTCTATCGGGATCGAGATTAAAGTCGCCTCCTAGAATAAGTTTATAACCCGGTTTCATTACTTTGTCTAAAATCTGATTAAATGATTTAAATAGTTTGTCGGATTCTAATGAATTTAAGTAGCAGGGTGTTCTGTTCTGATCAGCGTATACATGTTTTAAATTCAAATCATCTTGTTTGAATATTATTAATAAGTTGGCATTATCCCGTATGAGATGTTTAGGGATTCTGGTATAAGTTTGACATAAATAAAAACAGTCTATAGCCTTGTGGCGACCCATACTAAAATATTCTCTTATTACATCCTGTTTATCACATGCCACATCATCAAATATAAACACTGAGTTGCATTTTGCATTTGAGGGCTTCTCAATATCTATGTTTTCATTGTAAGCAAAATAACCTATCTCTTTAATAGGTTCCAGAAGTAGTTTTAAGTATTGATATTTGGGCTGGAATAATGATTTTGAATATACATAAACATTTGAAAAACTTAGGCCATTTTCATGCTCTAGAAGTGCAAGCATAACATTTGTCTTACCACATCCTGAGGGTCCGGCTATAATACATCGTATTATATTCGGTAACAATATACTATGTCGAGATTTACTATTACTACTACTAATAGTACTAAAGTCATAATTTTTAACATAAAGATCGTGATTCTGTTTTACAATTTGCATTTTTAGTATAAATCAATGTATGATCGTTACATTAACACAGTTCATTACAAACTGTTGAAGAGGTAAGACGTGTACGCGTTAAATAGTCATGAAGAAAAAAGTGCAAAAGAGGAAATCTAACAAAAGTTTATCCTTCCGCAATGTAGTTAATCGCGCGCGGAAAGCGATAAAGACCAACAATAGTGATTTTGATTTAAATAAATCTGCGAGAATAGCTCTCCGAACTGTAAAAAGAATAAAGCGAAAAATTAACAATCCCAGAGTTATATCAGTGCCGAAAAGAGGAGGATTTCTTCCATTAATTCCAATTTTTGCTGGCTTGAGCGCTTTAGGCGCACTTGGGGGTGGAGCTGCAGGTATCGCAAAGGCTGTCAACGACGCGCGAGCTGCTGGGGAGCAATTAAAGGAAGCTGAGCGTCATAATAAAATGATGGAGGCTATTGCCATGGGCAAAGGTCTCTACTTGAAACCATACCGGAAGGGGCTTGGCTTGTATTTAAATCAGTCAAAAAACTACCAGTGAAGTTACCATCACGAGCATTAACTAATATTGATCTTCAAAAATATGCAAAACAACTGCAAATTCCACATTTTAGAGGAGTTTTCATGCGGGATAAATTACCCAGTCAAATAAATCCTAATGAATGTGCCATTGTTAATTTAGATAATAGTGATGGACCAGGATCTCATTGGGTTGCTTATAAAAAACGAAATAATTTAGTTGTATATTTTGATAGTTTTGGAAACTTAGCGCCACCAAAAGAACTAGTTCATTATTTTGGAAGCAGATGTTCAATAATTTATAATTATAGTAGGTACCAACCTAATAATAGTGTAAAATGCGGTCATTTATGTTTAGCATTTCTATACAAACAAGATTGAAAACTGTTCATTAACGATTGAACCGCCATGTCATACACATTTACTCTTTTTGCTACAGATTCAAGTATAACTCAAACTTTCTACCCACCTATTGTACTCGATGAGGATTCCGAATATGTTCTAGGATTAATTAATTTCGAAGTGTATAATGCTATTCCAAATATTGATAATCAAAATAATAAATTTTATATTGATAATCAAGTAATCACAATTCCAGAAGGTTCTTATGAAATAGAAGATATCAACAAATTCATAACAACGAAGTTAGATACAGGCACCAAATTAAACATTATAGCAAACAATAATACACTTAAATGTGAAGTTAGCAGCAATAAGAAAGTAAATTTTGAATCAAATGATTCAATCGGAAATATTTTGGGATTTAAACCACGAAAATTAGAGGCAAATAAATTACATGAATCTGATAATCCAGTTTCTATTATTAAAGTAAATACAATTTGTATTGAGTGTAGTATAACTACAAATTCTTATTCAAATAGTAAAAATGTTCATATTCTTCATGAATTTTTCCCACGTGTCCCACCAGGATTCAAAATAATAGAAGCTCCAAATCAAATAATTTATCTACCAATCAGCACGCGAGTAATAAATTACTTAACTCTTAATATAGTGGATCAAAGCGGGGCTTTGATTAATTTTAGAGGAGAAGTCATCACGGTAAGACTACATCTTAAGAAACAAAATGGGAATTAATTTTAATAATAATGTAATTTCCAAGCATATAAATACAACACAAAACCGGAATAGTATCATTAGTAAGAGGGTTGTTAAAGGGTTAACATCACAAAATTATCAGTTTTTGAAATCACTTGGTTTTAAAGTTCAATCTGGATAGGAGTAAACATAAAAATCGTATAAAAGCTCTCATTATTTGGATTGAAATTAAATTTAAAAAATCGAAAAATATTATTCTTTGCATCCATCAAAATGAATGGTAATATTCTGAATGTATCAGAAAAAGCCTTATTTGATGACTCAATCAGTCATGCTGAAAAACACACTCACCAGCCATACGCTTCCACGACCTTAAACAATAATGATGAGATTCGTATTCCCATACAACAACAAGATTTATATACTCTTCCATGGAACAGTTTACTGTATATTGAGGGTAAACTTCTCACAAAAGATGGCAAAGTATCGAGTACAGCTAAACTGGTTAAGTGCTGTGTGAGTCGTTGAACGAGCCGTCAGCGGGTCGCCAGGTCGCTGGGCTCGTCATGGGAACCTGATTCTGGAACGGTCAGCAATGATGAACCAACCAGGAAGTGCTCTGGGGTCAGCGCGGACAGGTCCGCAGTGTCCGACAAAGACGGCGTCAGCGGACGGCAGGCCTCTACCTGAGCCAGTACTGTAGATACGTGAGGGTCGTCTCACCAATGGTTTTGCGGAGGAGACTCTTCACTGATTTGACTCCGGCCTCCCACAGGCCGCCGAAGTGCGGTGCAGACGGTGGAATGAAGCTCTAACGTGTGCCGGAATCGGACAGGGTAGAAGCTACTTCGTGGTAGAACAGCGACGCCTGATGGAACATGGAGCGCAGCTCTGCGCTGGCACCGACGGAAGTCGTGCCGTTGTCGGAAAGCAGCTCGCTGCACACTCCTCGGCGTGCGACGAACCGACGGAATGCCGCCAGAAAGGCCTTGGTCGTCAAGTCGCTCACGACCTCCAGGTGAAGCGCCTTGGTGGAAAGACAGACGAAGAGGGCGATGTAGGCCTTGGTGGAGTGTCGCCCACGACCTGGAGACGGGCGGCACTGGATGGGTCCTGCGTAATCTACTCCTGAACGCAAGAAAGGGCGGCTGGGAGTCACTCTGGCAGCTGGCAGGTTTCCCATGAGTTGTTTGCCCATCAGCGGACGACGGCGCCTGCAAGGGATGCAAGTTCGGAGCAGCTTCTTTCTTAGGGCTCGCCCTTGGAGGATCCAGACGTGCTTCTGGAGGAGTGAGTGAGTTAATGCTAAGCCAGCGTGGAGGGCTAATGCGTGCCAATGTGGGACATGTAGCTGACTTAGCGGAGATGACCTTGGAAGGATAGGCGGGTGTCTTTCGGAATCGGTCCGGAATTCTCGAGTCTACCGCCCACGCATAGCATGCCGTGAGCGTCGAGAAATGGATTTAGACTCACGAGAGGCGAAGTCCTTGGAATGGGTCTAGCGCTTTTCAGTTGCGCTATTTCAGTGGCAATCTTCTCTCTCTGGACGTTGCAAATCAGACGGACTTTCGCAGCAGTTAGTTCGAATGTGGTTAAAAAGCCGGTGCATGTCTCTTGCTCTCGATCTTCCAGACCTGCAAGTCTGGAAATTCTTCCTCTCTTGTCGCAGCGGCGGGCGAATCGCATGCACTGGGCTGTTACGCGGAGCGTGCGTGACAGGGAGGAATACCGCGCTAACAGAGCGAACTCTTCTTCGACCTGGACCGGCATGGAGCGGGTTTTCTGGACAGCTTCTTCACCTGGTGAATCGGGTAGCTCTTGTGTTGCGGTCGGCCAATTCTGAGTCGCGTCAGAAAGCCATGGAGGACCATTCCACCATTCCATATCTGCGGAGTAGCACCGCGGGAGGCGACGTCGACAGGATTCTCTTCACGTTCCCAGAACCGGCGGAGATTGTGATCCAGGTCCTCCTCTACACGTCAATGTAGAGAGGACACGGGAGACGCACCGTCCTTGTCGACGGCTCCGGACAGGACCCAACCTAGAGCTGTGTTGATGGCTACCACCTTGGAGCCTGGGACTGGATACACTCCTGGACGGAGTAGAGGGCCGAAAACGTCGGCTCCAAGCAGTAGGCCAACCTTCTGGTCTCGGTGATAGCATGGATCGGCCAGCTCGAGGTGCAGCAGCAGCTGCGGATCTAAGGGACGGACTCTCCGTTGTGGAACGTGAGCCGTCAGACGTGGAAGCACGTAGGCGGATACCTGGTGCTCGGCACCAGGTGCTGCTCTGGATCGGAAGATGACTTCCACTTGTGAGGAGGCCGTGGCTGAGTGCGAGGCCCCGACGCCGACGACCTTAACGTGGGAGCGCCGCCTGGCTAGACCAAGACATTGCACAATGTCTTCAGAGACGAAAGACACCTCGGACCCGGTGTCAAGGAGCGCGCGTGTCTGTACGCGCTGTCCGCTGGACGAACAGATGGTGACCAGCGCTGTGGTCAGGAGAACCATGGCACGGGATGTGCCCTGGTGCGTGGAGTGACTAGAGACCGTGGAGGTATGGAGAGCAGCAGCTCTTTCTGGAGGACTGGCCGAACCTGTAACAGAACTGGATGGGAAAGCGTCGTGCGGCAGCGTGTTGTGCGTCTGGCTGCACTTGGAGCACGTCTTCGTGGATCTGCATGCGTTACGCTGGTGGGAACTCAGGCAGTTGAAGCAGAACCGAAGTCGCTTGACCTCGGACAGGCGCTCTTGTGGAGACCTACCCCGAAACGATGAGCAGAAGAAGTTGGAGTGCGAGTCTCCGCAGAACACGCAGTTCGTGTTCTTGACGCTTGCAGAGACCTGGTGTGAGCGAAGTGGCGCAGCCTTCGCGTTGGAGGCCGTTATGGAGCGGGCAGGTGGGCTCAGCGGGGCCGACATCTCTAATGCGCGGATACGCATCTCGAAGAAGGCCTCGAGCTGCTTGAGTGTCGGCTGTTCCAACTTGTAGTCGGGGTTCACCAACGTTTGAGTCGCATCTATGGAAGCGAGATGCAACTCTCATGCTCGGCGGGATGCGGAGTCTAGGCGACGGAGGAGTAAGATCACCATGACGTCGTCCCACTTGTCTATAGGTCGCCCTAGCTGCTCGAGCGATCTTATCTCTTCCCATGCTCGGTCGATCAGGGCCCGCAGGTCGCGTGCGGACTCTTTCGATACCTGGGGCAGGTCGAATAGTGCCGACAGGTGAGCACTTACCAGAACCTGACTGTTCCGGTACCTGGCGCAGACGGGGTCCCAGGCTCCCTGGAAGTTCGCTGCCGTGGTGGCCATGGTACGCACTAGAAGTGCGGCTTCACCTTTCAGTGCTGCCTTGAGGAGGAGCAGCTTCTGGACGTCGGGAACATATTTACGGTCTATCACGAGACCCTGAAAGGCGTCGTGGAATGCCTCCCATTCCAAGTAAGACCCGGAGAACTCCGGCAGGTTTACCTTAGGTAGAAGCGGAAGGGAAGCCTTTGGCGGTTGAACTGGAGCGACAACTGGAGCTGGCGGAGGTGGCGAAGGACGGAGGGCCTCCAGGATAGCGACACCCGTCAAGTACAAGAGCTCTGTGGCGGAGAAGTGATCTTCAACGAAGTACACCGTAGCTTCTGAGCTCTTTTCTGCTCTCAGAGAGTGGTGGTTACTCCGGAAGTCCTCCCAATGTCTCTGTAGGTTCGCGAGCGAGCTGTCGATCAGCTTGCTTGTCGGTGTTATTTCTTCTTTCGACAGCTGCGTACGGAGTGCCAGCGGTAACTTCCGGATCTGTTCCGTCAACTCTTGCTGGTGGCGCAACACTTCAGCCATTGTTGAACCTGGTGAAGGTTACGGACGCGAAAACGGAACTGTTTGGCGATGACTTCGAAGTTATCGTGATTCTACACGCAGGTTTGCGAGGTTAGAATTAACAAAGGATGGGTGGATGACACTGGATTAGGATTTGACAGGCTGTGCATATGGACAAGGATTTGAAAGGTTTTACACGTGGTTTTAAGGGTCGAAAAACTCGGATAATCCGGATAGTATCCGGCTCGAAGGACCAAAAAATGTGCGGGATAACAGGGATGGATACCCAGGATATCGAGTATGGATGATGGAACAGTTGGTGAGGTTGTAAATCTCACTTTCACACAACCACGCGAAAAACACTTATTTATTTACACACAGCACAACCAAAACTATACAAATAACAGATATAACAAATGTAAATACTTTACTGGAGCAGTACAACAATGGATTGTTGCGGACCGATACAAAACAACTTTGGCGCTACAACGCCGGAACCGAACAGACTTGTCCTTGCAATATTTTAAAAACCAACAAAATTCGCTAGCGACAGCGCCACTAACAAAAACTACAAAAAAAATACAGAGAAGCGTATATGGCGTTGACATTGGCAAATACGTGTTGTAATCTTCCAATATACGGAGCTGACAACAATTAAAATCTCAAACATTTACCTATTCTTGAAAATGGTATTTTTGTTAAAACATTCATATTCATGATTTAGGATCTATACTATGGATAATTTTAGCATCGAACAGGCAAAAGGGACCATAAGAACCAATCAGATAATTTTACCTATTCTTGATGAATACGTTGTATATTGTAAGCTACATGGGCTGGATTCTAGAATACTTACCACACTTGAAATAGCAATTTTATTGTTGCAATGTTTTCTTTTAGCTAAAATATGATAAAGAATTATAAAATTCGGGCGCGGAAGCAAATATTTATTTGATTTTTTACTAAAGTCAGATTTTACCTATTCTTGAAAATGGTATTTTTGTTAAAACATTCATATTCATGCTTTAGGATTTATACTATGGATAATTTTTGCATTGAAGAGGCAAAAGCGACCATAACGTGGTACCAATCAGATAATAAACATTTAATTTTGCGGATGTCATTTTAATAAATACGTTGTAAATTGTAAAGTACATGGGCTGGATTCTAGAATACCTACCACACTTGAAATAGCAATTTTCTTGTTGCAATGTTTTCTTTTAGCTAAAATATGATGAAGAATGATAAAATTCGGGCGCGGAAGCAAATATTTAAATGATTTTTTACAAAAATAAAGTCAGATTTTACATATTCTTGAAAATGGTATTTTTGTTAAAACATTCATATTCATGCTTTAGGATCTATACTATGGATAATTTTAGCATTGGACTTGCAAAAGTGACCATAAAGTGGTACCAATCAGATAATAAACATTCAATTTTCCGGTGTCATTTTAATGAATACGTTGTATATTTTAAGCTACATGGGCTGGATTCTAGAATACCTACCACACTTGAAATAGCAATTTTCTTGTTGCAATGTTTTCTTTTAGCTAAAATATGATAAAGAATTATAAAATTCCGGCGCGGAAGCAATTATTTATATGATTTTTTACAAAAATAAAGTAAAATTTTACCTATTCTTAAAATAGATATTTTTGTTAAAACATTCATATTTATGCTTTAAATCAGTAAGCAGATACTTTATCACGACAGCCGTTGGGTGACGAAGGTCATCTTTGTACAATAATCAAGTCCGATACTGATTGGTATTCAAAAAAATTAAATGAAGTAGAAAAATATCCAAATTTATTTTCTGATTATTGTATTAAAGATGGGAAGCTCTATCGACATTTCTGGGATCCAACAGACCTTGTTGAAGCAGAATTAAGTAATCCATAGAAGCTCTGTATTCCAAAGCAAAAGAAACGCGAGATCCTAATGGAAAATCATGATCGTCCAGATGCAGGACATCTAGGTATAACCAAAACCGCTGCAAGAATTGCTAGAAATTATTATTGGCCTGGGATGTTTAGGGAAATTGCCAAATATGTCAGAAGTTGTGAAAGTTGTCAGAAATATAAACCGTGTCAGCAGAAGTTAGCCGGACAAATGGGACCGCCCTATGTAAGAGAACCTTGGGAAACCATTAGCGTGGACATTGTTGGTCCACTCCCTATTTCCAGTAAAGGAAATAAATTCATTTTAGTTTTTCAAGATCGCTTCACTAAGTGGGTCGAATTATATCCCCTCCGACGCGCAACTGCTTCAACAATAACAAACACTCTTCGAGAGAAAATTATTACACGGTATGGATGTCTCCGGACTATTATTACGGATAATGGTTCCGAGTTTGACAATCAAAAATTTAATTCATATGTATCGGAGCTAAAAATTTCACATCGTTTGACGCCTCCATATACACACAAATCGCACTCTCAAACCAATGTTAGCACAATTCTGTCAAGGAAAGAAGAAATGGGATGAACATTTAGTCGATTTTCGTCTTGCCATTAATACAAGCAAACAAGAATCCACCGGATTCAGCCCAGCCATGTTAAATTTTGGAAAAGAATTGCAACTACCAGACATCAAATTTAATGAAAATACAACAGAAAGTAGAATGATTGAAGATCCAAGTATTATCAACCAGAGAAAATTTAACTTGAAGAAATTAAGTGAGATACGCGAATTTATCAAATTCTATTTGGCTCGAGCTGCCACTAAACATGCTCATCATTACAATTTACGTCACCGACCAAAACAATTTAAAATTGGAGATAAAGTGTTAAGAAAAGAACACCCTTTGTCTTCTGCTGCTAAGGGTTTTGCAGAAAAATTAGCTCCGAAGTATTCCGGTCCGTACATAATTACACAAAAACATTCTCCACAGACTTACTCACTTCAAGGTCTGGGACACAAATTGCAAAATATTCATGTAAAAGATTTAATACCCTTCAATGATTCAATAGATGGATAAAAACTACGGGAATTTGTCTCACCAGATAGGCAAATTTATTAAAAAGTGGGACAAGTTTCTTAGAAATACACATAAGACGTCCATGGATCCAGTGATTACTCGAGCCCCAAAAATTCAGATGGAGCGCAAGAGGATAATTCATCGTCGGCCACGAATCCGTCCTGTAGGGTCACCTTTGATCCATGCCCGGCGACCGATCTTCACAAAAGAGCCATCAAGAGTTGTGACTCAGAAGTCACTTACTTCTGCAGCGGTCAACCGAACTGTTCGTGTGGCCAACCAGCCGCACCATACAACAGCAGCCAACCAGCCAGTTTGTGTGACACACCAGTCACCCACACCGCCAGCGACCCACACCAGCCGTCCCCGCCAGTAGCTCTACTGCCACTTCCGGTGGCATGCCAGCCAACCAGGAATGCGCCGTCATGCGTTCCTTTAGCAGCCATCCAACCACTACTAGTTGTGGCAACATGCAGCCCGTTTCAAGAAGCAGCTTCAAATGAAGAATTTTTGGAGTCCCTTCAAGCTAGGCGCCCCAAGCATATCCCCAATAACAAACCGTTTCGGGTATGTATAGACAGAAAGTGGTATAAAATACTACTACGAAAAGAGTTTTAGTTAAGTACCGTTCATAAATTAAAAAAAAAAAAATAAAAAAAAAATAATAAAAAATAATAATAATTAAAAAAAATGTTTGATGTTCCATGTTAATTTTAATTATTAATTATCATTATAATTACTATTATTTTTTTTTTTTTTTTTGAGAAAGAAAGGGGGGTGTGTGGCGAAGCTGTCTTCTTCGTCACTTTGTTATAAATATCCCTCCAAGTAGTCATTCTCCTGTTAATCAATTTCGTTATAAGTTGTATCACAACTCGTATGTCAAATGCTGTAAAATTAATTTTATTTAGTTTATTTATATTATTTATGTTATTTCTTACCCTTCTGTCGTAAGTTAATAAGTTTTTATAGGGTTATTTCGATGATTGAATATGTAACTCTCTGTCTAATATGCTTAACTTGTTATAATGACAGTTAATTGAAATTGTTATTTCTATTGTTTAAGCAAACTTTGCATAATTCTTAAGAGATGGCTCTGTCTACCTCTAATTATCTCTATAGGGAAAATACTTTTGCCATTTGACTTACCTACCCTGGTTGATTTTGAAAACGGCAGGAAGAAAAATATCCATCTTCATTATAAAAGAAATAGCTCTTTGGGTCTTTGAACCATACATAGAGTCTATATAAGATTTCTTGGTTGAGAAATAGCTCTTTGGGTCTCTGACCATACATTGAGTCTATATAACATTTCTTGCTTGAGAAATAGCTCTTTGGGTCTCTGGGCCATGCATTGAGTCTATAAAAGATTTCTTGGTTGAAGAAATAGCTCTTTGAGTCTATATAATATTTCTTGATAAAAGCGATAGCTGTTTTGTCCTCGAAAAGTTTGAAAACCCTTTCATACGTCAATTTGAGTCTAAGGACTATACATTTTGATGGAAAGCGTGTGCTCAAATACTTGGGCTATAATTTATTTGTGATTCTCTTGCCCTTACCGTATCTTAACTGCGAGAGATCACATTTAATTCCAAAATCGAAGTAAGTCCTGCCTTTTTCCAATTCTTTTTAGTAAAACCCCATATTCTGTCAATCTCTTATTATCTATTTCTTTTATAATTGTAATGATTATTCATTTTCACTGTGTTTATTAATAGTTTATTATATGTCATTATCATTTCTAATTTTCGTTAAATAAATAATTTAAATCCAATGCTTTCTTTTCCTAAATGTTTAATTTCAGAACCGGACCCGAATTTGTGATTGCTTAGATTTGTCACCCTAGCAAAGTGCCTGGCGCCCGAATACTTAGTTGTCAATGTCAATGTCAATGTCAATGTCAAGTTAATTTCAATGTCATTTAATTAATTCAATTATTATTTGTTTGTCAAGGGAAGACAATTCAATTATTTATTATTGTTAGTTACTGTCAAGTGAGATTAGTAAATTTCAGCGAGACGGCATGTAATTTTATATATATTTCTTTTGTAAAAATGTAATGTTATAAATATTTTGAGCTATCTGGCGATATTTTAATCTCTTATACATATACATACGTTACTGCTTTAGGATCTATACTATGGATAATTTATCATTGGACATGCAAAAGTAACCATTACGTGGTACCAACAAAATAATAAACATTTAATTTTCGGGTGTCATTTTAATGAATACGTTGTATATTGTAAGCTACATGGGCTGGATACTAGAATACCTTCCACACTTGAAATAGAAATTTTCTTGTTGCAATGTTTTCTTTTAGCTAAAATATGATGAAGAATTATAAAATTCGGGAGCGGAATCAAATATTTATATAATTTTTCCAAAAATTAAGTCAGATTTTAGCTTTTCTTGATGAATACGATGTATACTTTAAACTACATGGGCTGGATTCTAGAATACATACCACACTTGAAATAGTAATTTTCTTGTTGCAATGTTTTCTTTTAGCTAATATATGATAAAGAATTATAAAATTCGGGCGCGGAAGCAAATATTTATATGATATTTTACAAGAATAAAGACAGATTTTACCTATTCTTGAAATATATATTTTTGTTAAAACATTCATTTTTATGCTTTAGGATCTATACTATGGATAATTTTAGCACTAGACATGCAAAAGTGACCATAACGTAGTACCAATCAGATAATAAAAATTTAATTTTCGGGTGTCATTTTAATGAATACGTTGTATACTCTAAGCTACATGAGCTGGATTCTAGAATACCTACCACACTTGAAATAGCAATTTTCTTGTTGCAATGTTTTCTTTTAGTTAAAATATGATAAAGAATTATAAAATTCTGGCGCGGAAGCAAATATTTATATGATTTTTTACAAAAATAAATTCAGATTTTACTTTTTCTTGATAAATACATTGTATATTGAAAGCTACATGGGTTGGATTCTAGATTACCTACCACACTTGAAATAGCAATTTTCTTGTTGAAATGTTTTTTTTAGCTAAAATATGATGAAGAATTTTAAAATTCTGGCCCGAAAGCTAATAATTATATGATTTTTTTACAAAAATAAAATCAGATTTTACCTATTCTTGATGAATACATATTATATTTTGAGCTACATGGGCTGGATTCTAGAATACATACCACACTTGAAATAGCAATTTTCTTGTTGCAATGTTTTCTTTTAGCTTAAATATGATGAAGAATTGCAAAATTCGAGCGCGGAAGCAAATATTTTTATGATTTTTTACAAAAATAAAGTCAGATTTTACCTATTCTTCATGAATACGTTGTATATTGTAACCTACATAAGCTGGATACTAGAATACCTACCACACTTGAAATAGCAATTTTCTTGTTGCAATGATTTCTTTTAGCTAAAATATGATGAAAAATTATAAAATTTATGCGCGGAAGCAAATATATATATATATATATATATATATATATATATATATATATATATATATATATATATATATATACGATTTTTTACAAAAATCAAGTCAGATTTTACCTTTTCTTAATGAATACGTTGTATATTGTAAGCTACATGGGCTGGACACTAGAATACCTACCACACTGGAAATAGCAATTTTCTTATTGCAATGTTTCTTTTAGCTAAAATATGGTGAAGAATTATAAAATTCGGGCGCGGAAGCAAATATTTATATGATTTTTTACAAAAATAAAGTCAGATTTTAACTTTTCTTGATGAATACGTTGTATATTGAAAGCTACATGGGATGGTTTCTAAAGTACCTACCATACTTGAAAGAGCAGTTTTCTTGTATTAATGTTTTCTTTTATCTAAAATATGATGAAGAATTATAAAATTCGGGCGCTGAAGCAAATATTTATACGATTTTTTACACAAATAAAGTCAGATTTTACCTATTCTTAAAATGGATATTTTTGTTAAAACATTCATATTCATGCTTTAGGATCTATACTATGAATAATTTTAGCATTGGACATGCAAAAGTGACCATAACGTGGTACCAATCAGATAATAAACGATCAATTTTCGGGTGTCATTTTAATGAATACGTTGTATATTGTAAGCTACATGGGCTGGATACTAAAATACCTACTACACTTGAAATAGCAATTTTCTTGTTGCAATGTTTTATTTTTGCTAAAATATGATGAAGAATTATATAATTCGGGCGCGGAGGCAAATATTTATATGATTTTTTACAAAAAATAAAGTCAGATTTTACCTATTCTTGATGAATACGTTGTATATTGTACGCTACATAGGCTGGATTCTAGAATATCTACCACACCTGAAATAGCAATTTTCTTGTTGCTGTGTTTTTTTTAGCTAAAATATGATAAAAAAATTATAAAATTCGGGCGCGGAAGCAAATATTTATATGGTTTTTTACAAAAATAATGTCAGATTTTACCTTTTCTTGATGAATACGTTGTATATTGTAAGCTACATGAGCTGGATTCTAGAACACCTACCACACTTGAAATAGCAATTTGTTGTTGAAATGTTTTCTTTTAGCAAAAATATGATAAGGAATTATAAAATTTGGACGCGAAAGCAAATATTTATATGATTTTTTACAAAAATGAAATCAGATTTTACCTATTCTTGATGAATACGTTGTATATTGTAAGCTGCATGGGCTGGATTCTACAATACCTACCACACTTGAAAGAGCAATTTTCTTGTTGTAATGTTATCTTTTAGCTAAAATATGATGAAGAATTATAAAATTCGGGTGCGCAAGCAAATATTTATATGATTTTTTAGAAAAATAAAGTCAGATTTTACCTATTCTTGAAATGGATATTTTTGTTATAACATTCATATTCATACTTTTGGATCAATATTATGGATAATTTTAGCATTGGACATGCAAAAGTGATCATAACGTGGTACCAATCAGATAATAATCATTCAAATTTCGAGTGTCATTTTAATGAATATGTTGTATATTGTAAGGTACATGGGCTGGATTCTAGAATACCTACCAAACTTGAAATAGCAATTTTCTTTTTGCAATGTTTTCTTTTAGCTAAAATATCATGTAAAAATTATAAAATTCGGGCGCGGAAGCAAATATTTATATGATTTTTTACAAAAATAAAGACAGGTTTTAAATATTCTTGATGAATGCGTTGTATATTGTAAGCTACATGGGCTGGATTCAACAACACCTACCACACTTGAAATAGCAACTTTCTTGTTGCAATGCTTTCTTTTAGCTAAAATATGATGAAGAATTATAAAATTTGGGAGCGGAAGCAAATATTTATATGATTTTTCACAAAAATAAAGATAGATTTTACCTATTCTTGACGAATACGTTGTATATTGTAAGCTACATGGGCTGGATTTTAGAAAACCTACCACAATTGAAATAGCAATTTTCTTGTTGCAATGTTTTTTTTAGCTAAAATATGATGAAAAATTATAAAATTCGGGTGTGGAAGCAAATATTTATATGATTTAAAAAAAAAATTAGGTCAGTTTTGACCTATTTTTGAAATGGATATTTTTGTTAAAACATTCATATTCATGCTTTAGGATCTATACTATGGATAATTTTAGCATTGGACATGCAAAAGTGACCATAACGTGGTACCATTTAGATAATAAGCATTCAATTTTCGAGTGTCATTTTAATGAGTACGTTGTATATTGTAAGCTACATGGGCTGGATTCTAGAAACCTACCACACTTGAAATAGCAATATTCTTGTTGCAATGTTTTCTTTTAGCTAAAATATGATGAAGAATTACAAAATTCGGGCGCGGAAGCAAATATTTATATGAATTTTTACAAAAATAAAGTCAGCTTTTACCTATTCTTGATAAATACGTTGTATATTGTAAGCTACATGGGCTGGATTCTAGAATACCTACCACACTTGAAATAGCAATTTTCTTGTTGCAATGTTTTCTTTTAGCTAAAATATGATAAAGAATTATAAAATTCGAGCGCGGAAGCAAATATTTATATGAATTTTTACAAAATAAAGTCAGATTTTACTTTTTCTTGAAATGTATATTTTTGTTATAACATTCATATTTATGCCCTAGGATCTATACTATGGATAATTTTAGCATTGGACATGCAAAAGTGACAATAACGTGGTACTAATCAGATAATAAACATTCAATTTTCGGGTGTCATTTTCATGAATACGTTGTATTTTGTAAGCTACATGGGCTGGATACTAAAATACCTACTACACTTGAAATAGCAATTTTCTTGTTGCAATGTTTTATTTTTGCTAAAATATGATGAAGAATTATAAAATTCGGTCGCGGAGGCAAATATTTATATGATTTTTTACAAAAAATAAAGTCAGATTTTACCTATTCTTGATGAATACGTTGTATATTGTACGCTACATAGGCTGGATTCTAGAATATCTACCACACCTGAAATAGCAATTTTCTTGTTGCTGTTTTTTTTTAGCTAAAATATGATAAAAAAATTATAAAATTCGGGCGCGGAAGCAAATATTTATATGGTTTTTTACAAAAATAATGTCAGATTTTACCTTTTCTTGATGAATACGTTGTATATTGTAAGCTACATGGGCTGGATTCTAGATACCTACCACACTTGAAATAGCAATTTTCTTGTTGCAATGTTTTCTTTTAGCTAAAATACGATGAAAAATTATAAAAATCGGTTGCGGAAGTAAATATCTATATGATCTTTTACAAAAATAAAGTCAGGTGTTACCTTTTCTTGATGAATACGTTGTAAATTATAAGCTACATATTATGGATTCTAGAATACCTACCACATTTAAAATAGAAATTTTCTTGTTGCAATGTTTTCTTTTAGCTAAAATATGATGAATATTTATAAAATTTGGGCGCGTTAGCAAATATTTATAAGATTTTTCACAAAAATAAAGTCAGATTTTACCTATTCTTGAATTGGATATTTTTGTTAAAACATTAATATTCGTGCTTTAGGATCTATACTATGGATAATTTTAGCATTGGACATGCAAAAGTGACCATAACGTGGTACCAATCAGATAATAAACATTTAATTTTCGGGTGTCATGTCAATGAATACGTTGTATAATGTAAGCTACTAGGGCTGGATTATAGAATACCTACCACACATGAAATAGCAATTTTCTTGTTGCAATGCTTTTTTTTAGCTAAAATATGTTGAAGAATTATATAATTCAGGCGCGAAAGCAAATATTTATATGATTTTTTACAAAAATAAAGTAAAATTTTACCTTTTCTTGAAATGGATACTTTTGTTAAATCATTCATGCTTTAGGATCTATACTATGGATAATTTTAGCATTGGCCATGCAAAAGTGCCCATAACTTGGTACCAATCAGATAATAAACATTCAATTTTCGGGTGTCATTTTAATTAATACATTGTATATTGTATGCTACATGAGCTGAAGTCTAGAATACCTACCACACTTGAAATAGAAATTTTCTTGTTGCAATGTTGTCTTTTAGCTAAAATATGATGAAGAATTAAAAAATTCGGCCGCGGAAGCTAATATATTTATGATTTTTTACAAAAATAAAGTCTGATATTACCTATTCTTGATGAATACGTTATATAATGTAAGCTACTTGGGCAGGATTATAGAATACCTACCACACATGAAATAGCAATTTTCTTGTTGCAATGTTTTCTTTTAGCTAAAATATGATAAAGAATTATAAAACTCGGGAGCGGAAGCAAATATTTATATGATTTTTAACAAAAATAATGTCAGATTTTACCTATTCTTGATATGTATATTTTTGTTATAACATTCATATTAATGCTTTAGGATCTATACAATGGATGATTTTAACATTCGACATGCAAAAGTTATCATAACGTGGTACCAATCAGATAATAAACATTCAATTTTCGGGTGTCATTTTAATGAATACGTTGTATATTGTAAGCTACATGGGCTGGATTCTAGAATACCTACCACATATGAAATAGCAATTTTCTTGTTGCAATGTTATCTTTTAGCTAAAATATGATGAAGAATTATAAAATTTGGGCGTGGAAGCAAATATTTATATGACTTTTTACAAACATAAAGTCAGATTTTACCTATTCTTGATGAATACGGTGTATAGTGTAAGCTACATGGGCTGGATTCTAGAATACCTACTACACTTGAAATAGCAATTTTCTTATTGTAATGTTTTCTTTTAGCTACAATATGACGAAAAATTATAAAATTCGGGCGCGGAAGCAAATATTTATATGATTTTTTACAAAAATAATGTTGTGATTTTCCTATTCTTGAAATTGATAATTTTGTTAAAATATTCATATTCATGCTTTAGGATCTATACTATGGATGGTTTAAAGCAGTGAACATGCAAAAGTGACCAAAACGTGGTACCAATTATATAATAAACAATCAATTTTCGGGTGTCATTTTAATGAATACGTTGTATATTGTGTAACAGGTACGGTCGCCTAGGACGAAATCTAATACCTGACATACAAGGGTTCTTAGAAAATTTACTTGACCCAAAGTAATCCACTAATTATATTAATGCAAGACTTATTAATGATCAAGGGTAACGAAGGTCGCTGCCACCACTATCACGAATTTATTAGTCTGCCGCGATAGAATCAGACAAAAGAAAATAATGACAGACACGGCTGTCTTCCGACAAAATTTATATGTGACGGTATTTGCTAAAATACCTTAATTCGCAACAGGAATAACTAGGGGTTTCTAAATTCAAACAGAACTGCTCAACATAACAATTTATTTACACACAATTATTAACAACAACTCAATATTACTTAACTACTCTTGTGACATGGGAGAACGATACTAACAATTTGGACTCTCAACAATTAAAATAATAAAAATAGGGCGACCTCAGAGTTGCTATGCTATCAGCCTAGGTTCAACACCTCACACTACTACTACCAAAGTAATAATGTTAATTCTACTTACTATTCATCACTGGTCAGCCTCGGATGAAGCACTTTATTAGTTTATATTACAGTTAAAAATAGTAAATGAGTTCAAATACGTAAAATTAATTAAGTTCGATCTGGACTCGGACGACGACGGCTTCAACACACAACACAAAAATATCTAAAGTCACTAACACAATTTAGTTATCAAAATTTAGAAAGATTCGCAAGACTGTCACGTCACAAGAAGATCACTCAGATCTGTTCAGTTTTAAGTCAGCGGAGAGAAATATCTTAGATAAAATTATGTGAAAGGAATAATTTTACCCCTATTTTTCCCAATAAGGGGGTGTTTCTTACACCCTCATTGGTCATTTCAAATATTCTACAGCGTTAGTTTCATTAACTGACTCCCGTCCGAGCGGCAACGCTGGAAGACGCAAAAAAAATCTCTAACGGACTCTTTGAGACCTCCAAGTATTTGTCGCCGGACGCTGTCAATCATGAAATGTGATCTTAAGATTGCTTTCCCGTTGTATTCACAAAAACTGCCCTTTTCTATTTAGCTTTTAAAATTTATTGCTTCCTTAACTCCATGTAGTACCATTTACTTTATTGCTCTCAAATGTTCCAACGAAAAGCTATCTTAAAACCTTACAAAAATCTACATTTACAATACTATGTTTTTCAACCATTGTCCTTTTATTACGCCAGCTGCAAGTACAGCTGGCATATTACTTAATTTATTTAAACAATTTCCTCTAAAACGAGGAGCCGCAGAGCGAGCGTGTTACAACTTCCCTATCCCCTTAAAATAAATTATCTTCCTGAAGGGCAAATAATTTATTATCCCAACTACTTAGTATTGGTAAGACCCGAGCTCCTGGGCAAGGGTCGCTGCTCTTCGGTACCTGTCCTCGACTGGAAACCGCAATGATCTTCGCCTTTTGAGCCGTTCGTCCGTAGTCCTTTCTGTGGTTACGGCTATCATTGGCCTCTGCGGGGCGCCTCTCTGGGCAGTCCTAAAACCATAACCCCACGGCAGAATCACTAGCCCTAACAATTTTATAATCTAACATGCAACTATTATACATGCAATTCTTATAATACATTACAAAATGGGAATTCTAGTGTGAATAACATAATTTGCACGAACTTGTTTTTGAGGCCTCATACGGTGCAATTGTTTTATACAATTTATTTAATTTCTCTTTCAATTTTGCTACATCATTGCTAATAATTCCTAACTCTCTACTTACTATATCATTTAAAGCAGTCTTGAAAGATAGTTCCATGTCCTCTCCAAGTCGAACTTCATCACATCGCGTAGAACATCTTCGAATGCCTCCAACACGAGCCGACAATCACTTAGATTGATATCCGTGGATAGGATCTAATTATCACCGGTTAGCAGTACCTCTTCCTCCTTAATAAAAACAAGTCCCTTGTCCATCCCTGGCATGGAATCTTCTGCTGTTATTGAGCCCATTAACACGAGCAACACTAGACTTCTGAACATATTCACACATGATTAACACAAGAACAAATATGTTACAATGACACTGCGGATCTATATCCGACTTTTAGCTACCCATGGTTCATCAGGAACCCGACCGTAACTACGTAATGAATATCTACTTCGCGGAGTTTCGGTATTTTCACTTGGCCCGGTATTATTATTAATTATGGGTTGACTATGCACGTCCGCCTCTACATTTACGGTGACTCCGCTCGGTTCATTTAATGATTCTAAACTTACGGCTCTGCTAATCGTATTATCACTCTCTCGTTGAGTACTATCGCTCTGACGCGGCATATATACGTAATCAAACTTTTTCATGTCAATCACGCGTGGACCTGGACTCTTCTTTACTTTTAGAGTACTATGATTTGGTTCTACATATAATTTCAACCGATTTACATTTACTAATATTTCTTTACCTCCGTCCACGTTCTGGATCACAAAGTTTACCGGACTAGTTTGTTTATTAATTTTATACGGACCTATCCATGGCTTCACAAATTTTCTACTTAATCCCTGTTTAACTACTTCATTATGTAGAAATACTAAATCTCCAACTTGAAAATTTCGGACTGCGGTCTTTTTATTGTATTAAACCTGATTCCTACTTTGAGCTTTGCTAATTCGTTCTTTTATTTATTATTATATACGCGTCTTTAATTCTTTCTTCGATACTCTGACTGTAATCTGTATTAGTCTTTCTATCTAACGGTTCTATTTTATCTTCAAGTGGTATCTCAAACTCCCGACCATACATTAAAAAGAATGGTGTTTCTCCCGTTGAGTTATGAACCGAATTTCTTATAGCCATTAATACGTACGAAATCCACAAATTCCAATCTTTATGATCTTTACTAATATAATGCGACATTGTATCTGAAAAAGTTCTATGAAATCGTTCAATACACCCATTTCCCATAGGATGGTACGCGGTTGTTTGTAATTCCTTTATACCGAATAAATGACACACGCTCTTAAATAGTTTTGATAAAAAGTTCGTCCCTTTGTCTGTTAAAAGCTGCTTAGGTACTCCATGCCTTGCAATAATATGCGAAACAAACACATTTGCTACTGTCTCTGCTTTATCGTCAGGTATCGGTATTGCCTCGGGATAACGCGTAAACGCATCAATAAAAGTTAAAATATACTTGTTACCTCGACTGGTTCTTTCAAATAGACCTACAATGTCCATAGCCGTACGCTCAAAAGGTTTACTAAGTTCATTGAACTGTTGCAAGGGTGCTGGTCTTAGATGAGGCGAAGTTTTTCTTTCGTTACACGATAAACAACGCTCACAATATTCCTTAATCTGCTTACCCAGATTTTCCCAAAAGAATTTCTTTTTAATCAAATTATACGTCTATTCGAAACCCGGATGACCTGCATACGACAGATCATGATGAATCCTTATGATTTTATTTACCATAGTGGCTGGAACCACTAATCTATCTTCGCGCTCATTTGAATCTCTTAATTTATAAATTAATCCGTCCCTGTCTTGATAAAATTTAGAAATTTGCGAATTTTGTTAATTTTCTAACAATTTATTTAATTTCAACTCTTTTTCTTGTTCTAATTTTATGGTTTCCCGATCACATATTGGCTCATAATTATCTACGCAATTAATTTCTATACGCGACAAGGTGTCCGCATTAGTATTTAATTTTCCCGGTTTATAATATCAAATACATACTCCGACAATTTTAAAGACCAATTTAACAATCGACTACTTGAGTCGTTTACTTTATTTAACCAGCGAAGTGGACTATGATCGGTTATCAATGTAAATTTTCTCCCGTATAAATAACATCTGAAAAATTTAACTGCCCATATAACTGCTAAACATTCTTTTTGTATTGTTGGATAATTAGTTTCGGCTTTATTTAAAACACGGCTCGCGTAAGCAATTGGGTGTTTTACTCCGTTGCGATTTTGACTCAAAATCGCACCTAATGCAATATTTGACGCGTCCGTTGTTAATGTAAATGGCTGACTAAAATCGGGGTATATTAATATCGGTTCTTTAATTAACGCGCTTCTTAATTTATCAAACGTAAATTTTGTTTCTGTCTCCCCTTTAAATGGAATATCTTTCTTTAAAAGTGTAGTTAGTGGTTTCCCTGATTCTGCGAAATCAGGTATAAACCGACGATAAAATCTTACTAATCCCAAAAATGACCTAACGTCTCTCACGGTTTTTGGTGTCGGAAATTTCTCTATTGCATCTATTTTTGACGTATCTGGTTTGACTCCTTCTGCCGAAATAATGTGACCTAAATACGCGGTTTCTCTACGTACAAATTCACATTTACTAGGTTTTAATTTTAAATTAAATTTCCGCAATCTATTAAACACGTCTTTAATTTTCATTAAATGTTCTTCTATATTATCTCCCGAAAATATGCATATATCATCTAAATAAACATAACATTTTTCCCCAACTAATCCACTTAGTACACAATACATTAGCCTTTGAAATGTACTTGGCGCATTACATAAACCGAACGGCATTCTATTCCATTGATAATGCCCCCACGTCGAACTAAACCCAGTCTTTTCCTTATCTTCTTTGGCAATTTCTACCTGGTGGTAACCTGATGCTAAATCTAAGGTTGTAAATAAAGCAGCACCATTCATATGCGAAATTGTATCTTGCAAATTCGGCAATGGTAAGAAATCTTTCTTCGTTATTTTATTTAACCCACGAAAGTCTACACATAGTCTAACTTTCGTCGAACCGTCCGACAGTTCTCGATTTACTAAGACAATAGGAGCTGACCAAGGTGAGTCACTCTCCTCAATAATACCGTCTTTTAACAATTCGTCAATTTGTTTTTGCAAAGTTTCTTTTTGCGTGAATGGAACACGATACGGCCTTTTTGCAATTGGATGAACATCATCTGTTATGATCCGATGTTTTACTTTCGATGTACAACCTAACTTTACTCCCGGCTGTATAAATATATCTTTGTATTCTAATAACACTTTTTCAACTTTTTGCCTATCGCTACTCGGTAAGTGATCTAAATGAAATAAGGTTCGAAAATCTACTTCTTGTACGGATGCTATTACGCTACTCGGTTCGCTAAACATACTAATGTCCTCTTTGAAATTTTCCTCAAAACCCACAATGGTTTTAGCAGGGATAAAAACACTGTCTTGCGACACATTCATGAGCTTTACCGGTACCACGGTCTCATCGCTCCTAGCAAGCATTCTAGCTGCTATAACTCCTTGAATTTCCAGTTCGACTGGCTCAATTAAGACACATCCTGCTTTATTTAAAACATTTAACTCAATATTCCACTCTGCTAAGCACACAGCTTCAGACCTAGGAGGTATTGTAATATTCTTTTTAATACGAACCGATCTTATGTCCTTGTTTACATTTTCCGTACTATTTTCAATTTTAACTTCCGAAGAAATTCCGGTAATTTCCATATTATTGCCTGAACCGTTTGAAACGACCGCATTATGGTCAACCTTAACAATTTCCTCGAAATGAACCTTTTTCAATTTACTTGTTGGCACACTTTCCTTTAACAATACATCTTCAGGGCTTGTACCTGATGTTCCATCTCTTTCTAAGCTACTGTTTTGACACAGTGAGCTGCTACCTACAAAGTTACTTTGCAATCCGCTTTTTAAATAATTTAAATTTTCATCATTTTTACGGCATGTACCTACAGCTTTATTACTTTCGTCAAAATTACTTTCTTTGCTTTCACGATTACAAAATTTTGAACTATCGTGAGTGGCCTCTGTACTGTACGAGTCACTGTTTTCGCTAGTGCAATCTCGCCTTTCAATTTTGATTTCTTCCCGATTAATTTCCCTACAATGCAAGTCATTCTTCTCGCTAACCGTTTCTCGATTTTCTTCACGACTTTTAGTTTCCGTTACTTCGAGATTTAATTTATTATTACGCGAATTACTTTCTTTACTCAATCGTACGTGATTTTCTTCGGTACTTTGAATCTTTATACTCCTGTGAGTATCTTCCCTAACTCGCGAACCATGATCGTTTCTAAACCGTCCGTGATATTCTTCGCGACGTGGAGTCTTTTTACTACCGTGAATATCTTCTCTAACTCGCGAAACTTGTTCGTCGCTAAACCGTACGCGATGTTCTTCGCGACGTTGGGCCTTTATACTCCCGTGAGTATCTTGCTTTGTACTCGACAAATAATCGCGAACTGGGACTTCCGTGTCATACAAAGAACCTAACGATCGTTTTGTTTTATAGTTATTCGCAGTACGAGGTGCTGAAATAAAATGATTTTCGATTAATTTTGGAAAACATAAAGTTCCTGATTCTCTGCTAGATTCGCTTTTTCGCTTAGAAATTCGTAACCGCTACTATTTGCCTTTCTTCCAAATTTATCTTTAGTGTTTTGTGTAATTGTTGAAATCGCGAGTCGTTCCGAACAAATTACTTTCTCATTACATGCATAATTAATTTGAGCTTTATAATCTGTTAAAAAATCTACACCAAGTATCCCGTCGGTAGCTAAATTTATACTATCATCACATACTACAAAATTATGATAAATACTACTACGACCTACACGTAATTTTACTCTCGTAGTCCCAGAAATACCTACAATACTACGCGTGCGTGCGACTGGAAACAACCGCTGTCCCTCAACTACATACCGCTTGATAATACTAACGCATGCACCAGTATCAATTAAAAATTCTAAATTTTTACCCTTCATAACTAATTCTAGTTTGTTACTTTTTCTACTACTAGGGAGAGTGGTTACTAAATCATTATTTCGCGGTTCTCTATTACGGCCGCGCGAATCGGGACAAACATCCGCGGCCATATCTAGTTTAAATCTTTGTTATACGTAATTTCTTTCATTCCCTTCTTTGGAAATTTAGACGGGTTTATAATAGAACGACAAATATCTGCTTGGTGTCCGCGCTTATTACATCTTTTGCATATTATATTGTAACGACAAACTTTTGCAAAATGCCCGAATTTTTGACAATTGAAACAACGACTTTTATTTCTAAAATTAGATTCTGGACTCCTTTCTCCAAATTGATTTAATAACAGTTTTTCTATATATCGCGAATTATCTTCACGCGCTCCTTCCGAATTATCTTCGATGCTCTCCATGAAACAATTACCTAACGCATGCAGTCTACATACATAAGCTGAAATTGTTTCGTCCCTATTCTGATAGCAACTATTAAATGCCCTTTGTATCGTTCTCGAGTCTTGCTTGGGTTGATATCTTTCCAATAATTCTCTTTTGATTACTTTCCAATCTTTCGAATCTCTAGTTTTTGAATTATTTTTAATATACCATGCCGCGTCTCCAAGTAAATTTAATTT
This sequence comes from Stenolophus ochropezus, assembly GCA_035578165.1. Classification (NCBI taxonomy): domain Eukaryota; kingdom Metazoa; phylum Arthropoda; class Insecta; order Coleoptera; family Carabidae; genus Stenolophus; species Stenolophus ochropezus. Next base: position 438,951 of record JAQOWZ010000099.1, on the reverse strand, counting down.
TACTACACTAATTACATAATCTGAACTCCATTTTCCAATATTCTTACAATTCTCAATTTTGTCTATAAAATCTACTGCGCTTTCATCTGGTTTTCCCGAAAATGTTGGAATTTTCATATTAACCCCAGATAAGGATGAAACTGCTACTAAGTATCTAACATCTGTTGATCAGTGAATTGGAGTGAACCAGTTGTTTCACTCAAATCGGGCGAACCAGTTGTGTTTGGCATTTTACTTGCTTTACTTTAACAATGAAGCAATAACTACACACAGTTCTTTATTGCTTTTCACTTCTACCGACTTAGGGGCTCGGGACTACCTAACTGACCGTAATAAATCCACTCATAATTTACTTACGTATATAAAACTCTTTTGTCGTTCTACAAGTACGACAACTACCAATTTCCAAATAAAATGAATACAATAGGTACTTATTCTCAACAAATGCAAATATTGACTCTACATAAACCTCAAAAATCAAAATGTAATAATAACACACAGTAGTTTATTACAATTTTGAAAACTAAATTTTGTCGGTTTAAAAGAGGCTTAACTGGAATGAGAGGGTTTAAGTATTAAAAAAAATATTTAGATCCCAGCGCTTTGCCACCAAAATATGTAACAGGTACGGTCGCCTAGGACGAAATCTAATACCTGACATACAAGGGGTGCTTAGAAAATTTACTTGACCCAAAGTAATCCACTAATTATATTAATGCAAGACTTATTAATGATCAAGGATAACGAAGGTCGCTGCCACCACTATCACGAATTTATTAGTCTGCCGCGATAGAATCAGACAAAAGAAAATGATGACAGACACGGCTGTCTTCCGACAAAATTTATATGTGACGGTATTTGCTAAAATACCTTAATTCGCAACAGGAATAACTAGGGGTTTCTAAATTCAAACAGAACTGCTCAACATAACAATTTATTTACACACAATTATTAACAACAACTTAATATTACTTAACTACTCTTGTGACATGGGAGAACGATACTAACAATTTGGACTCTCAACAATTAAAATAATAAAAATAGGGCGACCTCAGAGTTGCTATGCTATCAGCCTAGGTTCAACACCTCACACCTACTACTACCAAAGTAATAATGTTAATTCTATTTACTATTCATCACTGGTCAGCCTCGGATGAAGCACTTTATTAGTTTATATTATAAGACTCTACAGTTAAAAATAGTAAATGAGTTCAAATACGTAAAATTAATTAAGTTCGATCTGGACTCGGACGACGACGGCTTCAACACACAACACAAAAATATCTAAAGTCACTAACACAATTTAGTTATCAAAATTTAGAAAGATTCGCAAGACTGTCACGTCACAAGAAGATCACTCAGATCTGTTCAGTTTGAAGTCAGCGGAGAGAAATATCTTAGATAAAATTATGTGAAAGGAATAATTTTACCCCTATTTTTCCCAATAAGGGGGTGTTTCTTACACCCTCATTGGGCATTTCAAATATTCTACAGCGTTAGTTTCATTAACCCTTTCCAGCCCAAATTAATATTTATCGAGAAAAAAAATATAAAATTGTTCTTTTTAACGGTTTTTACGTAGAGTAACACATATTAATAATTAAAAAGAAATTTTGGCTTTTCGTATTAAAAAAAAAGTTATGTTGCCATTTGGCTACATTGGGAATTCGTGGTAACACAATAGGAAAAATAGTAAAATTTTATTTTTTACAATAAATTCTGTATTTTGCTAATTATTTACATAAAATTAACTATTTCAAACAATAAATATACATTTATTTTAAAAAGGAACAAAAATTATTTAAAAAATACTTATTTTTTTATATGATATTTCATAAAACAGTTTTTGTCTTTTGTAAGACATAATTGTACACTACATTTCACACACTTTATTCGAGAAAAACCTTTTATACATAATTTACACCGTCCTTTGTTATTCGTATGCTCAGGCCAATGCCCAATATTGTCCAACCGAACATCGTCAATAGGCCGTGTAGAAACTTTATATTTTTTTCTTTGTATTGGCGATTCAGAGTTCTGGGATGATGGTCTCCCCCTTTTTTTGAGATTTGTTTTAGAACATAATAATAAACCGTGTGCTATTTTAGATCTAAATTCTAATAAGCTCATGTGCTTTTTCATATTTTGACCCTCGTTTTGACCAATATGTCGTCTATACAATATCCAGGAATTAACTACAGAAATATCTATCAGATGAAATACTATTCTTAGATAAAATCTTTTTACTCTTATATTTGTTCGGTATAATTCTACTAGCATATCCATTAAATCCACTCCCCCCATAAATTTATTGTATTCCTTCACTATTGCCGGACAGGGTACTTCTACGTACGATTTTGAAGCGACTGACCATCTTTTTACAGTTTCCATCGGATGCTGTCCTACGTAAGTCGAGGCCAAATGTACAAATTTATTGTCTAGCCATTTTACTAATACTATGTTATTCTTTTCGTCTAATACTACATCCAATGAACCGCGTCCAATTTTTTTTAATTCTTTATCTGATTTTAGCTTACAATCTTTAAATCTATTAATTCTGACTGTACCCGTTACTAAAAAACCTTTTTCTTTTAAATTTACAAAAAGTGGGTGGGAACTAAACCAATTGTCCATAAAAATCTTAAAATTATTGTTTGACGGTAAGGTACTAACTAATTTTAAAACAATATCTCCACTAATTCCTAAAGATGCATCTTCATTTTCAGAAACAGTCCCTTTTCCGACGTAAATTTGAAAATCATACAAATATCCACTTGACCCCGCACGCGCAAAACCTTTTATTCCCCATTTATGTGGTTTATTCCTAAGGTATTGTTTTAGAGAACTACGGCCTTTAAATGGAATTATGAATTCGTCAATTGCATTGTATTCTTCCGGTTCTATTTTCAGAAAATTTGATTTTAGATTATCAATAAATGGCCTAATTTTATATAATTTATCGTCGTTGTCTTTAGGTTTTTTTGTGTTGTCATTCAAATGGAAAAAATTTCGCAATTTGTCAAATCTGTTTCGGGGCATTATGTCAGCAACAAGACAGATACGGGTTTCGTTTGCCCAGAACATTCTGTATGATGGCATTTTGACTATACCGCTTAGTAAATGTATTCCTAAAAATTGTTCGATTTCGCTATTATTTGTGTTTATTGATGTACCAGTTTTCTCCACGGAATATATATTTGTTTGTTCAACTATATTACTTATTATAGAGTCATCGATGAATAATTTAAAATATTGCAGGGGTGACATGTCGTTCTCTGGGGGATATGAAAATTGTTTGTTGTAATCAACGTTTATTATTTCAATATCTCTTTTTGTCCACTTTATATCATATTTTGTCTTCTTTGTTTTCTTGCCTTCATCCTTGTCTGTAATATTTTCTTTCGGATCAATGTTTTCCTCTTCAGAAGCATTGAAATCCGAAAAACTTCTTTCTTTATCCACTGCCTTTGAAGTATCTTCGTTGAGGTTAATAATATTTTCCTCAATTTCTACTCTCCTTGAATCCGAAACTTGCTCGTTTTCCAGTTCTTCATCGGAGAATTCGAATTCTATGTCTGAATCTTCAAGCAATTTTAAATATTCTTCGTCTGTTATTTTCTCCAAGTCAATTATTTTTTGTTTTTGGGCACTCATCTAGGAAGGAAAAGGATAATGAGGATAGGAAAAATGATTTATAGAAAGGTAGAAATAAAATTCGAAGTAAAATGGACAAAATATAATTTATTTCAACAAAATGTGACAAATTCCCAATGTAGCCATTTGGCAACATACATAAAAAACTAAATTACAAGAATATTTCTATACAAAAATGACTAAAAATCACTCAGTAATGAACAATACACATATATTTCACGAATTATATAAAAATCAATAATTATTTTCAACTTACTTTGAAAATATTTGATGAAAACTGCCGCCAAGAGTAGTTGAAACCGCCAATGTCAACAGCTATAGATAAAGTAACCTGTATTATCTACAGAGCTTCTATTATATTGAAAAAAATGACACTGCCATCTACACTTACCTTTAATAACTAATGAAAAACTGTCAAACTAACATTTATTATAGCCGGTAATATTTTTAGCCCATAAATATATAATGTAGCCAAATGGCAACACTGGGCTGGAAAGGGTTAACTGACTCCCGTCCGAGCGGCAACGCTGGAAGACGCAAAAAAAATCTCTAACGGACTCTTTGAGACCTCCAAGTATTTGTCGCCGGACGCTGTCAATCATGAAATGTGATCTTAAGATTGCTTTCTCATTGTATTCACAAAAACTGCCCTTTTCTATTTAGCTTTTAAAATTTATTGCTTCCTTAACCCCATGTAGTACCATTTACTTTATTGCTCTCAAATGTTCCAACGAAAAGCAATCTTAAAACCTTACAAAAATCTACATTTACAATACTATGTTTTTCTACCATTGTCCTTTTATTACGCCAGCTGCAAGTACAGCTGGCATATTACTTAATTTATTTAAACAATTTCCTCTAAAACGAGGAGCCGCAGAGCGAGCGTGTTAAAATTGTAAGCTACATGGGTTGGATTTGAGAATACCTACCACACTTGAAATAGCAATTTTCTTGTTGCAATGTTTTCATTTAGCTAAAATATGATGAAAAAAATTAAAATTCGGTCGCGGAAGCAAATATGTATATGATTTTTTACAAAAATTAAGTCAGAATTCTCTTTTCTTGATGAATACGTTGTATATTGTAAGCTACATGGGCTGGATTCTAGAACACCTATTACACTTGAAATAGCAATATTCTCGTTGCAATGTTTTCTTTTAGCTAAAATATGATGAAGCATTATAAAATTCTGGCGCGGAAGCAAATATATATATGATTTTGTTTTAAATTAAATCAGATTTTACCTATTCTTAAAATGGATATTTTTGTTAAAACATTCATATTCATGTTTTAGGATCTATTCTATGGATGGTTTTAAACATTGGACATGCAAAAGTGACGAAAACGTGGTACCAATCAGATAATAAAAGTTCAATTTTCGGGTGTCATTTTAATGAATACGTTAAATATTGTAAGCTACATGGGCTGGATTCTAGAATACCTACCACACTTGAAATAGGATTTTTCTTGTTGCAATGTTTTCTTTTAGCTAAAATATGATAAAGAATTTTAAAATTTGAGCGCGGAAGCGAATATTTATATGATTTTTTACAAAAAAAATCAGATTTTACCTATTCTTGAAATGGATATTTTAGTTAAAGCATTCATATTCATGCTTTAGGATCAATACTACGGATGGTTTTAAGCATTGGACATGCAAAAGTGAGCAAAGCGTGGTACCAATCAGATGATAAACATTTAATTTTCGCGTGTCATTTTAATGAATACGTTGTATATTGAAAGCTACATGGGCTGGATTCTAGAATACCTACCACACTGAAATAGCAATTTTCTTATTGCATTGTTTTCTTTTAGCTAAAATATGATGAAGAATTATAAAATTCGGGCGCGGAAGCAAATATTTATATGATTTTTTACAAAAATAAAATCAGATTGTACCTATTCTTGATAAATACGTTGTATATTGTAAGCTACATGGGCTGGATTCTACAATACCTACCACACTTGAAATAGCAATTTTCTTGTTGCAATGTTTTCTTTTAGCTAAAATATGACGATTAATTATAAAATTCGGGCGCGGAAGCAAATATTTATATGTTTTTTTACAAAAAATAAAGTCAGATTTTACCTATTCTTAAAACGGATATTTTTGTTAAAACATTCATATTCATTCTTTAGGATTTACACTATGGATGGTTTTAAATATTGGACATGCAAAAGTGACCAAATCGTGGTACCAATCAGATATTAAAAATTCAATTTTCTGGTGTCATTTTAATGAATCCGTTGTATATTATAAGCTACATGGGCTGGATTCTAGAAAACCTACCACACTTGAAATAGCAATTTTCTTGTTGCAATGTTTTCTTTTAGCTAAAATATGATGAAGAATTATAAAATTCTGGCGCGGAAACAAATATATATATATATATATATATATATATATATATATATATATATATATATATATATATATTGAAACGATTTCGATATCGTTTCTCATTTTTTACATTTAAATTCTATTCTTTAGCGCCACCTTTCTTTTTATTTATTAAAACTTATCTTGAGTTTGCGACCGTGAGCGGCGAACGAGAGAGAGACGCGTTCGGAGATGATTCCGGTGTGTGCGGTCTGAGGCGACAGACACGAAATTTACAAGGTTAACTTTTTCGGGCGATTTAAAATCTTTTTATCGATTAATATCTATGCCATCTAAATTTAATTGTGGTCTATTTTATTTTACTAGTGATTCTTGTAAATTTATTTGGTAAGTAAAATTGTTATTTTGTAATTATATCATTTTTGGGGTGCGAGCCGTACCTCGTGTCGACTCAGGTTGCACCCTGGAATTATTCCTTCCCTTATCTTATATCTTTTACTATCCCTGTCCTTCTATTATTGTCCGGAATATTTTAAATTCCTTTCTAGTGTTTTTTGTCTTTGTTCAAAAATTTTCCAAGTCTCGACCTAGGTTCATTTTCTTGCGGTGGAAAACAGACTGAGCTCATAGCTGATTTAGCAGTCGTAAGTAGAATTTGTATCGTTCTAATTTTGGTATACCGGCGCGTAATTTTATTTTTATCTTGTCTTGTCGGAAACCAAATTTTCAAATTTTGCTAATTCCACAGCGGAACAATTGAGAACTTTTTTTTATTATCTATCGCATATTTTGGTTTCTCAATTGTTGAGTTCACCTATCGAGCCTTTTTTTTTACTATTTTTTTTTTCTCTTTCGCTGTCTAATTCTTGCCGGCCTGATCAGCTGGATTGTATATTTTATGTATGATATTATTTTTCATTAATATTAAAATTCATTATCTTGTTATTACAGTTTATTACCAAATTGAATGTATTGTATTTAAATTTTGAATTCTTGTTAAATTAAAATTTTTATGAATTTCATTGTGAGAATATTTTGTGCTCAAATTTTTTTTATGATTTATGTTCCCTCCTGGTACTGGCCTGGTCGAGTTTCGTTGGTCTTGGAGTACACCCATCAAGCAAAAACATGGCTTAACCCACAGCAGGACGCTTGTGCCTAATTGCAACACCAGCATCACTGATAGCTTTTGCTACCGTACACAAAAATCCGACATCATACACACTTTCACCGCTGCCACACCAAGCTGCACTACACTACACCGAACACAGAACACAGAACACACCATACACCGTTCACATTCGGAGCCACATCCGCTGGTTGTTCCTGTTGCTACGTCACTGCTGTGCTACTGCCAATTGTCTAAGTACGACTCCTGCCGACGGCCCGTCCAGTCCGGACCCATCAAAAATTGTAACCCCAAGTTAAGTACAATATTTTTTGTAATTTTGAGTACTTTGTATTCCCATAATTTTTTGCTCAAAATAAACTTTAGTCTCGTTCTTTATCAGTGTTGTTGTGCCCACTGTTTCCTTTCGGCACAACTGGCGCCCTGTTTCCTGTCGCAACCCAATGCTCTCTGGAACCCACGACCTAGCGCAACCATAAACACATCTGAGCACCGCGGTATAGTGTGGACGGTGTGGTTCACGGTGATTTCCCTTCAGGAGATCACTATAGTTGTCCATTACGTCACACATAAATTTTGGCACCCGCAACGTGGGGCCTTAGTGGTTTCGCTAAGTCTTGCGACAGTTTCTTGTACATTTCTGTTTCTATTCTTTTTCTTTTCTTCTTTAAAATATTCCAATTATATAAATTGTTAATATTATTTTCTCTGTTAAAATGGCACTCAGTGCGAAAAATCTCCAGTACCTTGAAGACGATGAAATCAAGTATGAGCTTCAGATACGAAATTGTTTGTATCCCGGAAGCTATGAGGAAAATTTGAGCGTTTTACGTGGATTAATCGAGATGGAAAAACTTGGACAAAGCACAATTAATACCGCCTATTATCCTGATCCCATTCATGACTCGCGGACCTGTCTGGAGACACTTAGAGAAATGTCAGGTATGATTTTATCATTTCAATCAAGAGAACCCTCTCATTTAGAGCAATTTCAATTAAAAATTAAATCTCGATTAGTTGCTTTAAATCTTCGAATCTCTCGCCTTCCTGAACATTTAAAAGGTGAATTATTGAGATTGCTCTCTATGATTATGTCCGCCACCTCCTCTATGTCCTTTAACGTGACGAATAGTATTACTCACGTAAATTTAATTGATTTTGATGATTACCAAACGTCAATTCCGTTAGATTCAGTTTGTCAAGAAGAATATACACCATCTACTACCATACTTAGTTCTTTTAATTCGGGTTATGCAAGATTACGCGAAAGACTTTACTCGTTTAGATTCAGTAACCTGCCTAGTACTACTACTGTCTCTAACGAAACAACAATTGTTCATAATCACCCACCCAATGTTGCCTCTCCTGTAACTTCTTTACCTCATAGCCATACGCCATTACCTTGTCCACTGGTTTGTGATTCCAGAGAACAAATAAATCGCTGGAATATTAAATTCGATGGTACCTCAGGGTTAAATCAATTTCTTGAAAAAATTCATGATACCGCTCGTTCCCGTGGTGTTTCTCATGAACGGCTATTTGCTTAAGCTGGTGATCTTTTTACTGGTCATGCTCTTGTGTGGTATCGTATGATCCGTAATTCTGTAGCTACATGGTCGAACCTTGTTTCAAAACTACGACATACTTTCCTTCCCGCCAACTATGATATCGCCCTTTTGGACGAAATTAGGACTCGTACTCAAGCTCCCACCGAAAGAGTAGAAATTTTCATTGCCATAATGGAAAATTTATTTTCCCGTTTAAGCCAACCACTCGCCGAGAATACTAGAGTATGTTACATTGTTCGTAATTTGCAGCCAAATTATCAAAGATTTTGTGCCCTCCAGAATATTACTACTTTGGCGGACTTAATTACTATTTGTAAGCGACTAGAAGATACTGAACAACACGTCGCTCAGTTTCGAAATCCACCATCAAGTACTTCACATACTTTAGAACCGGACTTATCATTCCAAGGTCGTTCTAATCATACTAGAACTGAACGAAGTTTAAATCGACCAATTATAGCATCTGTAGGTCACGATCAAGTTCGAAACTCTACCTCTAAATCTTGTTGGAATTGTGATAGTATCGGACATTTATATCCCAATTGTCCTAAACCGCGAACTCGTTTTTGTTTTAGCTGTGGCCATAAAAATGTTATTAAGTCTCAATGCCCACGGTGTTCAAAAAACGTGCACGAAGTCTCGTATTTGTCAGCCGACGAGGCAAACACCGATTCAGAGCTGGCACAACAGACCGAAGCGAATGGTCTACATGGTTAAACACAGTAGCAAATTTCTTTAAAAATAGTAATATTTCTCCCTTATTTCGTAAGTTAGGCCACGATAATAGACCTTTCGTTAATATTACCGTACAAGGCATTTCGATGATAGCTCTAATTGACTCAGGCGCTAATATATCAGTCCTAGGTGGTCGCGGTTATTCTCTATTAAAACAACTAAAGTTTAATGTTAAATCTAGTCCCTTACCAAATGTTTCTACCGCAGATGGCAATTGTCATTCCATATTAGGTGAAGTTTTTCTCCCCATTTGCTTCGGAAAAATTGAGAAACCTCATTCACTTTTTGTAGTACCTTCTGTACGGCACTGTATTATTCTCGGTGTAGATTTTTGTCGCTCCTTTGGCATTACTTTAGATTTCAAGACTGATTCCTGGTCTTCACCTCTCGATATTGCTTCTATTTCTGTTATTCATAGTCGTAACAATTTAAATCCTTCTCAACAACAAACCCTTGACCTAGTTATCGCTGACTATAAAAAATTAGGCTCTTTAGGACTTGGATGTACAAATAAAGTACAACATGTAATTGATACCGGTGACGCGACTCCCACCAAGCAACGTCAATATCCTCTTTCACCAGTCCTAATGGAATATGTGAATAAGGAAGTAGATCACATGTTGAACATGGGAGTTATTCAACCTTCTTCCAGTCCTTGGTCAAGCCCTATCCTATTAGTTAAAAAATCTTCAGGCGACTATCGGTTATGCTTCGACGGTCGTAAACTTAACTCAGTAACTCGTAAGGATAGTTATCCATTACCTCGCGTTGATTATATTCTAAGTAAATTAGGTAACGCTAAATTTTTGTCTTCCGTTGATCTGAAAAGCGCATTCTGGCAGATTCCGTTATCCGTTTCTTCCCGCGAAAAAACTGCATTTGCTGTAGCTGGCCGTGGATTGTTCGAGTTTGTTCGAATGCCCTTCGGACTTTGCAATGCTCCTCAAACCTTACAAAGACTTATGGATCAAGTTTTCGGTCCTGAGTTAGATCCTAATGTATTTGTTTACCTCGACGACTTAATTATCGCTACTGCGACTTTCGAGGAACACATGGTAATTTTATATAAATTTTTAAATCGTTTAAAAGCTGCTGGTTTCACGGTGAATGTTGATAAGTGCAAATTTTGCTTACCGTCTCTAAAATACCTCGGTTTCGTCATTGATGAACATGGTCTTCGTACTGACCCCGAAAAAATTTCCGCTATTGCCAATCTCCCGAGACCTCGAAACGTAACAGAAGTTCGAAGAGCCAAGGGTCTCTTTTCTTGGTACCGAAGATTCGTACCTAATTTTGCCTCCATGTCAGCAGTAATTACTGAACTCACAAAGGGTAAAGGTAGAAATAAAAAATCTCCTATTTCGTGGACCACCGCCGCTGAAGAAGCATTTAATCAGCTTAAGCTTTCCTTAATTTCCAGTCCTACTCTCGCTAGCCCTGATTATCGCCAGCCTATTAAACCGTTTAAAATTTATACGGACACATCTAACTACGGTCTTGGTGCGGTACTCACCCAGGTTGGTGAAGATGGTGAGGAGCATCCTATTTCGTATGCCAGCCGTACCTTGAATAAGGCTGAAAAAAATTATTCTGCCACTGAGAAGGAATGCCTTGCCGTGCTCTTTGGTATTTTAAAATTTCGTCCCTATGTGGAAGGTCTCCACTTTGAAGTGATTACTGATCACTATTCGCTTTTGTGGTTGTTGAAGATGGACGACCCTCATGGTAAACTAGCTCGATGGGCTGTCCAGTTACAACAATTCACTTTTACGATTACTCATCGCCCCGGTAAATTAAATGAACTTCCTGATGCGCTCTCGCGATGTCCTCTTGAAATTGCTGTTATTGAAAATTTCGGGAATACTACAGACAAGTGGTATTGTCGTATGCGAGAGGCGGTTACACAAAATCCTGTCGACTATCCTGCCTGGCGTGTAGATAATCATCTTCTTTATAAGAATATCGCGACGCCATATTCGCTACCTCCGAACTTATCTACGTGGAAGCCTGTCGTCCCACGCGAGTTTCAAAAATCTATTTTACAGCGTTGCCATGATGATCCCACTGCAGCACATCTCGGTATTTTTAAAACCCTACAGCGTGTCGCCTCGGAGTATTATTGGCCAAAAATGCATCATTTTGTCGCCGGCTATGTTAAACACTGCAAGGTGTGTCTCGCCCAAAAAGTCCCTCAATTACCTCCATCTGGTTTGATGGGTAAGGAAAAGATTATACGATTTCCTTGGCAGGCTATATCTGTTGACATCATGTGTCCCTTACCTCCATCTTCAGCCGGAAATCGATACATTTTCGTTGTAACCGACTGGTTCTCCAAATTCGTTCTTGTTCGTCCCATGCGTGAAGCTACTGGTCCTAAAATTTGTAAGTTTTTGGAAGAGGGAGTATTCCTTTTATTTGGTGTGCCTCAGATAGTAATGTGTGACAATGGAACTCAATTTATTTCTAAACTCTTCACCGATCTTATAAAGAAATACGAAATTCCTAAACTTTGGTATAATGCGAAATTCCATCCTCAGGTAAATTTTGTTGAACGAACGAATCGTATTATAAAAACAGCCATACGATCTTATCTCAATGATAATCATCGTGTTTGGGATAAAAACCTTCAAGCAATTGCTCAGGCAATTCGTACTAGTGTTCATGAAGTTACTCGATTCAGCCCAGCCTTTTTAACCTTTGGCCGACAAGTACCATTATCTGGCAATTTTTACAAAACGTTACCTAATAACATCTGCTCAAATGATCACGCGGATTACGCACATAAACTGAAAGAATTGTCGGAATTCTTTTCCATTGTTCAAAATCGTATTCATGGTGCCTACGAAAGAAATGCTAAATATTATAATCAACATCGTCGCCACCTTGAATTTAAAGAAGGCGATTTAGTATATCGTCGAAATCGTGTTCTTTCTGTCGGTTCTAGGTATTATTCTTCTGCTCTTGCACCCCGATTCGTTCCAAGTAGAGTTATTAAAAAGCTTTCACCATTAGCATACCATCTTCATGACAACAATGGAAATGATGCCGGTATATATCACACTAAGGATCTTAAACCAGCTCCTATCGACTCTGATTCCTCCTCCGACTCCTCCCAATAGGCTCTCTAGGTAAACTTTTCTGAGGGGGGGCAGTGAAACGATTTCGATATCGTTTCTCATTTTTTACATTTAAATTCTATTCTTTAGCGCCACCTTTCTTTTTATTTATTAAAACTTATTTTGAGTTTGCGACCGTGAGCGGCGAACGAGAGAGAGACGCGTTCGGAGATGATTCCGGTGTGTGCGGTCTGAGGCGACAGACACGAAATTTACAAGGTTAACTTTTTCGGGCGATTTAAAATCTTTTTATCGATTAATATCTATGCCATCTAAATTTAATTGTGGTCTATTTTATTTTACTAGTGATTCTTGTAAATTTATTTGGTAAGTTAAATTGTTATTTTGTAATTATTTCATTTTTGCGGTGCGAGCCGTACCTCGTGTCGACTCAGGTTGCACCCTGGAATTATTCCTTCCCTTATCTTATATCTTTTACTATCCCTGTCCTTCTATTATTGTCCGGAATATTTTAAATTCCTTTCTAGTGTTTTTTGTCTTTGTTCAAAAATTTTCCAAATCTCGACCTAGGTTCATTTTCTTGCGGTGGAAAACAGACTGAGCTCATAGCTGATTTAGCAGTCGTAAGTAGAATTTGTATCGTTCTAATTTTGGTATACCGGCGCGTAATTTTATTTTTATCTTGTCTTGTCGGAAACCAAATTTTCAAATTTTGCTAATTCCACAGCGGAACAATTGAGAACTTTTTTTTATTATCTATCGCATATTTTGGTTTCTCAATTGTTGAGTTCACCTATCGAGCCTTTTTTTTACTATTTTTTTTTCTCTTTCGCTGTCTAATTCTTGCCGGCCTGATCAGCTGGATTGTATATTTTATGTATGATATTATTTTTCATTAATATTAAAATTCATTATCTTGTTATTACAGTTTATTACCAAATTGAATGTATTGTATTTAAATTTTGAATTCTTGTTAAATTAAAATTTTTATGAATTTCATTGTGAGAATATTTTGTGCTCAAATTTTTTTTATGATTTATGTTCCCTCCTGGTACTGGCCTGGTCGAGGTTCGTTGGTCTTGGAGTACACCCGTCAAGCAAAAACATGGCTTAACCCACAGCAGGACGCTTGTGCCTAATTGCAACACCAGCATCACTGATAGCTTTTGCTACCGTACACAAAAATCCGACATCATACACACTTTCACCGCTGCCACACCAAGCTGCACTACACTACACCGAACACAGAACACAGAACACACCATACACCGTTCACATTCGGAGCCACATCCGCTGGTTGTTCCTGTTGCTACGTCACTGCTGTGCTACTGCCAATTGTCTAAGTACGACTCCTGCCGACGGCCCGTCCAGTCCGGACCCATCAAAAATTGTAACCCCAAGTTAAGTACAATATTTTTTGTAATTTTGAGTACTTTGTATTCCCATAATTTTTTGCTCAAAATAAACTTTAGTCTCGTTCTTTATCAGTGTTGTTGTGCCCACTGTTTCCTTTCGGCACAACTGGCGCCCTGTTTCCTGTCGCAACCCAATGCTCTCTGGAACCCACGACCTAGCGCAACCATAAACACATCTGAGCACCGCGGTATAGTGTGGACGGTGTGGTTCACGGTGATTTCCCTTCAGGAGATCACTATAGTTGTCCATTACGTCACAATATATATGATTTTTTTAAAAATTAAATCAGATTTTACCTATTCTTAAAACGGATATTTTTGTTAAAACATTCATATTCATGCTTTAGGGTCTATACTATGGATGGTTTTAAATATTGGACATGCAAAAGTGACCAAAACGTGGTACCAATCAGATAATAAAAATTCAATTTTCGGCTGTCATTTTAATGAATACTTTGTATATTGTAAGCTTCTTAGGCTGGATTCTAGAATACCTACCAAACTTGAAATAGCAATTTTCTTGTTGCAATGTTTTCTTTTAGCTAAAATATGATAAAGAATTACAAAATTCGGGGGCGGAAGCAAATATTTATATGATTTTTTTAAAAAAAAGTCAGATTTTACCTATTCTTAAAATGGATATTTTTGTTAATACATTCATATTCATGCTTTAAGATGTATACTATGAATAAATTTAGCATTGAACATGCAAAAGTGACCAAAACGTGATACCAATCAGATAATAAACATTCAATTTTCGGGTGTCATTTTAATGAATACCTAGTATATTGTAAGCTACATGGGCTGGATTCTAGATTATCTACCACACTTGAAATGCCAAGTTTTTTGTTGCAATGTTTTCTTTTAGCTAAAATATGAAGAAGAATTATAAAATTTAGGCGCAGAAGCAAATATTTATATGATTTTTCACAAAAATAAAGTCAGATTTTACCTATCCTTTAAATAAATATTTTTGTTAAAACATTCATATTCATGCTTTAGGATCTATACTCTGGATGGTTTTAGCATTGGACATGCAAAAGTGACCAAAACTATTTGAAGATCAGGTCAAATCTGACTTTATTTTTGTAAAAAATCATATAAATATTTGCTTTTGCGCCCAAATTTCATAATTCTTCTAAAATGACACCCGACAAATGAATATTTATTGTTTGATTGGTACAACGTTTTGGTCACTTTTGCATGTGCAATGCTAAAACCATCCATAGTATAGATCCTAAAGCATAAATATGAATGTAATAACAAAAATATCCATTTCAAGAATAGTTAAAATCTGACTTTATTTTTGTAAAAATCATAAAAATATTTCCTTCCGCGCCCGAATTTTATAATTCTTCATCATATTTTAGCTAAAAGAAAATATCGCAACAAGAAAATTGCTATTTCAAGTGTGATAGGTATTCTAAATCCAGCCCATGTATCTTACAATATACAATGTATTCGTTAAAATAACACCCGAAAATGTAATGTTTATTATCTGTTTAGTACCACGTTTTGTTCATTTTTGCATGTCCAATGCTAAAACCATCCATAGTATAGATCCTAAAGCATGAATATGAATGTTTTAACAAAAATATCCATTTCAAGAATAGGGCAAATCTGACTTTATTTTTATAAAAAATCATATAAATTTTTGCTTCCGCGCACGAATTTTATATTTCTTCATCATATTATAGCTAAAAGAAAATATTGCAACAAGAAAATTACTATTTCAAGTGTGATAGGTATTCTAGAATCCAGCCCATATAGCTTACATTATATAACGTATTCATTAATATGACACCCGAAAAAAGAATGATATGATTAAATTAAATAAACGCGTCCGAGGCAGACATTGGTTAACAGTCCAAATCACCGTGCACTGTAAGGGTAATTGGACATAATCCTAAAGCATGATTATGAATGTTTTAACAAAAATATCCATTTCGAGAATAGGTAAAATCTGACTTAATTTTTGTAAAAATTCATATAAATATTTGCTTCCGCGCCAGAAATTTATAATTCTTCAACATATTTTAGCTAAAAGAAGACATTACAAAAAGAAAATTACTATTTCAAGTGCGGTAGGTATTGTAGAATCCAGCCCATGTAGCTTACATTATACAACGTATTCATTAAAATGACACCCGAAAATTTATTGTTTATTATCTGATTGGTACCACGTTTTGGTCGCGTTTGCATGTCCAATGCAAAAATCGTTTATAGTATAGAACCTAAAGCAGGAATATGAATGTTTTAACAACAATATCCATTTTAAGAATAAGTAAAATCTAAATTTATTTTTGTAAAAAATCATATAAATATTTGCTTCCGCGCCCAAATTTTATAATTCTTCATCATATTTTAGCAAAAAGAAAACATTGCAACAAGAAAATTGCTATTTCAAGTGTGGT
Source organism: Stenolophus ochropezus (assembly GCA_035578165.1). Classification (NCBI taxonomy): domain Eukaryota; kingdom Metazoa; phylum Arthropoda; class Insecta; order Coleoptera; family Carabidae; genus Stenolophus; species Stenolophus ochropezus. The sequence goes on along the minus strand of JAQOWZ010000099.1, from coordinate 422,618 downwards.
AGGTATTCCAGAATCCAGCCAATGTAGCTTACAATATACAAGGTAGTCAATAAAATGACACGTAAAAATTTAATGTTTATTATCTGATTGGTACCACGTTTTGGTAACTTTTGCATGTCCAATGCTAAAATCATCTATAGTATAGATCCTAAAGCATAAATATGAATGTTTTAACAAAAATATCCATTTCAAGTATAGGTCAAATCTGACTTTATTTTTGTAAAAAATCATATAAATATTTGCTTCTGCGCCCGAATTTTATAATTCTTCATCATATTTTAGCAAAACGAAAACATTGCAACAAGAAAATTGCTATTTCAAGTGTGGTAGGTATTCTAGAAACCAGCCCAATATACAACGTATTTATTAAAATGACACCCGAAAATTTAATGTTTATTATCTGATTGTTACCACGTTTTGGTCACTTTTGCATGTCCAGTGCTAAAACCATTCATAGTATAGATCCTAAAGCATGGATATGAATGTTTTAACAAAAATATCCATTTCAAGAATAGGTAAAATCTGACTTTATTTTTGTAAAAATCATAGAAATATTTGCTTTCGCGCCCGAATTTTATAATTCTTCATCATATTTTAGCTAAAAGAAAATATCGCAACAAGAAAATTACTATTTCAAGTGTGATAGGTATTCTAGAATCCAGCCCATATAGCTTACATTATATAACGTATTCATTAATATGACACCCGAAAAAAGAATGATATGATTAAATTTAACTAAACGCGTCCGAGGCAGACATTGGTTAACAGTCCAAATCACCGTGCACTGTAAGGGTAATTGGACATAATCCTAAAGCATGATTATGAATGTTTTAACAAAAATATCCATTTCGAGAATAGGTAAAATCTGACTTAATTTTTGTAAAAATTCATATAAATATTTGCTTCCGCGCCAGAAATTTATAATTCTTCAACATATTTTAGCTAAAAGAAGACATTACAAAAAGAAAATTACTATTTCAAGTGCGGTAGGTATTGTAGAATCCAGCCCATGTAGCTTACATTATACAACGTATTCATTAAAATGACACCCGAAAATTTATTGTTTATTATCTGATTGGTACCACGTTTTGGTCGCGTTTGCATGTCCAATGCAAAAATCGTTTATAGTATAGAACCTAAAGCAGGAATATGAATGTTTTAACAACAATATCCATTTTAAGAATAAGTAAAATCTAAATTTATTTTTGTAAAAAATCATATAAATATTTGCTTCCGCGCCCAAATTTTATAATTCTTCATCATATTTTAGCAAAAAGAAAACATTGCAACAAGAAAATTGCTATTTCAAGTGTGGTAGGTATTCCAGAATCCAGCCAATGTAGCTTACAATATACAAGGTAGTCAATAAAATGACACGTAAAAATTTAATGTTTATTATCTGATTGGTACCACGTTTTGGTAACTTTTGCATGTCCAATGCTAAAATCATCTATAGTATAGATCCTAAAGCATAAATATGAATGTTTTAACAAAAATATCCATTTCAAGAATAGGTCAAATCTGACTTTATTTTTGTAAAAAATCATATAAATATTTGCTTCTGCGCCCGAATTTTATAATTCTTCATCATATTTTAGCAAAACGAAAACATTGCAACAAGAAAATTGCTATTTCAAGTGTGGTAGGTATTCTAGAAACCAGCCCAATATACAACGTATTTATTAAAATGACACCCGAAAATTTAATGTTTATTATCTGATTGTTACCACGTTTTGGTCACTTTTGCATGTCCAGTGCTAAAACCATTCATAGTATAGATCCTAAAGCATGGATATGAATGTTTTAACAAAAATATCCATTTCAAGAATAGGTAAAATCTGACTTTATTTTTGTAAAAATCATAGAAATATTTGCTTTCGCGCCCGAATTTTATAATTCTTCATCATATTTTAGCTAAAAGAAAATATCGCAACAAGAAAATTGCTATTTCAAGTGTGATAGGTATTCTAAATCCAGCCCATGTATCTTACAATATACAATGTATTCGTTAAAATAACACCCGAAAATGTAATGTTTATTATCTGTTTAGTACCACGTTTTGTTCATTTTTGCATGTCCAATGCTAAAACCATCCATAGTATAGATCCTAAAGCATGAATATGAATGTTTTAACAAAAATATCCATTTCAAGAATAGGGCAAATCTGACTTTATTTTTATAAAAAATCATATAAATTTTTGCTTCCGCGCACGAATTTTATATTTCTTCATCATATTATAGCTAAAAGAAAATATTGCAACAAGAAAATTACTATTTCAAGTGTGATAGGTATTCTAGAATCCAGCCCATATAGCTTACATTATATAACGTATTCATTAATATGACACCCGAAAATTGAATGATATGATAAAATTTAACTAAACGCGTCCGAGGCAGACATTGGTTAACAGTCCAAATCACCGTGCACTGTAAGGGTAATTGGACATAATCCTAAAGCATGATTATGAATGTTTTAACAAAAATATCCATTTCGAGAATAGGTAAAATCTGACTTAATTTTTGTAAAAATTCATATAAATATTTGCTTCCGCGCCAGAAATTTATAATTCTTCAACATATTTTAGCTAAAAGAAGACATTACAAAAAGAAAATTACTATTTCAAGTGCGGTAGGTATTGTAGAATCCAGCCCATGTAGCTTACATTATACAACGTATTCATTAAAATGACACCCGAAAATTTATTGTTTATTATCTGATTGGTACCACGTTTTGGTCGCGTTTGCATGTCCAATGCAAAAATCGTTTATAGTATAGAACCTAAAGCAGGAATATGAATGTTTTAACAACAATATCCATTTTAAGAATAAGTAAAATCTAAATTTATTTTTGTAAAAAATCATATAAATATTTGCTTCCGCGCCCAAATTTTATAATTCTTCATCATATTTTAGCAAAAAGAAAACATTGCAACAATAAAATTGCTATTTCAAGTGTGGTAGGTATACCAGAATCCAGCCAATGTAGCTTACAATATACAAGGTAGTCAATAAAATGACACGTAAAAATTTAATGTTTATTATCTGATTGGTACCACGTTTTGGTAACTTTTGCATGTCCAATGCTAAAATCATCTATAGTATAGATCCTAAAGCATAAATATGAATGTTTTAACAAAAATATCCATTTCAAGAATAGGTCAAATCTGACTTTATTTTTGTAAAAAATCATATAAATATTTGCTTCTGCGCCCGAATTTTATAATTCTTCATCATATTTTAGCAAAACGAAAACATTGCAACAAGAAAATTGCTATTTCAAGTGTGGTAGGTATTCTAGAAACCAGCCCAATATACAACGTATTTATTAAAATGACACCCGAAAATTTAATGTTTATTATCTGATTGTTACCACGTTTTGGTCACTTTTGCATGTCCAGTGCTAAAACCATTCATAGTATAGATCCTAAAGCATGGATATGAATGTTTTAACAAAAATATCCATTTCAAGAATAGGTAAAATCTGACTTTATTTTTGTAAAAAATCATAGAAATATTTGCTTCCGCGCCCGAATTTTATAATTCTTCATCATATTTTAGCTAAAAGAAAACATTGCAACAACAAAATTGCTATTTCAAGTGTGGTAGGTATTTTAGATTCCAGACCATGTAGCTTACAATATACAACGTATTCATTAAAATGACACCTGAAAATTTAATGTTTATTATCTGATTGGTACCACGTTTTGGTCACTTTTGCATATCTAATGCTAAAATCATCCATAGTATAGATCCTAAAGCATGAATATGAATGTTTTAAAAAAAATATCCATTTCAAGAATAGGTCAAATCTGTTTTTATTTTTGTAAAAAATCATATAATATTTGCTTCCGCGCCCGAATTTTTAATTCTGTATCATATTTTAGCTAAAAGAAAACATTGCAACAAGAAAATTGCCATTTCAAGTGTGGTAGGTATTCTAGAATCCAGCCGATGTAGCTTACAATTGTTGTGTACCATCATTATTTAGATTTTGGAGTATAGATATATTTTCATGTTAGTTATAATTTTATACGTATTTTAAACAATTGTTTAATGCATGTTAGATATTAAGGTATATATTTTTTACATATTTTCTTGTTTTGTTTTATTGTTGTATTTTTCTTATTTGTATTTGTATTATCTTGTTATTTTTAAGTAATTGTACAGATCCTGTATTTTCCCATCCAAATGCTCACTACGAGACTCATCTGTTTACTACCCCTGTAAGTCACGTAGTCCCTTTGTACTTTTATCCAAAAACCCTTATCTTGACCGTTCCTCTAAACCTAAACTACAGCAATAGACATTCCACATCTAGTCCTTCAAGTGGTCAGACCATCATCACTCCAACAATTCCTAGTGACCAATACAGATCGCCATAAATAAAATTTATAATTATTTAGTGTCTACGTGTGTTTTTGTGCAACTTAACCCTTGCCATCACGGAACACAACATAATTTTTGGTGTCAGAAGTGGGATCGTTCGAAGTCTTTGGTAGCATCCACGATAAAGAAGACGACAAGTTCAATTGTTTATCGAACAACGATCCCGGGGTATCCACGGAGCCGTCCACTTGGAATCTTTCGACATTGTTGAGAACTGTTTCCTGCAGCACGAGCCGAAGATCCAAGCCTCCCGGATCTCTCTTTTACGGTGAGTCTTGTTACTGTATTATTTGTCACTAATTAGAAATTGCATAATTTGTTCCCTTCCACATTCTTTTTATATAAAAATAACTTTTTATCATGGTTAATATCCGAAATAACGGCAATCTAGCTCCAGAAGCCCGCGTAGAATTCCCACTAGATCAAGTAACTCAATTATTGCCACAAATATGTTTTGACGGGAACCCAAGTGAAATATACGATTTTATTAAACAAGTTGATAATGCATTACAATACGCTGCTCCTCAAGATATTAATTTTTTAACAGCATTAGTAACATCGAAAATTACTGGAAATACAAAAGGAGCAATAGTACAACATGGAGTAACGAGTTGGGACGACATCTCAGATCTTTTAATGAAATTATATTTAAAAAAAATTCTGTAGGTGAATTAATACAAGAATTAAGTTGTCTTAAGCAAGAAAGAGCAGAATCTGTTGCCGATTATTATCAAAGACTGCAGAAAGTTAGCAATAGTGTACAAGGTTCCCCACATGCTTCTAACTTTGACGATGATTCTTTACCCGGACGACTAAAAATGATTAACGACATAACATTAAATCGTTTTGTTAACTACTCTCATCCACAAATTTCTCAGATGTTGCGTTATAAATATTTTAAAACAATTATCGAAGCGTATTCTGCAGCACTGCTAGAAGAAAACTCCTTAAAAACGAATACTCCTGAAAAATGTTCCATTTGTCACCGCAATAATCATACCTCAAGCAATTGTTATCAAAATCAAAGTCATAGAAATTCTCAAAATAAAACCACTAAACAATGTAGATATTGTAAATATTTAGGCCACACTATAGATGAAAGTAGAAAAAGACGGCAAAATTCACAACCACAGATGCAATACACGCAAAATCAAAATCATCAAAATTTAAATAGACAAAATTTTTCAAATACTAATCGACAAAATTCAAATTTTTCTCAGAATGCTCAGGGACGTAATTATTCAAATCCGAAACCGCCAATTCATAATTATGGTAGATATCAACAAAGACAAAATTATTACTTAAATTCAAGTATACCATCACAAAATTTTTCGTATCAAAATTCGCATATTCAAAATTCATACAATCCTCAAAACAATCATCAAGATAACTATGCTGTTGCAAGTACTAGTGCCATAAATAATCAAAATTTTCCAATTGCCAGCCAGTGTCCCAATCCCCCGATACAGGTAGAAGATGTTACAGCAGAGTTCTGCAATCTGCTAATGCAACTATTTCAGATGCATTTTTAACTAATAACGAATTAACCTACGAATATTTCAATCGCCACATTCTAATTCCGAAGACAAAATTCTTAAATTTTTAATTGATACAGGCACTTTCGTGTCCTTAATCAAATCTTCTAGCTTAATTAATTTTAATATCATAAATCCTAATCCAATTATATTAAATGGAGTATCACGAAATTCTCCAATTTTTACTATGGGTCAAACACATATTCAGTTACGCATTTTTGATAAATCTTTAGATTCTAAATTCCATTTATTAAATTCTAACACAAATATTCTTTTTGATGGTCTGTTGGGTGACGATTTCTTAAAAACACATGAAGCCAAAATTGATTACTCTAACTTTACAATTTCATTTAATTCTATACCTTTTCCAATATCGCTAAATCGTAACACACCACAGAAATCTGAATCAACTATCACTATAAATGCCAGAAGCGAAACTATCATTCCCATTAATATAGTTAATCCGCACCATCTTAATGAAGGTATTATTACATAAAGAAAATTAGGTAATGTTATTATACCAAACGCTATTGTAAAAGTTTTCGATAAAAACAAATCATTCGTCACAGCAGTAAATGTGAGCAATAAAAAAATAACTTTAAAAATACCAGATTTTCCCATTGAACCATTAAATGAAAACGCATTTATTTATAAATTACGCGCTGATTCAGAAAACAATGAATATAAAGTTAGAATCAATAGTTTATTAGAAATCATTAGATTGAATCATTTAAATCCAGAAGAAAAAGAATCAGTTATAAATATTTGCTCCGAATTCAATGATATATTTATTTGCCCACGGATTTATTAACAAAAATAATTGCAACTTCTCATAAAATCCGTACTACTGACGATACTCTTGTCCATGTTAAAAGTTATAGATACCCAGATATTCATAAAATTGAATTTAATAAACAAATTGAAAATATGTTATCCCATGGTATAATTAAACCATTTATTAGTCCGTGGTCCAGTCCGCTTTGGGTAGTCCCAAAAAAGTTGGACGCTGCAGGTGAACGCAAATGGCGTATCGTCATCGATTATAGGAAGCTTAATGAAAAAACGATAGGCGACGCTTACCCACTACCTAATATAAACGACATTCTTGACCAGTTAGGACACGCAACTTATTTTATAACTTTAGATCTGGCAAGCGGCTTCCATCAAATTATCATGCACCCTGACCATACGGAAAAAACAGCCTTTTGCACACCCCAAGGACATTACGAATATACCCGTATGCCTTTTGGGTTAAAAAACGCTCCATCGTGTTTTCAACGCATGATGAATCATGTGTTAACAGGATTAACAAATTCGCAATGTTTCGTTTATTTAGACGATGTAGTCTTATACGGAAGTAGTTTACAAGACCATAATAATAAATTAAAAAATATATTTTCCAGATTACGCGAAAATAATCTTAAATTACAGCCACACAAATGTGAATTTCTTAAACAGTCATGCGAATATCTTGGTCATGTTATTTCAAATAAAGGAGTTGAACCTAATCCAAATAAGGTTGCTTGTATTCAAAAAGTTGCACAACCTAACAGTCAAAAACAAATAAAAATGTTCTTAGGATTAACAGGTTACTATAGAAAATTTATTCAAAATTATTCGACTATTAGTAAACCTGTAACTTCACTATTAAAGAAAGATGCTACTTTTATCTGGGGTACTGAACAGCAAGTCGCTTTTGAAACTTTAAAACAAAAATTAATAGAAAAACCCATTTTGCAATATCCAAATTGCAACGTACAATTTTACGTAACAACTGATGCATCTAACGTAGGAGTTGGCGGTGTCCTTTCGCAAATCAAACATGGAGCCGACCTTCCAGTTGCTTACTATTCGCGGACATTAAATAAAGCTGAATTAAACTATTCGACAACAGAGAAAGAACTGTTAGCTATTCTAAAATCTATTGAAAACTTTAGGCCTTATTTATATGGAAAAAAATTCTTTATTTACACAGACCATCGACCACTCCAGTGGCTTTTTAATTGTAAAAATCCAAATTCCAAATTAGTTAGATGGCGACTTAGGCTTAGTGAATATGAATATGACATTAAATACAAACCAGGTAGAATAAATTGAAATGCTGACGGATTATCCCGATTAGTACTTGACGAATGCGTCAATATAACTATAAAACCCATTCGAAATTTTGAAGATTTTATTGCATATAATAAAATCAGTCTGGAAAACTCGCAACACGAAAAAATCTATGTCCCTTTAAAAGCCATAGACAAACCGATGGTTATATTTTGATCGCAAGATTTAGATGAATCTAATCAATATTTTACATATATTTAAGAAAACTTTAATATTGAAAATATTTCAAAATTACGTAATAATAAGCAGACGATTTATATAACTTACCCTGTTAATTACCATTTTGACAAAATTGAATACAAAAATTTATTTGAATGTTTACCAAATGCTAAAGGTTACATTGAACATGACGATTTTATCATTGTACATCCAGATAAACGGCATCATATAGAAGAGTCCAAGTTTTTCGGTATAATTAAATTCCTTTTTGATAAAAATAAAATCAAAATTTTTAATTCAGATATAACTTCACCTTTAACCGACGAAAAAATTTCTACAATACTAAAAGAGAATCATGATAGCAAACTTTCTGGTCATTATGGATTTCAAAAAGTTTACAAAAAAATGAAACAATCATTTTATTGGCCTTCGATGAAATCAGATATTCGACAATATGTAAAACAATGCCCTTTGTGTCAGGTAAATAAAACAAACTTTAAACCCACAAAACAACCGATGGAAATTACAACAACCTCTCGCGAACCTTTTTAAAGATTAGCACTCGACATCGTCGGTCCACTCCCATTGTCCGAATCTGGCAATAAATTCATTCTTACTGCTCAAGATGATTTAACAAAATATTGTTTGGCTCAACCAATTCAAAATCACGAAGCATTAACGGTTGCTAAAGTTTTAGTTAATGTTATTACGCAATTTGGTATACCTAAAACCATACTCTCTGATCAAGGCACAGATTTTATGTCGGAACTTATAAAAAATTTAACAAATTTCTTTAAAACTAAATATATTTCCACTAGACCCTATCACCCGCAATCTAACGGATCTTTAGAGCGTAGCCATATGGTCTTAAAATATTATTTAAAATATTATATTAATACGAATCAAAATGATTGGGATGAATATATCCAATTTGCAATGTTCAGTTATAATACGTCAGTACATAGCTCTACAAAATACACCCCATATTAACTATTTTTCGGTCGTAAAGCATACCTTCCTTCATCTGTAACTAGGAATCCAGAATTCCTTTATACTTACGACGATTATATTCAATCTCTTAAATGTAAACTGAACACTTCATTCAAAATTGCCAGAGAGAATTTAATTGGCTGCAAACATAAAAGTAAAGAATACTATGATAAGAACAGAAACCCAAAACAATTTAAATTAAATGATTTAGTTTATATCTATAATAAAGAAAATAAACCGAATATTTCAAAAAAATTAGCTCCAAATTTCAAAGGTCCTCATAAAATTATAAATACTTTCCCAAATGGCACAGTAGAAATTCAAATAGGTAATAAAAAAAAGCGATATCACACTAATTTATTGAAACATTTTGTTTCAGATGTCAACTCCGACGGTTAAAATTTTCCTGTTACTACTTGTATCATCCGTATTTATTTTTATGTAACCTGCTCCATTTATGAAAATACCGAATTTAATAAATCTAGCGGATTATTTTATAATAACTTAGGTGTAACTAAAATTAGCAATTCCGACTTAATTTTATTAAGCTACATAAACCTAACGCATTTACAGCATAGTTATTCTGTCTTAAAAACTTTCTTTTCGGCCACTAAAGATGCTTGTAACGCCACTTTAAATAATTTTCAAAAACATAATCATGGAACTTTTTACTGTGTACACTCTATAAATTTAATAAGTGATCAACTTTAAGATATAGAAAATAAAAATACTATTTTAATGGAAATTTCTGGATACGATGATTCATCTCGCATGCGTAGAGGTCTGATTAATGCTGTCTCATATGGTTTAAAATGGTTTTTGGTACGCCGAGCGCATCTGATGCAGAATATTACACTAATAGCATAGACGCAATAATTAATCAAAATAAACAAACACAGACTTTACTAATATCTCAAATTCAAATTATTTCAGGCACTATACAAAATTTCAATAACTCAGTAAATGCATTAAAATTTAGTGAAGAAACAATGAATAAAAACATCGAGATGATAAACAAAATGTCGGTCAAAACGAATTCTATAATAAACAAATTAACTGTTGAATCTACTATACGCAACAGACATTGACTCTTTCTGCAATGACTAATAGAATTAATAACGATTACGACAAATTCATTAACGCAGTCAATTTAGGAAAGCATCGTATTCTTTCACCATACATAATAACTCCAAAATCCCTTTTTACAGAATTACAAAATTATAAAGGTGAATTCGACTTAACTGTTGAACCCATGATTATAATATTCACCTATATTACAAAAATTTTTAATTGCAAGTTTTCTTCAAAAAATAACCTCATTGTATTTGCTATAAAAATCCCGCTAGTTACTAAAATAAATTATAACCTTTTTGGCGTAATTCCCTTGCCCGTCCAGCATGGAAATTCTTCTGTTTTCTCATATACAACCCAAAAAAACTTATCTCCTTTTAGCCTAGTCCAAAATCTATTTTACCTTAATGCAAGATCTAGTTGGTTGCAAGGAATATAGGACCCAGGAATTCATCTGTACAAATGTACATACAACAAAGAAAACCGACCAACTCACTTGTGAAACGCAACTACTGGCGCCGCATCGTAAAACTATACCCGAGGATTGCGATACTAAGAATATTTAAGCCACAATTGAAACGTGGAAATACATTAAGAACAACACTTGGCTCTACGTACTGCAACATGCCATCACCCTAACCATCATCTGTGAAGAATCTTCTGCAAGCCACACAGAAGAAATTATTTTGCAACATACAGGGTCGATACATATACACAATAAGTGTAAGGGTTATACAGATAATTACATCTTACAATCATCTGCCGATGTTATAATGAATTTTACAAGTATTATCCCTGCAATAGATATTACGGCTGATGGATGTTGCAAAATTGAAAATAATGCACAATTGTTTAAATCGCCCGTTCTCAATCCAATAAAATTGACCAATTTTTATTTAAATGACTTGCGGTATGCTAATGAAAAGCTAAAAGATCTAGACCAGGCCATCACGAGTCAAATAGATAAACCCTTCGTCATCCATTACACCCATTGTTACAACATGGTCCCGTCATCGATCGGAGGCAAAGTAGTTTTAGTGTTCTTATTAGAAATTTGTAAACGGTTTAGTTATTTAAAAAATTCGTGCTGTGCAAAGAAAAACAAAAGTGAAGTGTTGCCCCTTGTCCAACAAAGCCCCTTACCACAGATGCCGAACATTGGCCCCTACAAAACACCAGTGGACCCCGTCAGTGACTCCGTCCACGTAACCTTCCAGGCGATGCTCCAGCCATCAGCAGCAGTGGCCCCGTATTGTCCAGCACGTCTCAGCACTACGACACTGTAAATCGTTTTGCAACGATTTCCATTCTATGGGGGGAGGTGTTGTGTACCACCATTATTTAGACTTTAGAGTATAGATATATTTGCATGTTAGTTATAATTTTGTACGTATTTTAAACAATTGTTTAATGCATGTTAGATATTAAGTTATATATTTTGTACATATTTTCTTGTTCTATTTTATTTTTGTATTTTTCTTATTTGTATTTGTATTATCTTGTTATTCTTAAGTATTTGTACAGATCCTGTATTTTTCCATCCAAATTCTCACTACGTGACTCATCTGTTTACTACCCCTATAAGTCACGTAGTCCCTTTGTACTTTTATCCAAAAATCCTAATCTTGACCGTTCCTCTAAACTAAACTCCAGCAATAGACTTTCCACTTCCAGCCCTTCAAGTGGTCAGACCATCATCACTCCATCAATTCCTAGTGACCAATACAGATCGCCCTAAATAAAATTTATAATTATTTAGTGTCTACGTGTGTTTTTGCGCAACTTAACCCTTGCCATCACGGGACACAACACAATATACAACGCACTCATGAAAATGACACCCGAAAATTAAATGTATATTTTCTGATTGATACTACGTTTTGGTCACTTTTGCAAGTCCAATGCTAAAAATTGAATGTTTATTATCTGATTGGTACCTTTTTTTTGGTCACTTTTGCATGTCCAATGCTTAAAACCATCCATAGTATAGATCTTAAAGCATGAATATGAATGTTTTAACAAAAATAACCATTTCAAGAATAATTAAAATCTGACTATATTTTTGTAAAAATTCATATAAATAATTGCTTCCGCGCCCGAATTTTATAGTTCTTCATCATATTTTAGATAAAAGAAAACATTGCAACAAGAAAATTGCTATTTCAAATGTGGTAGGTATTCTAGCTTACAATATACAACGTATTCGTTAAAATGACACCCGAAAATTGAATGTTTATTATTTTATTGGTACCACGTTTTAGTCACTTTTGCATGTCAAATGCTAAAACCATCTATAGTATACATCCTAAAGCATGAATATAAATGTTTTAGCAAAAATATCCATTTCAAGAATATGTAAAATCTGACTTAATTTTTGTAAAAAATCATATAAATATTTGTTTCCGCGTCTGAATTTTATAATTCTTTATCATATTTTAGCTAAAAGGAAAGATTGCAACAAAAAAATTGCTATTCCCCGTGTGGTAGGTATTCAAGAATCTAGCCATGTAGCTTACAATATACAGCGTATTCATTAAAATGACAGACGAAAACTAAATGTTTATTATCTGATTAGTACCACGTTTTGGTCACTTTTGCATGTCTAATGCTTAAAACCATCCGTAGTATAGATCCTAAAGCATGAATATGAATGTTTTAACAAAAATATCCATTTCAAGATTAGGTAAAATCTGACTTTATTTTTTTTTTAAATCATTAAAATATATACTTCCGCACCCGAATTTTATAACTCTTCATCATAATTTAGCTAAAAGAAAACATTGCAAAAAGAAAATTGCTATTTCAAGTGTGGTAGTTATTCTAGAATCCAGCCAATGAAGCTTACAATATACAGCGTAGTAATTATAATGACACCAAAAATTAAATGTTTATTATTTGATTGGTACCACGTTTTAGTCACTTTTGCATGTCCAACGCTAAAACCATCCATAGTTTAGATTCTATAGCATGAATATGAATGTTTTAACAAAAATATCCTTTTTAAGAATAGGTAAAATCTGACTTTATTTTTGTAAAAAATCATATAAATATTTGCTTCTGCGCCCGAATTTTATAATTTTTCATCATATTTTAGCTAAAAGAAAACATTGCAACAAGAAAATTGCTATTTCAAGTCTAGCTCACAATATACAACGTATTCATTTAAATGACACCCGAAAATTTAATGTTTATTATCTGATTGGTACCACGTTTTGATCACTTTTGCATGTCCAATGTTAAAACCATCCATTGTATAGATCCTAAAGCATGAGTATGAATGTTATAACAAAATATCCATATCAAGAATAGGTAAAATCTGACTTTATTTTTGTAAAAAATCATATAAATATTTGCTTCCGCGCCCGAGTTTTATAATTCTTTATCATATTTTAGCTAAAAGACAATATTGCAACAAGAAAATTGCTATTTACAAGTGTGGTAGGTGTTCTAGAATCCAGCCCATTTAAGTAGCTTACAATATACAACGTATTCATTAAAATGACACCCGAAAATTGAATGTTTATTATCTGATTGGTACTACGTTTTGGTCACTTTTGCGTGTCCAATGCTAAAAATTGAATGTTTATTATCTGATTGGTAACTTTTTTTTGGTCACTTTTGCATGTCCAATGCTTAAAACCATCCATAGTATAGATCCTAAAGCATGAATATGAATGTTTTAACAAAAACAACCATTTCAAGAATAGGTAAAATATGACTTAATTTTTGTGAAAATTCATATAAATAATTGCTTCCGCGCCCGAATTTTATAACTCTTCTTCATATTTTAGCTAAAAGAAAACATTGCAACAATAAAATTGTTGTTTTAAGTGCGGTAGGTTTTCTAGAATCCAGCCCATGTAGCTTACAATATACAACATATTCATTAAAATGACACCCAAAAATTGAATGTTTATTATCTGATTGGTACCACGTTTTGGTCACTTTTGCATGTTTCATGCTAAAACAAGCCATAGTATAGATCATAAGCATGAAAATGAATGTTTTAACAAAAATAACCATTTCAAAATTAGATAAAATCTGACTTTATTTTTGCAAAAATTCATATAAATAATTGCTTCCTCGCCCGAATTTTATAATTCTTCTTCATATTTTAGCTAAAAGAAAACATTGCAACAATAAAATTGCTGTTTTAAGTGCGGTAGGTTTTCTTGAATCCAACCCATGTATCTTACAATATACAAAGTATTCATTAAAATGACACCCGAAAATTAAATGTTTATTATCTTATTGGTACCACGTTTTAGTCACTTTTTCATGTCCAATGCTAAAACCATCCATAGTATACATCCTAAAGCATGAATATAAATGTTTTAACAAAAATATCTATTTCAAGAATATGTAAAATCTGACTTAATTTTTGTAAAAAATCATATAAATATTTGCTTCCGCGCCCGAATTTTACAATTCTTCATCATATTTTAGCTAAAGGGAAAGATTGCAACAAGAAAATTGATATTTCAATTGTGGTAGGTATTCAAGAATCTAGACCATGTAGCTTAAAATATACAACGTATTCATTAAAATGACACCCGAAAAAAAAAAGTTTATTATCTGATTGGTACCATGTTTTGGCCACTTTTGCATGTCCAATGCTTAAAACCATTCATAGTATAGATCTTAAAGCAAGAATATTAATGTTTAAACAAAAAAAAAATTTCAAGAATAGGTAAAATCTGACTATATTTTTGTAAAAAATCATATAAATATTTGCTTCCGCGCCCGAATTATATAATTCTTCATCATAATTTAGCTGAAAGGAAACATTTCAACAAGAAAATTGCTATTTCAAGTGTGGTAGGTATTCTAGAATCCAGTCCATGTAGCTTACAATATACAACGAATTCATTAAAATGGCACCCTAATATAGTATAGATCCAAAAGCATAAATATGAATGTTTTAACAAAAATATCCATTTCAAGAATAGGTAAAATCTGACATTATTTTTGTAAAAAATCATATAAATATTTGCTTCAGCGCCTGAATTTTATAACTCTTCGTCATATTTTAGCTAAAAAAAAAACATTGCAACAAGAAAATTGCTATTTCAAGTTTGGTAGGTATTCTAGAATCCAGTCCATGTAGCTTACAATATACAACGTATTCATTAAAATGACACGAAAATTGAATGTTTATCATCTGATTGGTATTACATTTTGGTCACTTTTGCATGTCCAATGCTTAAAACCATCCATAGTATAGATCCTAAAGCATAAATATGAATGTTTTAACAAAAATATCTATTTCAAGAATTTGTAAAATCTGACTTTATTTTTGTAAAAAACCATATAAATATTTCCTTCCGCGCCCGAATTTTATAATTTTTTATCATATTTTCGCTAAAAGAAAACATTGCAACAAGAAAATTGCTATTTCATTTATGGTAGGTAGTCTAGAATCCAGCCCATGTAGCTTACAATATACAACGTATTCATTAAAATGACACTTGAAAATTAAATGTTTATTATCTGATTGGTACCACGTTTTGGTCACTTTTGCATGTCTAATACTAAAACAATCCATAGAATAGATCTTAAAGCATGAATATGAATGTTTTAACAAAAATATCCATTTTAAGAATAGGTAAAATCTGACTTTATTTTTGTAAAAAATCATATAAATATTTTCTTCGGCGCCTAAATTTTATAACTCTTCATCATATTTTAGCTAAAAAAAGACATTGCAACAAGAAAATTGCTATTTCAAGTTTTGTAGGTATTCTAGAATCCAGCCCATGTAGCTTACAATATACAACGTTTTCTTTAAAATGACACACGAAAATTGAATGTTTATCATCTGATTGGTATTACGTTTTGGTCACTTTTGCATGTCCAATGCTTAAAACCATCCATAGTATAGATCCTAAAGCAAGAATATAAATGTTTTAACAAAAAAAAATTTCAAAAATAGGTACAATCTGACTTTAGTTTATTGTAGAAAATCATATAAATATTTGCTTCCGCGTTCGAATTTTGTAATTCTTCATCATAATTTAGCTAAAAGAAAACATTTCAATAAGAAAATTGCTATTTCAAGTTTGGTAGGTATTCTAGAATCCAGCCAATGTAGCTTACAATATACAACGTATTCATTAAAATGACACACGAAAATTGAATGATTATCATCAGATTGGTATTACGTTTTGGTCACTTTTGCATGTCCAATGCTATTATTATCCATAGTATTGATCCTAAAGCATGAATATGAACGTTTTAACAAAAATATCCATTTCAAGTATAGGTAAAATCTGAATTTATTTTTGTAAAAAATCATATAAATATGTGCTTTAGCGACCAAATTTACTAATTCTGCATCATATTTTAGCTAAAAGACAACATTGCAACAAGAAAATTGCTATTTCAAGTGTGGTAAATAATTTAGAATCCTGCCCATGTAGCTTACAATATACAAGGTATTCTTAAAATGACACCCGAAAATTGAATGTTTATTACCTAATTGGTACCACGTTCTGGTCACTTTTGCATGTCCAATGCTTAAAACCATCCATAGTATAGATCCTAAAGCAAAAATATGAATGTTTTAACAAAAATATCCATTTCAAGAATAGGTAAAATCTGACTTTATTTTTGTAAAAAATCATATAAATATTTGCTTCCGCGCTCGAATTTTATATTTCTTTATCATATTTTAGCTAAAAGAAAACATTGCAACAAGAAAATTGCTATTTCATTTATGGTAGGTAGTCTAGAATCCAGCCTATGTAGCTAACAATATACAACGTATTCATTAAAATGACACCCGAAAATTAAATGTTTATTATCTGATTGGTACCACGTTTTGGTCACTTTTGCATGTCTAATGCTAAAACAATCCATAGAATAGATCTTAAAGCATGAATATGAATGTTTTAACAAAAATATCCATTTCAAGAACAGGTAAAATCTGACTTTATTTTTGTAAAAAATCATATAAATATTTGCTTCGGCGCCTGAATTTGATAATTCTTCATCATATTTTAGCTAAAAAAAAACATTGCAACAAGAAAATTGCTGTTTCAAGTGTGGTAGGTATTCTAGAATCCAGCCCATGTAGCTTACAATATACAACGTATTCATTAAAATGACACCCAAATAATGAATGTTTATTATCTTATTAGTACCACGTTTTGGTCACTTTTGCATGTCCAATACTAAAATTATCCATAGTATAGATCCTGAAGCATGAATATAAAAGTTTTAACAAAAATATCCATTTCAAGTATAGGTAAAATCTAACTTTATTTTTGTAAAAAATCATATAAATATTTGCTTCCGCGCCCGAATTTTATAATTCTTCATCATATTTTAGCTAAAAGAAAACTTTGCAACAGGAAAATTCCTATTTCAAGTGTGGTAGGTACTCTAGAATCCGGCCCATGTAAGTAGCTTACAATATACAACGTGTTCAATAAAATGACACCCGAAAATTGAATGTTTATTATTTGTTTGGTACCACGTTTTGGTCACTTTTGCATGTCCAATGCTAAAATCATCTATAGTATAGATCCTAAAGTATGAATATGAATGTTTTAACAAATATATCCATTTCAAGAATAGGTAAATTCTGACTTTATTTTTGTAAAAAATCATATAAATATTTACTTCCGCGCCCGAATTTTACAATTCTTCATCATATTTTAGCTAAAAGAAAATTTTGCAACAAGAAAATTGCTATTTCAAATGTGGTAGGTATTCTAAAATCCAGCCCATGTAGCTTACAATATACAACGTATTCATTAAAATGACACCCGAATATTGAATGTTTATTATGTGATTAGTACCACGTTTTATTCACTTTTGCATTTTCAATGCTTAAAACCATCCATAGTACAGATAATAAAGCATGAATATGAATATTTTAACAAAAATATCCATTTCGAGAATAGGTAAAATCTGACTTTATTTTTGTAAAAAATCATATAAATATTTGCTTTCGCGCCCGAATTTTATAATTTTTAATCATATATTAGCTTGAAGAAAACGTTGCAACAAGAAAATTGCTATTTCAACTGTGGTAGGTATTCTAGAATACAGCCCATGTAGCTTACATTATACATCGTATTCATTAAAATGGCACCCGAAAATTGAATGTTTATTATCTGATTGGTACCACGTTTTGTTAACTTTTGCATGTCTAATGCTAAAACCATTCATAGTATAGATCCTAAAGTATGAATATGAATGTTTTAACAAAAATATCCATTACAAGAATAAATAAAATTTCATTTTATTTTAAAAAAAATCATATAAATATATGCTTCCGTGCCCGAATTTTATAATTCTTTATCATATTTTAGCTAAAAGAAAACATTGCATCAAGAAAATCACTATTTTAAGTGTGGTAGGTATTCTAGAATCCTGCCCATTTAGCTTACAATATACAATGTATTCATTAAAATGACACCCGAAAATTGAATGTTTATTATCTGATTGGTACCACGTTTTGGTCACTTTTGAATGTCTAATGCTAAAACCATCCATAGTATAGATCCTAAAGCATGAATAGGAATGTTTTAACAAAAATATCCATTACAAGAATAGTTAAAATCTGACTTTATTTTTGTAAAAACATCATATAAATATATGCTTCCGGTCCTGAATTTAATAATTCTTTAACATGTTTTAGCTAAAAGAAAACATTGTAACAAGAAAATTGCTATTTTATTTATTTTTGTACAAAGCATATAATTATTTCGGATAAAAAATATTCAATTTTCGGGTGTCATTATAATGAATATGTTGTATATTGTAAGCTACATGGGCTGGATTCCAGAATACCTACCACACTTCAAATAGCCATTTTCTTGTCGCAATGTTTTCTTTTAGCTACAATATAATAAAGAAATAAAAAAATTATATGATTTTATCACAAAAATAAAGTCAGCTTTTACCTATTCTTGAAAAGGATATTTTTGTTAAAACATTCATATTCATGCTTTGAGATCTATACTATGGATGGTTTTAGCATTGGACGTGCAAAAGTGACCAAAACGTGGTACCAATCAGATAATAAACACAAGAGCTACTTATTTTTAAATACAAAATTTTGTGGCTTAGGTGCTTGATGAATTTTCAGATGGGTACGACTAGCCGCACTATCGAGAATTTCGTTTGAAAATTTTCATCCAATTATAATTTGCGGCAATATGGTGCTTATAAACCATAAAATTTATACTACAAAAGTTGTTTGTAATTCAATTTTACATATGATTCGTACAAATTTATTTATAATTTTGCAATTTTTTTGGGGTCGTTCTCACTAACGAAGGCTAATCGACGATGATTTTGTCCAATTACCCTTACAGTGCACGGTGATTTGGACTGTTAACCAATGTCTTCCTCGGACGCGTTTAGTTAAATTTTATAATATCATTCAATTTTCGGGTGTCATTTTAATGAATACGTTGTATATTGTAAGCTACATGGGCTGGATTCTAGAATACGTACAACACTTAAAATAGCAATTTTCTTGTTGCAATGTTGTCTTTTAGCTAAAATATAATGAAGAATTATAAAATTCGGGCGCGGAAGCAAATATTTATATGATTTTTTACAAAAATAATGTCAGATTTTACCTATTCTTGAAATGGATATTTTTGTTAAAACATTCATATTCATGCTTTCGGATCTATATTATGGATAATTTTAGCATTGGACATGCAAAAGTAACCAAAACGTTGTACCAATTAGATAATAAACATTCAATTTTCGGGTGTCATTTTAATGAATAGTTTGTATATTGTAAGCTACATGGGCTGGATTCTAGAATACCTAACACACTTGAAATAGCTGTTTTCTTGTAGCAATACATATTCATGCTTTAGGATCTATACTATGGATGTATATTGCAAGCTACATGGGCTGGATTCTAGAATATCTACCACGCTTGAAATAGCAATTTTCTTGTTGCAAAGTTATCTTTTAGCTAAAATATGATAAAGAATTATAAAATTCGGGCGCAGAAGCAAATGTTTATATGATTTTTTACAAAAATAAAGTTAGATTTTACTTATTCTTAAAATGGATATTTTTGTTAAAACATTCAGATTCATGCTTTAGGATCTATACTATGGATGTATATTGTAAGCTACATGGGCTGGATTCTAGAATACGTACTACACTTGAAATAGCAATTTTCTTGTTGCAATGTTTTCTTTTAGCTAAAATATGATGAAGAATTATTATATTCCGGCGCGGAAGCAAATATTTATATGATTTTTTACAAAAATAAAGTCAGATTTTACCTATTCTTGAAATGAATATTTTTGTTAAAACAATCATATTCATGCTTTAGGATCTATACTTTGTATAATTTTAGCATTGGACATGCGAAAGTGACTAAAACGTGGTACCAATCAGATAATAAACACAAGAGCTACGTATTTTTAAAAACAAAATTTTGTGGCTTAGGTACTTGAGGAATTTTCAGATGCGTACGACCAGCCGCACTATCGAGAATTTCGTTTGAAAATTTTCATCCAATTATAATTTTCGGCTAAATGGTGCTTATAAACCAAAAAATGTATACTACAAAAGTTGTTTGTAATTCAATTTTACATATGATTCGTACATTTTTATTTATAATTTTGCTATTTTTCTGGGGTCGGTCTTACTAACGAAGGCATATCGACGATGATTTTGTCCAATTACCCTTACAGTGCACGGTGATTTGGACTGTTAACCAATGTCTTTCTCGGACGCGTTTAGTTAAATTTTATAATATCATTCAATTTTCGGGTGTCATTTTAATGAATACGTTGTATATTGTAAGCTACATGGGCTGGATTCTAGATTACGTACAACACTTGAAATAGCAATTTTCTTGTTGCAATGTTGTCTTTTAGCTAAAATATAATGAAGAATTATAAAACTCGGGCGCGGAAGCAAATATTTATATGATTTTTTAAAAATTAAAGTCAGAGTTTACCTATTCCTGAAATGGATATTTTTGTTAAAACATTCATATTCATGCTTCAGGATTATGTCCAATTAACCTTACAGTGCACTGTGATTTGGACTGTTAAACAATGTCTGCCTCGGACGCGTTTAGTTAAATTTTATCATATCGTTCAATTTTTGGGTGTCATTTTGATGAATACGTTGTATAATGTAAGCTACATGGGCTTGATTCTAGAAAAACCTATCACACTTGAAATAGCAATTTTCTTGTTGCAATGTTTTCTTTTAGCTAAAATATGATGAAGAATTATAAAATTCGGGCGCGGAAGCAAATATTTATATGATCTTTTACAAAAATAAAGTCAGATTTTACCTATTCTTGGAATGGATATTTTTGTTAAAACATTCATATTCATGCTTTGGAATCTATACTATGGATGGTTTTAGCAATAGACATGCAAAAGTGACCAAAATGTGGTACCAGTCAGATAATAAACACAAGTGCTACGTATTTTTAAATGCGAAATTTTGTGGCTTAGGTGCTTGAGGACTTTTCAGATGGGTTCAGCTAGCCGCGCTAGCAAGAATTATGTTGGAAAATTTTCATCCACTTATATTTAGCGGCTAAATGGTGCATTTAAACTATAAAATTTATACTACAAAAGTTGTTTATAATTCAATTTTACATATGATTCGTACATTTTTATTAATAATTTTGCTATTTTTTTGTGGTCGGTCCACTAACGAAGGTAAATCGACGATGATTATGTGCAAATACCCTTACAGTGCACGGTGATTTGGACTGTTAACCAATGTCTGCCTAGGACGCGTTTAGTTAAATTTTATCATATCATTCAATTTTCGGGTGTCATTTTAATGAATACGTTGTATATTGTAAGCTACATGGGCTGGATTCTAGAATACCTACCATACTTGAAATAGCAATATTCTTGATGCAATGTTGTCTTTTAGCTAAAATATAATGAAGAATTATAAAACTCGGGCGCGGAAGCAAATATTTATATGATTTTTTAAAAATTAAAGTCAGAGTTTACCTATTCCTGAAATGGATATTTTTGTTAAAACATTCATATTCATGCTTCAGGATTATGTCCAATTAACCTTACAGTGCACTGTGATTTGGACTGTTAAACAATGTCTGCCTCGGACGCGTTTAGTTAAATTTTATCATATCGTTCAATTTTTGGGTGTCATTTTGATGAATACGTTGTATAATGTAAGCTACATGGGCTTGATTCTAGAAAAACCTATCACACTTGAAATAGCAATTTTCTTGTTGCAATGTTTTCTTTTAGCTAAAATATGATGAAGAATTATAAAATTCGGGCGCGGAAGCAAATATTTATATGATCTTTTACAAAAATAAAGTCAGATTTTACCTATTCTTGGAATGGATATTTTTGTTAAAACATTCATATTCATGCTTTGGAATCTATACTATGGATGGTTTTAGCAATAGACATGCAAAAGTGACCAAAATGTGGTACCAGTCAGATAATAAACACAAGTGCTACGTATTTTTAAATGCGAAATTTTGTGGCTTAGGTGCTTGAGGACTTTTCAGATGGGTTCAGCTAGCCGCGCTAGCGAGAATTATGTTGGAAAATTTTCATCCACTTATATTTAGCGGCTAAATGGTGCATTTAAACTATAAAATTTATACTACAAAAGTTGTTTATAATTCAATTTTACATATGATTCGTACATTTTTATTAATAATTTTGCTATTTTTTTGTGGTCGGTCCACTAACGAAGGTAAATCGACGATGATTATGTGCAAATACCCTTACAGTGCACGGTGATTTGGACTGTTAACCAATGTCTGCCTAGGACGCGTTTAGTTAAATTTTATCATATCATTCAATTTTCGGGTGTCATTTTAATGAATACGTTGTATATTGTAAGCTACATGGGCTGGATTCTAGAATACCTACCATACTTGAAATAGCAATGTTTTCTTTTAGCTAAAATATGTTGAAGAATTAAAAAATTCGGGCGCGAAGCAAATATTGCTATGCGCACCACACAGTCGTGTATTACTGTAGCTCTTACGCATCCAAGATGACAGTGAATGCGGCCGCCAGCTTTTAGACAGTGGAGAATGGGGTGGTTCAAATAATGTAATAGTATAAATTATAATAGGGCGTCACGTAGTTGTTGTCAAAAAAGGAAACCTAGTATACAACCACGAAAATACGAATCTGTATAGGATAATCAAAAGATAATAGTAGGTAAATCCAAAAAAAAAAACAAATAAAGCTCCGTTTGAAATTAAAATTTAGGATATATTAAATATTTGTAGTATTACATTTAATATTTTGTAATTATGTTGTCCAATATGTAAATAAAGTTTGAAATCGAAATTCTTTATATTAACAAATTTTCTGAATGAATTATATAACTCATGCGAGATATAAACGAAAGGTAATCCTAATAAGTGAATAAACTGTACTAAATAGGGGATGCATGGCGCACGAACGAGCGAGGACTTCGAATGTTTGGATAGCTTAGACTTTAAATATAATACGCAACAATAGGCGCAATACGGGTGGTTGTTCGACCAATCAGGGTAATGCGAGGGTAACAAGCGTCGAAATAAGTTAAATTCAATCGTAACCCATCCTAAACCAAAACAATCCCTAAATGAGTATCTCTCATAAAAAATTCTGAGACCCGCGTGAGCTAGTACATATAAAATAATAACATAAGCGTAAATAAATGTAACTAAATAACATAACAAAAATCAATTAAAAAAATATTTAAAAATAACAACAAAGAAAAAAAATCAAAATGGAGCTTATCTGCATGTGTTTGGAGAGCTGATGACGTCGGAGTGACGTAGTGTGCGGTAGTGACGTAGTATGTGACGAGTTCCAAAATGGCGTCGAACAATTTCCGCTTGAAACACGAGGTACCGGTCATCCAATTCTCCCCAAAAATCCTCCACTAAAATGTGTATCCACCAAAAATAAGGGCTCAACAACCCAATCCAACCATAAGCATCCTATAAATCGGATCGAGATCGAATTAATATCGATAGTGGTAGAAAAGTAAATACAATAAAATAAAAGCCTGAAAGGAGAACTCAATTACCATTGCCAGGTCGATGATTAAGTTAAAAGTTACTTTTACTGATTGTAAATTAACAATGATCAAAATATTATTACCAAAATACTTTATAGATACTTTTACAACTGGGCTAAACAACAATAAAAGTTAATACCTGAGATGGTGGGCGGCTAAGTTGTTTTTCAATGATCACAGTGCAATAAATCCGGAACAATTTTCCGCGGGAACAAATATTTCCCAATTATTTTTCTTAGTTGAAATCCCCAAATAAAGGGCACGTTAAACTTATCCAACAATAAACTAAACAATATGATAAATAATAACCAGACACTGAGATATGACTACAGCAACGATCAAGGAACAAAATGAATCACTTCGCTCAAATCTGCGAGTTAGCTCAAACTTGCACATGCCCAAATGTGTAAAAATATAAAATTTAATATTCCTGACAATAATCAACCAGCAATGCATAAGTGTTCCATAAATTGCGAACAAAAATGTTAATAAGGAAAGAAAATGATTTAGATTTTAAATAAATTGCAGATTGCAAAAATAAACCGTAACAACTCCCTCCTTTCCCAAAAAAAAAGAAATTACCCAGAAAATTTCTGATACGCTAGCTCTAACCCAAAAGGAAAAAAAATACGTATACCATTGTATCAAATTAATCATCGTGGTCGGGGTTAGCTTTTAGATGCAAACTTGTCCAAGTTCCCGGAAGTACATTACCATCAAAACTTTCGAGTTGATAGGTATCCGTGGATAATCGTTTATGTATGAGGAACGGACCGACATACTTACTGGCTAATTTCGCCGTGTAATATTTGAAAGCGTCTGATAGCACAAAATATTTTCGCCAAACTACTTGTTTAGGGTAAAACGAGATTTCACGACGTCTTAGGTCATATCGATTTTTCAACTTCCTATAGGCCTTTTGTAGTCGCTGCGAAACATCCTTGTATAACTTGGCAAAATTACATGAACGCTCAGTATATTCCTCGGCATTTGGAACTGCAACCATTTCTTCCCCTAATACATTGTTCGTATCCGAAGTGTGCTCAGTACCGAGTAGCTTAATCTCACGCCCGAAATTAATAAAATATGGACTAAGGCCGGTAATTTCATGTACCGCGGTACGCAATGCGCAAGCAACCTTTGGTAAATATTTTGCCCAGTCGCGATGATTATCAGAGACGTAAGATATTAACATCGTTTTTAATACACGGTTCATCCGTTCTGCAGGATTTTCCTGAGGGTGGTAATAGGACGTATAAGCAGGTTTGACTTTATAATGATGAAGGAGATCCCGATACTCTCGTAACCGAAACAGAGTGCCATTATCCGAGATAATAGTCCTGGGGACACCAAACATTAAAAAAACATTCTCTTCGTTTAATTTAACGACATTAGCAGCAGAGGCTTTACGCAAGAAAAAAAATAAAGAGAATTTGCTGAAACAATCGGATACTACCAAAATAGTAGTAAATCCGCGACACGACGGAGGAAGAGGACCAACTAAGTCAACACAGATAACTTCCCATGGCTTACTTATCTGAGAATGACCTCCCATACGACCTGTTAGGGCTCAGGTTTCAAACAAATGCATACCTTACAATACCGAATGTATTTTGCGACATCCATTTTCATTTTCGGCCAATAATACTTCTGAGCAAGTCGATGGTATGTTTTTAACACACCGAGATGTTCACTAGTCGGAACATCATGAAACTGTGTAATCAAACTTTTACGTTCGCTTTTCGGGACCAATTGTTTCCAGTTAAAGTCTTTATCCGTCAACCCATAATTATCCGAAGCAATATACTTAAATAGACGACCGGTCTCAATACGAAATGAAGAATAACGCTTGGGATCTTTCACTACTTTGTCACGTAGATCTCTATACCATTTATCCTCGCGAGCCTTAACATCGACAATGACATCAGCCACTGAGACTGCACGGGATAACGTATCTGGTACAACATGTTCTTTCCCTTGACGATGTACAATGTCAAAATTATACTGATGCAGGCGAACGGCTCAACGAGCTAAGCGACCCGAAGGGTTTTCTAATTTGTTTAACCACAACAGCAAATAGTAATCCGTAACGGCAGTAAATTTAGTGCCTTCCAGATATGGGCGCAACTTCTCAATCGACCAAAGTAAAGCTACAATCTCTTTTTCCGTAGTGGAATAGTTTCTCTCTGCCCGCGACAGGGACCGAGACAAATAACATATCACTTTCTCCTCATCGTTGTGCTTTTGAGACAGTACCGCTCCTAAGCCATAATTTGATGCATCTGTTTGTAATATCAATTCGCGGTCAAAATCAGGACACGATCAAATAGGGGCGGAAACTAGATAATTTTTAATAGTCGCCCACGATTCAGCACATTCTCTATCCCAATTGAATTTTGAATTTTTCTTCAACAATTTGGTTAAAGGCGCGATAGTAGATGAAAAATGCGGGACGAACCGCCGATACCAAGATGCCATCCCCCATACGCGACGTACTTCAGATACACAGGTTGGGGTAGGAATTTCTAAAATGGCACGGACTTTATCGGGATCTACATGGAGGCCTTTATTATTTACGACATAGCTGAAATATTTAAGTTCTTCTCGACAAATCTGGCATTTCTCCCGACATAATGTAAGTCCTGTATCATAATACGCGTCAACACTTCTTTCAGCACTTCAATATGCTTCTCAAATGTGGAAGTTACAATAACAATATCATCCAAATAAACGAAGACGTTTGGTTCTAAATCCGCACCTATCACACGATCAATAAAACTTTGCCACGTGGCAGGCGCATTATGCAAACCAAAGGGCATTCGTTTAAAATGGAACAAGCCACGGTTTGGCACGGTAAATGCCGTATATTGTTTTGACTCTTCGTCCATGGGGATTTGCCAATAAGCAGACTTAATATCTAAAGAACTAAGATAATGCGCGTCTCTCAATTTATCTAATGTGCTCGACATATACGGAATGGGATACGCATTTCTACGCGTTACACTATTAAGTTTTCTATAGTCCACACAAAATCTAAATGGTCCATCCTTCTTAGGTACAAGAAGTATTGGAGAGGACCAGGGACTCTGTGATCTTTCGACCACACCTAGGGCAAGCATTTTATCCAGTTCTTAAACTACATGCTTCTGCATCGCTGGGGAAATCGGATAATACCTTTGCTTAATCGGTTCATTATCGGTAATGATTTTATGGGTAACTAATTTGGTACAACCTAATTCTTTATTATCCATAAATTGAAACATGGTATCTAATAAACTGGACAAAAGTTTTTCCTGTTCTAAGGATAAATTCGGCCTCGCGTTAATTGAATTACACGCTATATCAGGGGACGAAGAAAAGGACCATTCACCTTTGCGAATATCTGGCACGACTCCCATTATCTTCCAAAAATTCATACCCAAAATCAACGAGTGTGACAGTTCTGGTACTACCAAGATATCTATAATTTTAATTTGGTCTCTTAACCGAACGGGAACGGGAATACTTACAATGCACGCGCAACGTTCACCGTTAGCAACAGTACAATACGAAACTGTTTTGGTCAATGGTAAATTAAAATTTTTCAATATATCCCAACCCGGTTTTCCGAAAATTGTACAAGACGCACCTGAATCTAGCAATCCAAGAAAGGATTTTTCATAAATATAAACCGTCAAATAAGGACGCTCATCGTCCTTCGCATGAGCTAATATAAAATCTGAAACATAACTAACCGCTGCCGAATTTGATCTAGAACGATGCACCGGCCGGCTTACTGCTGCATCCGACGATCGTTTCGCAAATTACCGCAAGAAGTACAAGTCCTTGCGGTAACGTTAGGTTTTCCACAACGAAAACAATGCTTTTTAAGGGGTTGTCGACAGCGAGAAGACAAGTGACCCGCCTTACCACAATTCCAGCAGTTTCGAGACGGGCTCGGCGCATGCTCAGTATAGGCGACTGACCGAGACGAGGAGGAGAATTCTAAAGTAGATGAAGCACGCGGACGATCACTCGTAAATACAAAAACTAAATCTGGTTCAACCGAGGCGGCGCATATGATTCCACAGATGCTTTTCGGATTTCTAACTTCCGACATAACTGTAATAATTGCGAAACCGATTTAACATCTGTCAGAGCTAGCTGCGACTGATAAAAGGGTGCAATGTTTCTTAATAAAATGTTAACTCGACGTTGTTCCGATAGTTTCGTACCAAGACGCGAGAATAACGACGTCATGACTGCAACATATATACCAATAGGCTCGTCAGGACCTTGAGTACGCTTTTTGATTTCTTTCAATAATATTTCTTCGTAGTCAATAGGCCGAAGTTCTTCACGTAACTTTTCCACTAAGTCGTTCCACGTGCTAAAAAGATGTTTATTCGCTCTATACCAAATTAAGCCTGTGCCTTCGAACAAATCGACCGCTGAATTTAATAGTTCTGTTCGCGACACATGACGCGCCAGTTCTTCAACTCTCTCAATAAATGCGTTAACAGACGTTTGTTTGGTATTACCGCTGAATTTTAAATTCCATTTTGCTACAGGAACCGACTTTAATGACATGCGACTTTTTCCCGAATCAGGCTCTGAATCGGATTCTGAGGAAGCTGAGTCACTTGAATGATCACTAGTTTTGATATCGAGTAAAGACGGCTCTAGAGTTTTGCTTAATAAAGTCGAGGAGGCTTTGGACTTCTTTACCTTTATGTCTAAATCTGCTCGTAATGAAGCTAAAGAAACTAAAATTTTTGAAGATTTTCCTTTATCTCCTTCGTTTTTTGCTTTACAACGATTTAAGCGACCTAAGGAATGGGCGATTTTAGACCTAATTTTTTTATACTGAGAAGAATGCTTCAAACCGGAAAATTAATCTATTAACTCTGTGATTGCTTCTATTTGCAACGTAAGAGCAGCGTGGTCCTCATCGAATGTATAAGGGTGTTTAGGCCACTTATCCAACGAACTATTCTCCACCTTCTTAATATAACGTAATGACTTTCCCATCGAGTCAACATCGGTGACGTCAACAACTCCCTTAATTTTTAATTCATATGTTATTTCGTCTTTTGATAATCTGTTTATCTCAAACTTCGTATCCATCTTTACAATAGAAAGACCACAATAATTAAATAAAGGAAAAAAATAATCTCGAAATATAAGTAGACACACGAACATGTACTAACCTATCGAAAATAATGTAATATGCAATGATAATTAAGCAAAAAAGAACAGGCAGATGCTATTTCTTTTAAGAAAGCCCCACGTTGGGCGCCAAATTTGCTACGCGCACCACACAGTCGTGTATTACTGTAGCTCGTAGGCATCCAAGATGACAGTGAATGCGGCCGCCAGCTTTTAGACAGTGGAAAGGGGGGTGGTTCAAATAATGTAATAGTATAAATTATAACAGGGCGCCACGTACTTGTTGTCAAAAAAGAAAACCTGGTATACTACCACGAAAATACGAATCTGTGAAGGATAATCAAAAGATAATAGTAGGTAAATCCAAAAAAAAAACAAATAAAGCTCCGTTTGAAATTAAAATTTAGGATATATTAAATATTTGTAGTATTACATTTAATATTTTGTAATTATGTTGACCAATATGTAAATAAAGTTTGAAATCGAAATTCTTTATATTAACAAATTTTCTGAATGAATTATATAACTCATGCGAGATATAAACGAAAGGTAATCCTAATAAGTGAATAAACTGTACCAAATAGGGGATACGTGGCGCACGAACGAGCGAGGACTTCGAATGTTTGGATAGCTTAGACTTTAAATATAATACGCAACAATAGGCGCAATACGGGTGGTTGTTCGACCAATCAGGGTAATGCGAGGGTAACAAGCGTCGAAATAAGTTAAATTCAATCGTAACCCATCCTAAACCAAAACAATCCCTAAATGAGTATCTCTCATAAAAAATTCTGAGACCCGCGTGAGCTAGTACATATAAAATAATAACATAAGCGTAAATAAATGTAACTAAATAACCTAACATTCAAAAATCAATTCAAAAAATATTTAAAAATAACAACAAAGAAAAAAAATCAAAATGGAGCTTATCTGCATGTGTTTGGAGAGCTGATGATGTCGGAGTGACGTAGTGTGCGGTAGTCACGTAGTGTGTGACGAGTTCCAAAATGGCGTCGAACAATTTCCGCTTGAAACACGAGGTACCGGTCATCCAATTCTCCCCAAAAATCCTCCAGCAAAATGTGTATCCACCAAAAATAAGGGCTCAACAACCCAATCCAACCATAAGCATCCAATAAATCGGATCATGATCGAATTAATATCGATAGTGGTAGAAAAGTAAATACAATAAAATAAAAGCCTGAAAGGAGAACTCAATTACCATTGCCAGGTCGATGATTAAGTTAAAAGTTACTTTTACTGATTGTAAATTAACAATGATCAAAATATTATTACCAAAATACTTTATAGATACTTATACAACCGGGATAATCAACAATAAAAGTAAATACCTGAGATGGTTGGCGGCTAAGTTGTTTTTCAATGATCGCAGTGTAATAAATCCGGAACAATTTTCCGCAGGAACAAATATTTCCCAATTATTTTTCTCAGTTGAAATCCCCAAATAACGGGCACGTAAACCTTATCCAACAATAAACTAAAAAAAATGATAAATAATAACCAGACACTGAGATATGACTACGGCGACGATCAAGGAACAAAATGAATCACTTCGCTCAAATCTGCGAGTTAGCTCAAACTTGCACATGCCCAAATGTATAAAAATATAAAATTTAATTTTCCTGACAATAATCAACCAGCAATGCATAAGAGTTCCATAAATTGCGAACAAAAATGTTAATAAGGAAAGAAAATAATTTAGATTTTAAATAAATTGCAGATTGCGAAAATAAACCGTAAATATATTTATATGATTTGTTACAAAAATAAAGTCAGATTTTACCTATTCTTGAAATGGATATGTTTGTTAAAACATTCATATTCATGCTTTAGGATCTATACTATGGATGGTTTTAGCATTAGACATGCAAAAGTGACCAAAACGTGGTACCAATCAGATAATAAACACAAGAGCTACGTATTTTTAAATGTGAAATTTTGTGTCTTAGGTGCTTGAC
The DNA here is from genome assembly GCA_035578165.1 of Stenolophus ochropezus. Taxonomy (NCBI): domain Eukaryota; kingdom Metazoa; phylum Arthropoda; class Insecta; order Coleoptera; family Carabidae; genus Stenolophus; species Stenolophus ochropezus. The sequence goes on along the minus strand of JAQOWZ010000099.1, from coordinate 391,210 downwards.
GAATTTTCAGATGGGTTCGGGTAGCCGCGCTACCGAGAATTTCGTTGGAAAATTTTCATTCAATTATAATTTGCGGCAAAATGGTGCTTATAAACAATAAAATTTATACAACAAAAGTGATTGATGATGATTCGTACATTTTTATTTATAATTTTGCTATTTTTTTGGGGTCGGTCTCAGTAACGAAGCTAAATCGACGATGATTATGTCCAATTACCCTTCCAGTGCACTGTGATTTGGCCTGTTAACCAATGTCTGCCTCGGACGCGTTTAGTTAAATTTTATCATATCATATGATTTTTTTCAAAAATAAAGTCAGATTTTACCTATCCTTGAAATGGATATTTTTGTTAAAACATTCATATTCATGCTTAAGGATATATACTATGGATGGTTTTAGCATTAGACATGCAAAAGTGACCAAAACGAGGTACCAATCAGATAATAAATACAAGAGCTACGTATTTTTAAATGCGATATTTTGTGTCTTAGGTGCTTGACGAATTTTCAAATAGGTTCGGCTAGCCGCGCTACCGAGAATTTCGTTGAAAAATTTTCATCCAATTTTAATTTGCGGCTACATGGTGCTTATAAACCATAAAATTTATACTACAAAAGTTGTTTATGATTTAATTTTACATATGATTCGTACATTTTTATTTATAATTTTGCTATTTTTTTGGAGGTCGGTTTAACTAACGAAGGTAAATTAACGATGATTATGTCCAATTACCCTTACAGTGCACGTTGATTTGGACTGTTAACCAATGTCTGCCTCGGACGTGTTTAGATAAATTTTACCATATCATTCAATTTTCGGGTGTCATTTTAAAGAATACGTTGTATATTGTAATCTACATGGGCTGGATTCTGGATTACCTATCACACTTGAAATAGCAATTTTCTTGTTGCAATGTTTTCTTTTACCTAAAATATGATGAAGAATTAAAAAATTCGGGCGCGAAGCAAATATTTATATGATTTTTTACAAAAATATAGTCAGTTTTTACCTATTCTTGAAATAGATATTTTTGTTAAAACATTCATATTCATGCTTTAGTATTATTTATATTTTATTTATTATTTATAATTTTGCTATTTTTTTGGGGGTCGGTTTAACTAACGAAGGTAAATTAACGATGATTATGTTCAATTACCCTTACAGTGCACGGTGATTTGGATTGTTAACCAATGTCTGCCTCGGACGTGTTTAGATAAATTTTACCATATCATTTAATTTTCGGGTGTCATTTTAATGAATACGTTGTATATTGTAAGCTACATGGGCTGGATTTTAGAATACCTACCACAATTGAAATAGCAATTTTTTTGATGCAATGTTTTCTTTTAGCTAAAATATGATGAAGAGTTATAAAATTCGGGCGAGGAAGCAAATATTTATATTTTTTTTTTCAAAAATAAATTCAGATTTTACCTATTCTTAAAATGGATATTTTTGTTAAAACATTCATATTCATGCTTTAGGATCTATACTATTGATGGTTTTAGCATTAGACATGCAAAAGTGACCAAAACGTGGTACCAATCAGATAGTAAACACAAGAGCTACGTATTTTTAAATGCGAAATGTTGTGTCTTAGGTGATTGACGAATTTTCAAATGGGTTCGGCTTGCTGCGCTACCGAGAATTTCGTTGGAAAATTTTCATCCAATTATAATTTGCGGCTAAATGGTGCTTATAAACCATAAAATTTATACTACAAAAGTATTTATAATTTAATTTCACATATGATTCGTACGTTTGTATTTATAATTTTGCTATTTTTTTGGGGTCGGTCTCACTAACGAAGGTAAATCGACGATTATTATGTCAATTACCCTTAAAAGTGCACGGTGATTTGGACTGTTAACCAATGTCTGCCTCGGACGCGTTTAGTTAAATTTTATCATATCATTCAATTTTCAGGTTTCATTTTAATGAATACGTTGTTAATTGTAATCTACATGCGCTGGATTCTAGATTACCTATTACACATGAAATAGCAATTTTCTTGTTCCAATGTTTTCTTTTAACTAAATTATGATGAAGAATTAAAAAATTCGGGCGCGAAGCAAATATTTATATGATTTTTTACAAAAATAAAGTCAGGTTTTACCTATTCCTAAATGGACATTTTTGTTAAAACATTCATACTCATGCTTTAGGATTATGTCCAATTGCCTTTACAGAGCAAGGTGATTTAGACTGTTAACTAATGTCTGCCTAAGACGCGTCTAGTTAAATTTTATTATATTATATAATTTTCGGGTATCATTTTAATGAATACGTTGTATATTGTAAGCTACATGGGCTGGATTTTAGAATACCTACCACACTTGAAATAGCAGTTTTCTTGTTGCAATGTTTTCTTGTAGCTAAAATATGACAAAGATTTATAAAATTCGGGCGCGGAAGCAAATATTTATATGATTTGTTACAAAAATAAAGTGAAATTTTACCTATTCTTGAAATAGATATTTTTGTTAAAATATTCATATTCATGCTTTGGAATCTATACTATGGATGGTTTTAGCAATAGACATGCAAAAGTGTTTAAAACGTGGTACCAATCAGATAATAAACATTCAATTTTCGGGTGTCACTTTAATTAATACGTTGTATATTTTAAGCTACATGGGCTGGATTCTAGAATACCAAACCCACTTGAAATAGTAATTTTCTAGTTGCAATGTTTTCTTTTAGCTAAAATATAATAAAGAATTATAAAATTCGAGCAAGAAAGCAAATATTTATATGATTTTTTACAAAAATAAAGTCAGATTTTACCTATTCTTGAAATGGATATTTTTGTTAAAACATTCATATTCATGCTTTAGGATCTATACTATGGATAGTTTTAAGCATTGGACATACAAAACTGACCAAAACGTGGTACCAATCAGATAATAAACATTTAATTTTCGAGTGTCATTTTAATGAATACGTTGTATATTTTAAGCTACATGGGCTGGATTCTAGAATACCTACCACACTTGAAATAGCACTTTTCTTGTTGCAATGTTTTCTTTTAGCTAAAATATGATAAAGAATTAAAAAATTCGTGCGCGGAAACAAATATTTATATGATTTTTTCAAAAATAAAGTCAGATTTTACCTATTTTAGAAATAGATATTTTTGTTAAAACATTCATATTCATGCTTTAGGATCTATACTATGGATGGTTTTAGCATTGGACATGCAAAAGTGACGAAAACGTGGTACCAATCAGATAATAAACATTCAATTTTCGGGTGTCATTTTAATGAATACGTTGTATATTGTAAGCTACATGGGCTGGATTCTACAATACCTACCACACTTAAAATAGCAATTTTCTTGTTGCAATGTTTTCTTTTAGCTAAAATATGATAAAGAATTATAAAATTCGGGCGCCGTAGCAAATATTAATATGATTTTTTACAAAAATAAAGTCAGATTTTACCTTTTCTTAAAATGGATATTTTTGTTAAAACATTTATATTCATGCTTTAGGATATAATACTATGGATATTTTAGCATTGGACATGCAAAGGTGACCAAACCGGGGTAACAATGATATAATAAACATTCAATTTTCGGGTGTCATTTTAATGAATACGTTGTATGTTGTAGCTACATGGGCTGGATTCTAGAATACCTACCACACTTGAAATAGCAATATTCTTGTTGCAATATTTTCTTTTAGCCAAAATATGATTAAGAATTATAAAATTCAGGCGCGGAAGCAAATATAATATGATTTTTTACAAAAATGAAGTCAGAATTTACGTATTCTTGAAATGGATATTTTTGTTAAAACATTCATATTCATGCTTTAGAAACTGTACTATTGATGGTTTTAGCATTGGACATGCAAAAGTGAGCAAAACTTGGTACCAATCAGATAATAAACATTCAATTTTCGGGTGTTAATTTAATGTACACGTTGTATTTTGTAAGCAACATGGGCTGGATTCTGGAATACCTAACACACTTGAAATAGCAATTTTCTTGTTGCAATGTTTTCTGTTAGCTAAAATATGATAAAAAATTATAAAAATCGGGCACGAAAGCAAATATTTATATAATTTATTACTAATATAAAGTCAGATTTTACCTATTCTTGAAATGGAAATTTTTGTTAAAACATTCATATTCATGCTTTAGGATCTATACTATGGATGGTTTTAGCATTGAACATGCAAAAGTGTTCAAAACGTGGTACCAATCAGTTTATAAACAGTAAATTTTTGGGTGTCACTTTAATTAATACGTTGTATATTGTAAGCTACATGGGCTGGATTCTAGAATACCTACCACACTTGAAATAACAAGTTTCTTGTTGCAATGTTTCCCTTTAGCTAAAGTATGATAATGAATTATAAAATTCGAGCTCGAAATCAAATATTTATATGATTTTTTACAAAAATAAAGTCAGATTTTAATTATTCTTGAAATGGATATTTTTGTTAAAACATTTATTTTCATGCTTTAGGATCTATACTATGGATGGTCTTAGCATTAGACATGCAAAGGTGACCAAAACTTGGTACCAATCAAATAATAAACATTTAATTTTCGGGTGACATTTTTAAGAATACGTTGTATATTGTAAGCTGGATGGGCTGGATTCTTGAATACCTACCACACTTGGAATAGTAATTTTCTTGTTGCAACGTTTTCTTTTAAATAAAAAACAATGAAAAATTATAAAATATAGGCGCGGAAGCAAATATTAATAAGTCTTGTTACAAAAATAAAGTCTGTTTTTAAATATTCTTGAAATGGATATTTTTGTTAAAACATTCATATTCATGCTTTAGGATCTATACTATTGATGGTTTTAGCATTAGACATGCAAAAGTGACCAAAACTTGGTACCAATCAGATAATAAACATTTAATTTTCGGGTGTTATTTTAATGAATACGTTGTATATTGTAAGCTACATTGGCTGGATTCTAGATTACCTACCACACTTGAAATAGCAATTTTCTTATTGCAATGTTTTCTTTTAGCTAAAATATGATAAAGAATTATAAAATTCAGGCGCGGAAGCAAATATTTGTATGATTTTTTACAAAAATAAAGTCTGATTTTAGCTATTCTTGAAATGGATATTTTTGGTAAAACATTCATATTCATGCTTTAGGAACTATACTATGGATGGTTTTAGCATTGGACATGCAAAAGTGACCAAATCGTATTAACAATCAGATAATAAACATTCAATTTTCGGGTGTCATTTTAATGAATGCGTTGTATATTGTAAGCTACATGGGCTTGATTCTAGTATACCTACCACACTTGAAATAGCAATTTTCTTTTTGCAATGTTTTCTTTTAGCTAAAATATGATGAAGAATTTTAAAATTCAAGCGCGGAAGCAAATATTTATATGATTTTTTACAAAAATAATGTCAGATTTTAGCTATTCTTGAAATGGATATTTTTGTTAAACCATTCATATTCATGCTTTAGGATCTATACTGTGGATGGTTTTAGCATTGGACATGCAAAAGTTACCAAAACATGGTACCAATCAGATAATAAACATTCAATTTTTGGGTGTCATTTTAATTAATACGTTGTATATTGTAAGCTACATGGGCTGGATTCTAGAATACCTACCACACTTCAAATAACAAGTTTCTTGTTGCAATGTTTCCTTTTAGCTGAAGTATGATAAAGAATTATAAAATTCGAGCGCGAAATCAAATATTTATATGATTTTTTACAAAAATAAAGTCAGATTTTAATTATTCTTGAAATTGATATTTTTGTTAAAACATTTATTTTCATGCTTTAGGATCTATACTATGGATGGTTTTAGCATTAGACATGCAAAAGTGACCAAAACTTGGTACCAATCAAATAATAACCATTTAATTTTCGGGTGACATTTTTAAAAATACGTTGTATATTGTAAGCTGGATGGGCTGGATTCTAGAATACCTACCACACTTGGAATAGTAATTTTCTTGTTGCAACGTTTTCTTTTAGATAAAAAATGATGAAAAATTATAAAATTCAGGCGCGGAAGCAAATATTAATATGTCTTTTTACAAAAATAAAGTCAGTTTTCAAATATTCTTGAAATGGATATTTTTGTTAAAACATTCATATTCATGCTTTAGGATCTATACTATTGATGGTTTTAGCATTAGACATGCAAAAGTGACCAAAACTTGGTACCAATCAGATAATAAACATTTAATTTTCGAGTGTTATTTTAATGAATACGTTGTATATTGTAAGCTACATTGGCTGGATTCTAGAATACCTACCACACTTGAAATAGCAATTTTCTTATTGCAATGTTTTCTTTTAGCTAAAATATGATAAAGAATTATAAAATTCGAGCGCGGAAGCAACTATTTGTATGATTTTTTTACAAAAATAAACTCTGATTTTAGCTATTCTTGAAATGGATATTTTTGGTAAAACATTCATATTCATGCTTTAGGAACTATAATATGGATGGTTTTGGCATTGGACATGCAAAAGTGACCAAAACGTATTAACAATCAGATAATAAACATTCAATTTTCGGGTGTCATTTTAATGAATGCGTTGTATATTGTAAGCTACATGGGCTGGATTCTAGAATACCTACCACACTTGAAATAACAATTTTCTTGTTGCAATGTTTCCTTTTAGCTAAAATATGATAAAGAATTATAAAATTCGGGCGGGAAAGCAAGTATTTATATGATTTTTTACAAAATTCAAGTCAGATTTAACCTATACTTGAAATGGATATTTTTGTTAAAACATTCATATTCATGCTTTAGGATCTATACTATGGATAGTTTCAAGCATTGGACATACAAAACTGACCAAAACGTGGTACCAATCAGATAATAAACATTCAATTTTCGGGTGTTAATTTAATGTACACGTTGTATTTTGTAAGCTACATGGGCTGGATTCTGGAAAACCTAACACACTTGAAATAGCAATTTTCTTGTTGCAATGTTTTCTGTTAGCTAAAATATGATAAAAAATTATAAAAATCGGGCACGAAAGCAAATATTTATATAATTTATTACTAATATAAAGTCAGATTTTACCTATTCTTGAAATGGAAATTTTTGTTAAAACATTCATATTCATGCTTTAGGATCTATACTATGGATGGTTTTAGCATTGAACATGCAAAAGTGTTCAAAACGTGGTACCAATCAGTTTATAAACAGTAAATTTTTGGGTGTCACTTTAATTAATACGTTGTATATTGTAAGCTACATGGGCTGGATTCTAGAATACCTACCACACTTGAAATGGCAATTTTCTTGTTGCAATGTTTCCTTTTAGCTAAAATATGATAAAGAATTATAAAATTCGAGCGGGAAAGCAAATATTTTTATGATTTTTTACAAAATTCAAGTCAGATTTTACCTATACTTGAAATGGATATTTTTGTTAAAACATTCATATTCATGCTTTAGGATCTATACTATGGATAGTTTCAAGCATTGGACATACAAAACTGACCAAAACGTGGTACCAAATAAACATTTAATTTTCGGGTGTTATTTTAATGAATATGTTGTATATTGTAAGCTACATTGGCTGGATTCTAGAATACCTACTACACTTGAAATAGCAATTTTGTTGTTGCAATGTTTTCTTTTAGCTAAACTATGGTAAATAATTTTAAAATTCAGTCCCGGAAGCAAATATTTATATGATTTTTTACAAAAATAAAGTCAGATTTTAGCTATTCTTGAAATGGATATTTTTGTTAAACCATTCATATTCATGCTTTAGGTTCTATACTATGGATGGTTTTAGCATTGGACATGCAAAGGTGACCAAAACTTGGTACCAATCAAATAATAAACATTAAATTTTCGGGTGTTATTTTAATGAATACGTTGTATATTGTAAGCTACATGAGCTGTATTCTAGAATACCTACCACATTTAAAATAGCAATTTTCTTGTTGCAATGTTTCCTCTTAGCTAAAATATGATGAAGAATTATAAAATTTGGGCGCCGTAGCAAATATTAATAAGATTTATTACAAAAATAAAGTCAGATTTTACCTTTTCTTAAAATGGATATTTTTGTTGAAACATTTGTATTCATGCTTTAGGATCTATACTGTGGATGGTTTTAGCATTGGACATGTAAAAGTGACCAAAACGTGGTACCAATCAGATAATAAACATCCAATTTTCGGGTGTCATTTTAATGAATACGTTGTATATTGTAAGCTACATGGGCTGGATCTAGAATCCCTACCACACTTGAAATATCAATTTTCTTGTTGCAATGTTTTCTTTTAGCGAAAATACGATAAAGAATAAAGAAATTCGGGCGCGAAAGCAAATATTTATATGATTTTTTACAAAAATAAAGTCAGATTTTACTTATTTTTGAAATGGATATTTTTGTTAAAACATTCAAATTCATGCTTTAGGATCTATACTATGGATGGTTTTAGCATTGGACATGCAAAAGTGACCAAAACGTAGTACCAATCAGATAATAAACATTCAATTTTCGGGTGTCATTTTAATGAATACGTTTTATATTGTAAGCTACATGGGCTGGATTCTAGAATACCTAACACATTTGAAAAAGCAATTTTTGTTGCAATGTTTTCTTTAAGCTAAAATATGATGAAAAATTATAAAATTCGGGCGCGGAAGCAAATATTTATATGATTTTTTACAAAAATAAAGTCAGATTTTTATTATTCTTGAAATGGATATTTTAGTTAAAACATTCATATTCATGCTTTAGGATCTATAGTATGGATGGTTTTAGCATTGGACATGCAAAGGTGACCAAACCGTGGTAACAATCAGATAATAAACATTTAATTTTCGGGTGTCATTTTTATGAATACGTTGTATATTGTAAGCTACATGGGCTGGATTCTAGAATACCTACCACACTTGAAATAGTAATTTTCTTGTTGCAATGTTTTCTTTTAGCTAAAATATAATAAGGAATTATAAAATACGGGCGCGGAAGCAAATATTTATACGATTTTTTACAAAAATTAAGTCAGGTTTTACCTATTTTTGAAATGGATATATTTGTTAAAACATTCATATTCATGCTTTAGGATCTATACTATGGATGGTTTTAGCATTGGACATGCAAAAGTGACTAAAAGGTGGTACCAATCAGAAAATAAACATTCAATTTTCGGGTGTCATTTTAATGAATACATTGTATATTGTAAGCTACATAGGCTGGATTCTAGAATACCTACCACACTTGAAATAGCAATTTTCTTGTTGCAATGTTTTCTTTTAGCTAAAATATGATAAAGAATTATAAATATCGGGCACCGTAGCAAATATTAATATGATATTTTACAAAAATATATTCTGATTTTACCTTTTCTTAAAATGGATATTTAAGTTAAAACATTCATATTCATGATTTAGGATCTATACTATTGATGGTTTTAGCATTGGACATGCAAAAGTAAGCAAAACTTGGTACCAATCAGATAATAAACATTCAATTTTCGGGTGTCTTTTTATTGAACACGTTGTATATTGTAACTCTGAGATAGCGCGTTCTAGAATACCACCACAATTGAAATAGCAATTTTCTTGTTGCAATGTTTCATTTTAGCTAAATATGATGAAGAATTGTAAAATTCGGGCGCGGAAGCAAATATTTATATGATTTTTTACAAAAATAAAGTCAGATTTTAATTATTCTTGAAATGGATATTTTTGTTAAAACATTCATATTCATGCTTTAGGATCTATACTATGCATGGTTTTAGCATTAGACATGCAAAAGTGACCAAAACTTTTTACCAATCAGATAATAAACATTTAATTTTCTGGTGACATTTTTATGAGTACGTTGTATATTGTAAGCTACATGGGCTGGATTCTAGAATACCTACCACACTTGAAATAGTAATTTTCTTGTTGCAATGTTTCTTTTAGCTTAAAAATGATAAAGAATTATAAAATTCAGGCGCGAAAGCAAATATTAATATAATTTTTTACAAAAATAAAGTCAGATTTTAAGTATTCTTGAAATGGATATTTTTGTTAAAACATTCATATTCATGCTTTAGGATCTATACTATTGATAGTTTTAGCAATAGACATGCAAAAGTGACCAAAACTTGGTACCAATCAGATAATAAAAATTTAATTTTTGGTTGTTATTTTAATGAATACGTTGTATATTGTAAGATACATGGGCTAGATTCTAGAATACCTACCACACTTGAAAAAGCAATTTTCTTGTTGCAATGATTTCTTTTAGCTAAAATATGATGAAGAATTATAAAATTCGGGCGCGGAAGCAAATATTTATATGATTATTTTAAAAAAAAGTCAGATTTTAACCTATTCTTGAAAAGGATATTTTTGTTAAAACATTCATATTCATGCTTAAGGATCTATACTATGGATGGTTTTAAGCATTGAACATGCAAAAGTGACCAAACCGTGGGTAACAATCATATAATAAAACATTCAATTTTCGAGTGTCATTTTAATGAATACGTTGTATATTGTAAGCTACATAGGCTGGATTCTAGAATACCTACCACACTTGAAATAGCCATTTTCTTGTTGTAATGTTTTCTTTAGCTTAATTATGATAAAGAATTATAAAATTCGGGGGCGGAAGCAAATATATGTATGATTTTTTATAATAATGAAGTCAGATTTTACCTATTCTTGAAATGGATATTTTTGTTAAAACAGTCATATTCATGCTTTAAAAACTATACTATGGATGGTTTTATGCATTGGAAATGCAAAAGTGACTAAAACTTGGTACAAATCTCATAATAAACATTAAATTTTCAGGTGTCATTTTAATAAATACGTTGTATATTGTAAGCTACATGGGCTAGATTCTAAAATACCTACTTTACTTTAAACAGCAAATTTATTGTTGCAATGTTTTCTTTTAGCTAAAATGTAATAAAGAATTATAAAATTCGGGCGCGGAAGCAAATATTTATATGATTTTTTTCATACAATATAATCAGATTTTACCTATTCTTGAAATGGATGTTTTTGTTAAAACATTTATATTTTTGCTTTAGGATCTATACTATAGATGGTTTTAAGCATTGGACATGCAAAAGATAATAAACATTCAATTTTTGGGTGTCATTTTAATGAATACTTTGTATATTGTAAGCTACATGGGCTGGATTCTAGAATACCTACCACACTTGAAATAGCAATTTTCTTCTTGTAATGTTTTCTTTAGCTTAATTATGATGGAGAATTATAAAATTCGGGCGCTGAAGCAAATATTTATATGATTTTTTACAATAATAAAGTCAGATTTTACCTATTTTTGAAATGGTTATTTTGTTAAAACATTCGTATTCAAGCTTTAGGATCTATACTACGGATGGTTTAAGCATTGGACAGTCAAAAGTGACCAAACCATGGTAACAATCATAAAATAAACATTAAATTTTCGGGTGTCATTTTAATGAATACGTTGTATATTGTAAGCTACATGGGCTGGATTTTAGAATACATACCACACTTGAAAAAGCAAATTTCTTGTTGTAATGTTTTCTTTAGCTTAATTATGATAAAGAATTATAAAATTCGGGCGCGGAAGCAAATATTTATATGTTTCTTTATAAAAATAAAGTCAGATTTTACCTATTCGTGAAATGGATATTTTTGTTAAAACAGTCATATTCATGCTTTAAGATCAATACTATGGATGGTTTTATGCATTGGACATGCAATAGTGACTAAAACTTGGTACCAATCTCATAATAAACATTAAATTTTCAGGTGTCATTTTAATAAATACGTTGTATATTGTAAGCTACATGGGCTATAATCTAGAATACCTACTATACTTTAAATAGCAATTTTCTTGTTGCAATGTTTTCTTTTAGCTAAAATGTAATGAAGAATTATAAAATTCGGGCGCGGAAGCAAATATTTATATGATTTTTTACAAAAATAAAGTCAGATTTTACCTATTCTTGATGAATACGTTGTATATTGTAAGCTACATGGGCTTGATTCTAGAATACCTACCACACTTGAAATACTAATTTTTTGTTGCAATGTTTTTTTTTAGCTAAAATATTAAGAAAAATTATAAAATTCGGGCGCAGAAGCAAATATTTATATGATTTTTTTTACAAAAATAATGTCAGATTTCACCTTTTCTTAATGAGTACGTTGTATATTGTAAGCTACATGGGCTGGATTCTAGAATACCTACCGCACTTGAAATAGCAATTTTCTTGTTGCAATGTTTTCTTTTAGCTAAAATATGATGAAGGATTATAAAACTCGGGCGCGGAAGCAAATATTTATATAATTTTTACAAAAATAAAGTCAGATTTGACCTATTCTTGAAATGGATATTTTTGTTAAAACATTCATATTCATGCTTTAAGATCTATACTATGGATAATTTTAGCATTGGACATGTAAAAGTGACCATAACGTTGTACTAATCAGATAATAAACATTCAATTTTTGGGTGTCATTTTAATGAATACGTTGTATATTGTAAGCTACATAGGCTGGATTCTAGAATAACTACCACACTTGAAATAGTGTTTTTCTTGTTGCAATGTTTTGTTTTAGCTAAAATATGATGAAGAAATATAAAATTAGGGCGCGGAAGCAAATATTTATATGATTTATTTTAAAAAAATAAAGTCATATTTTACCTATTCTTGATGAATACGTTGTATATTGTAAGCTATATGGGCTGGATTCTAAAATACCTACCACACTTGAAATAGCAATTTTCTTGTTGCAATGTTTTCTTTTATCTAAAATATGATAAAAAATTATAAAATTCGGGCGCAGAAGCAAATATTTATATGAGTTTTTACAAAAATAAAGTCAGATTTTACCTTTTCTTGATGAATACGTTGTATATTGTAAGCTACATGGGCTGGATTCTAGAATTCCTACCACACTTAAAATAGCAATTCTCTTGTTGCAATGTTTTCTTTTAGCTAAAATATAATGAAGAATTATAAGATTCGGACGCGGAAGCAAATATTTAAATGATTTTTTACAAAAATAAAGTCAGATTTTACTTATTCTTGATGAATACGTTGTATATTGAAGCTACATGGGCTGGATTCAAGAATACCTACCACACTTGAAATAGCAATTTTCTTGTTGCAATGTTTTCTTTTAGCTAAAATATGATGAAAAATTATAAAATTCGGGCTCAGAAGCAAATATTTAAATGATTTTTTTACAAAAATAAAGACAGATTTTACCTATTCTTGATGAATACGTTGTATATTGTAAGCTACATGGGCTGGATTCTAGAATACCTACCACACTTGAAATAGCAATTTTCTTGTTGCAATGTTTTCTTTTAGCTAAAATATGATGAAAAATTAAAAAACTCGGGCGCGGAAGCATATAGTTATAAGATTTTTTTCAAAAATAAAGTCAGATTTTACCTATTCTTGATGAATACGTTGTATATTGTAAGCTACATGGGCTTGATTCTAGAATACCTACCACACTTGAAATACTAATTTTTTGTTGCAATGTTTTATTTAGCTAAAATATTAAGAAAAATTATAAAATTCGGGCGCAGAAGCAAATATTTATATGATTTTTTTTACAAAAATAATGTCAGATTTCACCTTTTCTTAATGAGTACGTTGTATATTGTAAGCTACATGGGCTGGATTCTAGAATACCTACCGCACTTGAAATAGCAATTTTCTTGTTGCAATGTTTTCTTTTAGCTAAAATATGATGAAGGATTATAAAACTCGGGCGCGGAAGCAAATATTTATATAATTTTTACAAAAATAAAGTCAGATTTGACCTATTCTTGAAATGGATATTTTTGTTAAAACATTCATATTCATGCTTTAAGATCTATACTATGGATAATTTTAGCATTGGACATGTAAAAGTGACCATAACGTTGTACCAATCAGATAATAAACATTCAATTTTCGGGTGTCATTTTAATGAATACGTTGTATATTGTAAGCTACATAGGCTGGATTCTAGAATAACTACCACACTTGAAATAGTATTTTTCTTGTTGCAATGTTTTGTTTTAGCTAAAATATGATGAAGAAATATAAAATTAGGGCGCGGAAGCAAATATTTATATGATTTATTTTAAAAAAATAAAGTCATATTTTACCTATTCTTGATGAATACGTTGTATATTGTAAGCTATATGGGCTGGATTCTAAAATACCTACCACACTTGAAATAGCAATTTTCTTGTTGCAATGTTTTCTTTTATCTAAAATATGATAAAAAATTATAAAATTCGGGCGCAGAAGCAAATATTTATATGAGTTTTTACAAAAATAAAGTCAGATTTTACCTTTTCTTGATGAATACGTTGTATATTGTAAGCTACATGGGCTGGATTCTAGAATTCCTACCACACTTAAAATAGCAATTTTCTTGTTGCAATGTTTTCTTTTAGCTAAAATATAATGAAGAATTATAAAATTCGGGCGCGAAAGCAAATATTTCTATGATTTTTTACAAAAATAAAGTCAGATTTTCCCTTTTCTTGATGAATACGTTGTATATTGTAAGCTACATGGGTTGGATACTAGAATACCTACCACACTTGAAATAGCAATTTTCTTGTTGCAATGTTTTCTTTTAGCTAAAATATGATGAAAAATTATAAAATTCGGGCTCAGAAGCAAATATTTAAATGATTTTTTTACAAAAATAAAGACAGATTTTACCTATTCTTGATGAATACGTTGTATATTGAAGCTACATGGGCTGGATTCAAGAATACCTACCACACTTGAAATAGCAATTTTCTTGTTGCAATGATTTCTTTTAGCTAAAATATGATGAAGAATTAAAAAACTCGGACGCGGAAGCAAATATTTATAAGATTTTTTTCAAAAATAAAGTCAGATTTTACCTATGCTTGATGATTACGTTGTATATTGTAAGCTACATGGGCTGGATTCTAGAATACCTACCACACTTGAAATAGCAATTTTCTTGTTGCAATGTTTTCTTTTAGCTAAAATATGATGAAAAATTATAAAATTCGGGCTCAGAAGCAAATATTTAAATGATTTTTTTACAAAAATAAAGACAGATTTTACCTATTCTTGGTGAATACGTTGTATATTGTAAGCTACATGGGCTGGATTCTAGAATACCTACCACACTTGAAATAGCAATTTTCTTGTTGCAATGTTTTCTTTTAGCTAAAATATGATGAAAAATTAAAAAACTCGGGCGCGGAAGCATATAGTTATAAGATTTTTTTCAAAAATAAAGTCAGATTTTACCTCTGCTTGATGATTACGTTGTATATTGTAAGCTACATGGGCTGGATTCTAGAATACCTACCACACTTGAAATAGCAATTTTCTTGTTGCAATGTTTTCTTTTAGCTAACATATGAGGAAGAATTATAAGATTCGGGCGCAGAAGCAAATATATGAATACATTGTATATTGTAAGCTACATGGGCTGGATTTTAAAATATTTACCACACTTGTAATAGCAATTTTCCTGTTGCAACGTTTTCTTTTAACTAAAATATGATGAAGAATTATAAAATTCGGGCGCGAAAGCAAATATTTATATCATTTTTTACAAAAATAAAGTCAGATTTTACCTATTCTTGATGAAAACGTTGTATATTGAAGCTATATTGGCTGTTTTCAAGAATACCTACCACACTTGAAATAGCAATTTTTTTGTTGCGATGTTTTCTTCTAGCTATAATATGATGAAGAATTATAGAATTCGGGCGCGGAAGCAAATATTTATATGATTTTTTACAAAAATAAATTCAGATTTTACCTATTCTTGATGAATACGTTGTATATTGTAAACTACATGGCCTGGATTCTAGAATACCTACCACTAAATATTTGCTTCCACGCCCGATTTTTTTAATTCTTCATTAAATTTTAGCTAAAAGAAAACATTGCAAGAACAAAATTGTTATTTCAAGTATGGTAGGTAGTCTAGAATCCAGCCCATGTAGCTTACAATATACAACGTATTCATTAAAATGACACTCGAAAATTGAAAGTTTATTATCTGATTGGTACCACATTATGGTCACTTTTGCATGTCCAATGCTAAAATTATCCATAAAATAGATCCTAAAGCATGAATATGAATGTTGTAACAAAAATATCCATTTTAAGAATAGGTATAATCTGAATATAATTTTTGTAAAAAATCATATAAATATTTGCTTCCGCGCCCGAATTCTATAATTTTTCATCATATTATAGCTAGAAGAAAACATCGCAACAAGAAAATTGCTATTTCAAGTGTGGTAGGTATTCTAGAATCAAGCCCATGTAGCTTACAATATGCAACGTATTCATAAAGAAAAGGTAAAATCTGAGTTTATATTTATAAAAAATTATATAAATATTTGCTTCCGAGCCCGAATTTTATTTTTTTATCATATTTTAGCTAAAAGCAAACATTGCAACAAGAAAATTGCTATTTCAAGTGTGGTGGGTATTCTAGAATCCAGCCCCTGTAGCTTACAATATACAACGTAATCATCAAGCATAGGTAAAATCTGACTTTATTTTTGAAAAAAATTATTTCAAGTGTGGTAGGTATTCTAGAATCCAGCCCATGTAGCTTACAATATACAACGTATTCATCAAGAATGGGTAAAATCTGTCTTTATTTTTGTAAAAAAATCATTTAAATATTTGCTTCCGAGCCTAAATTTTATAATTTTTCATCATATTTTAGCTAAAAGAAAACATTGCAACAAGAAAATTGCTATTTCAACTGTGGTAGGTAATGTAGAATCCAGGCCATGTAGTTTACAATATACAACCTATTCATCAAGAATAGGTAAAATCTGAATTTATTTTTGTAAAAAATCATATAAATATTTGCTTCCGCGCCCGAATTCTATAATTCTTCATCATATTTTTGCTAGAAGAAAACATCGCAACAAGAAAATTGCTATTTCAAGTGTGGTAGGTATTCTAGTATCCAACCCATGTAGCTTACAATATACAACGTATTATTCATCAAGAAAAGGTAAAATCTGACTTTAATTTGTAAAAAATCATATAAATATTTGCTTCCGCGCCCGAATCTTATAATTCTTTCTCATATTTTAGCTAAAAGAAAACATTGCAACAAGAAAATTGCTATTTCAAGTGTGGTAGGTATTCTAGAATCCAGTCCATGTAGCTTACAATATACAACGTAATCATCAAGCATAAGTAAAATCTGACTTTATTTTTGAAAAAAATCTTATAAATATTCTTGTTGCAATGTTTTGTTTTAGCTAAAATATGATGAAGAATTATAAAATTCAGGCTCGAAAGCTAATATTTATATGATTTTTTACTAAAAATAAAGTCAGATTTTACCTATTCTTGATGAATACGTTCTATTTTGTAAGCTACATGGGCTGGATTCTACAATACCTACCACAGTTGAAATAGCAATTTTCTTGTTACAATGTTTTCTTTTAGCTAAAATATGATGAAAAATTATAAAATTCGGGCGCGGAATCAAATATTTATATAATATTTACAAAAATAATGTCAGATTTTACCTTTTCTTGATGAATACGTTGTATATTGTTAGCTACATGGGCTGGATTCTACAATACCTACCACACTTCAAATAGCAATTTTCTTGTTGCAATGTTTACATTTAGCTAAAATATGACGAAGAATAATAAAATTCGGGCGAAGAAGCAAATATTTATATGATATTTTACAAAAAAAAAGTCAGATTTTACCTTTTCTTGATTAATATGTTGTGTATTGTAAGCTACATGGGCTGGATTCTAGAATACCTACCACACTTGAAATAGCAATTTTCTTGTTGCGATGTTTTCTTCTAGCTAAAATATGATGAAGAATTATAGAATTCGGGCGCGGAAGCAAATATTTATTTTATTTTTTACAAAAATTAATTCAGATTTAACTATTCTTGATGAATACGTTGTATATTGTAAACTACATGGGCTGGATTCTACAATACCTACCACAGTTCAAATAGCAATTTTCTTGTTGCAATGTTTTCTTTTAGCTAAAATATGATGAAAAATTATAAAATTCGGGCTCGGAAGCAAATATTTAAATGATTTTTTAAAAAAAATAAAGACAGATTTTACCTATTCTTGATGAATACGTTGTATGTTGTAAGCTACATGGGCTGGATTCTAGAATACCTACCACACTTGAAATAGCAATTTTCTTGTTGCAATGTTTTCTTTTAACTAAAATATAATGAAAAATTATAAAATTCGGGCGCGGAAGCAAATATTTATATGATTTTTTACAAAAATAAAGTCAGATTTTACCTATTCTTGATGAATACATTGTATATTGTACGATACATATATATATATATATATATATATATATATATATATATATATATATATATATATATATATATATATATATATTGCTACGTACTAACGTAGTTTTAAAATAAAGTCCAATAAAATATTTACTGTGGCAAATAGAGGATGCAAGTAAAGCGCTAGATGAACTGCAGCCGGCTAGCCACTCGCGGTGAGAGGGGAGGTCTTGGTAAAAGTAGGTGATACAATTAGTTACCATGGGCGCCACGTATTTTCGATACATGCATCCTAAAGTCGGAAAATACGAAAATATAAACTTGAAACAAACAGGATGCACGGGAAAAACACAAATGGTGCGCGGTGGTTTAATTCCACTCAAAGCAAACGCAATATTAATTTAACAATTTCCAATATATTGATATAACCCTAGTGAACGATTACAACCAATTAACATAAATGCAATAAACCAAAATAAACTTAAATTTAATGAAAGTGTGAAGGGGGAAGGTGTAATGAACGCAAGAATGATCTTATTTAAAGTTTAGAAACGATAATAATAAATTTTAATTGACCTCTGTGGTCTTGACAGTTACCAGTGGCGGCGGTACATACAAGATAACTAAACGTGAGCGTAAGTATTACAAAACAATTGTGAGTGCCACGGTAACTTGCCGTTATATTATATCTACAATAATTACAGATAAACAAATACGTAAGCGAATGATTTTACAACTAAATCAACATAAAAAATGGTTAGTAACTTAATTCTGTCCGTTGACAACTACGGCACTGGAATGGTGCGAAGTACAGAGAGCGCACGCGCACTAAACTTCACCAAACAGAATGAAGAGATGGTGGAATGAGCGGGAACGAAATTTGTACTCATCTGTAATGGACGGAACCTGGAGAACTTCCCCGGCGGGTTTTCGACCTGCTGGTTCACTCCCTGACTGTCGTCGATGGTTTGGCATAATGGCGACGGTGGATAGACTGCTCGGTCGGAATGAGATGAGCGGCGGAATGGTCACGAAGAAGCACAATATTGTCCAGCACTTTAAATCCCCTGAAGGAGGGCAAGCTCCGAAGTAGCCGGTATTTTTAAATTTGCGATAACCGCTAATAATCTCGGCACTATACCGGCACTCGGAATGTAAAATAAAATGGCCGCGAGGTTCACGTTGCAATTCCTCACTGGCGAGATAAATAGTGGTGTGAACGGTACACTTTCACTTCGATAAATCGGTAATCAAAACTTCACCACAACTATTATAATAGAAGAAACCGTAGGGCTCATTTCTGGAAACCAACACCGTGCTCGAGGACTCAACTGCTACCGCTTTGAAATCTCTCGACGATCTGCCTCTCGTTAGAATTTGCGCAAAAATTACTAATTAAATGACAATAAACAAAATTCGAAGTGCCAGGACCGTATTTGTAATTTCTCTAGTATTTATTTAAAAACTGTAAACGTGAACGTTACAAACCCCACCCTTACTAAAAAAAGGATCTAAACTTCTGCTCTCTTCAAGTCCTTTATGTGCCAATTCCCTTTGGGAATGCCTTGTTCATCCTCCAGCTCGTAGGTTGTTGGAGATAGTTTACGTTTGACAACAAAGTCCGAAAAATTTAGGAGCTAACTTATGAGAGAAACCTTTATTGCCATCAGAGAGTACATAATTTTTGTGCCACACGATTTGTCCTACATTAATTTCTTCGGCGCGTCTACGCAGGTCATAATACTTTTTGTTACGTAAGTAAGCGGTGTGAATACGATTACGAACTTCCGAAAATATTTTCGCCATTTTTTCGTCAGTCGGAATATCAGAACGGTCGATAGATGGAATGGGGGTATTATGGGCAAGATTACCAAAATACCGGCCTGAAGAAACAAATTCTCTACTAAAATTCAAAAAATAGGGTGTGTAATGGGTTACTTCGTGTTTCGCCGTATTGATGGCTAGCGCAATTTCTATTAAGTTATCGTCCCAACGCCTATGTTTTCCATCCAGATAAGAACGTATTATGGTTTTAATCACACGGTTACTACGCTCGGTTGGATTACTTTGTGCGTGATACAAAGGATTGTAGATTATTTTGACCCCGTATTTATCAGTGAGTTTTTTGAAATCTTTGCTTATCATTTGACGTCCATTATCACATAAGAGAAATTGACAAGCTCCGTATGTCAAAAATACTTTTTTCTCAACTATTTCGCATAATTTCGCGGCAGTAGCTATACGAATCGGAAAAAGAAGTACAAATTTCGAGAAATAATCGGTAATAACTAGCAAATAATTGTAACCATGAGTTGATTTCGAAAATTCCATAAAGTCAAGTGAAATCATTTGCCACGGCCTATGATTGGTAGGGCGTTTTCCCATAACACCGGCTGGAAGTTTCTGTAAAGGTTTTTGTGACTGACACACAATGCAACGACGGATATATTGAATAACATCAGCTTTCATTTTTGGCCAATAATACAGAGCACAAATACGATAATAAGTCTTATACACGCCAAGATGGCCGGCAGTAGGTCGGTCATGACACTCTTCGAATACTTGGGCACGCTGATCTTTGGGAATGACAAGCTTCCATTCTGAGTTACGGACGAGTTTATACAACTGTTCATTAAATATTTTCCATTTCGCAAAGGAATCCGGATCAGCTCGAACTTTGTCTCTTAATTCGCAATACCACGGATCTTTAACGGCGGGTTCAATCTGAATTAAGTTAACCTTAACCTCTGTTGCGCGAGAAATTAAATCAGGAAGAAGGTGTTCTTTTCCTCTCCGATGGACGATATTGAAATCAAATTGTTGAAGACGTAGTGCCCAACGAGCAAGACGACCTATCGGGTCTTTTAATTGGTTTAGCCATAACAGTGAGTAATGGTCCGTCACCACAGTAAATTTAATGTTTTCTAAATAGGGCCTAAATTTTTCTATCGCAAAAATGACTGCCAGACATTCGCGTTCAGTGGTTGTGTAGTTTCGTTCATTTTTAGTAAGAGTACGACTCGCGTAACAAATAATTTGCTCGTTGCCATCAACTACTTGAAGCAATACGGCGCCTAAGCCATAACCGGACGCGTCAGTCTGTACACTAAAAGGATAGTCATAATTTGGACAGTTTAGAATAGGAGCGCAAACCAACTTTTCTTTAATAAGCTTGAAAGACTTCCCGCAATCGTTATCCCACTTAAAAGAATGATTTTTCCGTAGTAATTTAGTAAGGGGTGCCAGGACAGTGGAATACGCGGGTATAAAGCGTCTGTACCACGACGCTACCCCAATAAATCTACGAACTTCCTGAATAGATTTGGGACTAGGAATGTCTAAAATCGCTCGGACTTTGTCGGGGTCTACGTGTAATCCGGTAGCATCAACGACGTAGCCCAAATACTTAAGTTCTGAGCGGCAAAAATGACACTTCTCTCTATTAATTGTCAAACCGGCCTCTAATAATTTTTGAAAAATGTTATCTAGTATTTCTAAGTGATTTTCGAAGGACGAAGTCACTACGATAATATCGTCTAGGTAGACGAAAACATAGGGTTCAAAAGATATCCCAAATAAATTATCCATTAATCTTTGCCATGTTGCAGGTGAGTTGTGCAGGCCGAAAGGCATTCGGTTAAAATGATAGAGTCCGCGACCGGGAACTGTAAATGCAGTAAGCTCTTTACAATTTGCCGCTACGGGGATCTGCCAATATGCGGATTTTAAATCAATGGAGGACAAATAGCGTGCGTTCCTAAGTTTATCCAGGATTCCACTAACATACGGTAAAGGGTAGGCATCTTTTTTAGTCACCGCGTTGAGTTTACGATAATCTATTACAAAACGATAAGAGTTATCCTTTTTCTTAACCAAAAGTGCCGGACTCGACCAAGGACTTCTCGAAGGTTCCACTATACCATCCTCAACCATTTTATTTAGTTCGCGATCAAAAATTTCTTGCGTTTTAGGATTAACTGGGTAGTATCGCTGTTTTATCGGGGCCGCATCCGTTTTTATTTCGTGTTGCACCATTGCTGTACAACCAATTTCTTTTCTCATTAGTACAGAATAATTCGATAACAGTTCGTTGAGAGCACAAGTTTGAGATTCATTTAGTGTTTGAATTTTTTGATCACGTGTTCTGATGTAATACCGGATGCATATGTCCAAGATCCTTCACTTAAGTTTGGTATGATATTCATCGCTGTCCAAAAATCTACGCCTAATATTATCTCGTAAGGTACTGACGGAACAACTATAATTCTTAAGATACAATTTTTATTTTCTAACGATAGAGGAACATCGACCGAGCCGCAACTCATACAAGAGGAATTATTTGCTACTATACATCGACTAAAAACGTTATCTAAAACTAAACCGTACTGCTTTAATAATTCCCAACCTTTTCCTCCGAGAATTGTCTGAGATGCGCCAGAGTCTAAAAGTCCTTTAAGGGTAGTACCGTAAATTTTTACCTCTAAATAAGGTCGATTATCGTGTGGAACAGAATGCAGTATAGCGTTAATTTTTGGTTTTAAGAAATACTCTCTGATATGATCTAACCAGGCTTTCCGTTCATTTTGCTGAACCGTGATGTCAGGGCGCGAAAACTTCCGGTTCCGATCTATTTTCCGCCCAACGCGTTTTTTGAATTAGATGAACATTTAGGGCAAGTTTTGGTAGTAAATTCGGGTTTTCCGCAACGGTAGCAAAATTTGGTCTTTGGTGCGCGACAATCTCGAAATATATGGCCATGACGTTGGCAATTCCAACAATTTGATTCGCGCGAATTGGGCTTAACCTCCACAGTACAGGTACGCGACTTCATTGGTGGGAAGGCTAAATCGGGTTCTAAACAGCTGCGTCGCCTTGATTGCGATACATGAGAACTTTCGGCTAGAAATCTATTATTTTCTAAGCGTTTACAAATGTTTAACAACTCGTCAACTGTTTTAATATCAGTCAAACCAGTGTGATGTATGAAATAGGGGTCCATGTTGCGTCGTAAAATGCGTAATTTTTCTTCTTCTGATGGGGGTGAGGGGAGTCTAGAAAATAGGTTGATCATGCACGCGAAAAATGATCCGATACGTTCGGAAGGTCCTTGAATGCGCGATCTAATTTCGGTCCATAATTCAAATTCATATCCGAACGGTTAAACTCTTTTTTCATTAAGTAAACGAGATCATCCCAACCACTGACTTTAGATCTTATGAAACGATACCAGATTCTTGCTTGACCTGTCAATAATTCAATGGCAGAATCGAAAAGTTCTTTAGCAGTTACACGACGTGAAATGCTCAGTTCGTTTACTTGTTCTAAGAACGCATTCACGCTCAAGCCGCTACCATCACCGCTGAAAGACAAATTCCACTTGCTTACGGGGACGTGGTTGCCAGGTATGTACGTAGGGGGTGCGGATATGGGTAATGAGGCGGAAGTAGATTGGGTGGGTTGTGCCAAATCAGCTGATTCGTTAGATTCCATAACCTCCAACGCATCAGTTTCAATATTGTTTACTGTAGCACGTAGTAATTCGACAAATTTATTAACGTCTTCCGTACTTGATTTAATTCGCGCTAGTCGACCTAGTAAGTGAGAAAGTTTAGCCGTGAATTTTCTAATCTCAGTAGGAGTTGGCGTCTCTTTTAATGTATCACGCAATGTCTCTAATTCGACTACTTTCTGAGTACAAATATTGATTTCCGACTCAACATCGATCTCGCATTCAATTCTAAGTGTACCTAATTTTTCCTTTTTCAATTCGTTTGCTAAGGTTTTCTTCATATCGGTTACTGCTACCGACGATAAATTAGTGTAACCACGGACAGTCAGTTCGTATTCCAGTTCGTCGCGAACCAAACGGAAACAATTCATCTTTGAGAATTCAATACAACAATCTGACAAAATTAATTTCAAACTAAATTTCGTCCCGTCTTTCACCTATATTATAAAACAATAAGTAATCAAAATAGTTATATGTACTCCTAGATAATTTATAACGCGCGTAAAGACAGAATCCAGTTTTACAATATTTTTTTTTCTTTTTAAACTACTAAACAGATTTTCACACCACGCACATTTTTTTTTGCAATTGTGCCACCGGGGCCTGCACGTTGGGCGCCAAAATTTGCCACGTACTAACGTAGTTTTAAAATAAAGTCCAATAAAATATTTACTGTGGCAAATAGGGGATGTAAGTAAGGCGCTAGATGAACTGCAGCCGGCTAGCCACTCGCGGTGAGAGGGGAGGTCTTGGTAAAAGTAGGTGATACAATTAGTTACCATGGGCGCCACGTATTTTCGATACATGCATCCTAAAGTCGGAAAATACGAAAATATAAACTTGAAACAAACAGGATGCACGGGAAAAACACAAATGGTGCGCGGTGGTTTAATTCCACTCAAAGAAAACGCAATATTAATTTAACAATTTCCAATATATTGATATAACCCTAGTGAACGATTACAACCAAGTAACATAAATGCAATAAACCAAAATAAACTTAAATTTAATGAAAGTGTGAAGGGGGAAGGTGAAATGAACGCAAGAATGATCTTATTTAAAGTTTAGAAACGATAATAATAAATTTTAAATTGACCTCTGTGGTCTTGACAGTTACCAGTGGCGGCGGTACATACAAGATAACTAAACGTGAGCGTAAGTATTACAAAACAATTGTGAGTGCCACGGTAACTTGCCGTTATATTATATCTACAATAATTACAGATAAACAAATACGTAAGCGAATGATTTTACAACTAAATCAACATAAAAAATGGTTAGTAACTTAATTCTGTCCGTTGACAACTACGGCACTGGAATGGTGCGAAGTACAGAGAGCGCACGCGCACTAAACTTCACCAAACAGAATGAAGAGATGGGGGAATGAGCGGGAACGAAATTTGTACTCATCTGTAATGGACGGAACCTGGAGAACTTCCCCGGCGGGTTTTCGACCTGCTGGTTCACTCCCTGACTGTCGTCGATGGTTTGGCACAATGGCGACGGTGGATAGACTGCTCGGTCGGAATGAGATGAGCGGCGGAATGGTCACGAAGAAGCACAATATTGTCCAGCACTTTAAATCCCCTGAAGGAGGGCAAGCTCCGAAGTAGCCGGTATTTTTAAATTTGCGATAACCGCTAATAATCTCGGCACTATACCGGCACTCGGAATGTAAAATAAAATGGCCGCGAGGTTCACGTTGCAATTCCTCACTGGCGAGATAAATAGTGGTGTGAACGGTACACTTTCACTTCGATAAATCGGTAATCAAAACTTCACCACAACTATTATATTAGAAGAAACCGTAGGGCTCATTTCTGGAAACCAACACCGTGCTCGAGGACTCAACTGCTACCGCTTTGAAATCTCTCGACGATCTGCCTCTCGTTAGAAAAAATTACTAATTAAATGACAATAAACAAAATTCGAAGTGCCAGGACCGTATTTGTAATTTCTCTAGTATTTATTTAAAAACTGTAAATGTGAACGTTACAATATATATATATATATATATATATATATATATATATATATATATATATATATATATATAAGATATGATGAAGAATTATAAAATTTGGGCGCGGACGTAAATATTTATATGATTTTTTACAAAAATAAAGTTAGATTTTACCTATTCTTGATGAATACGTTATATATTGTAAGCTTCATGGGCTGGATTCCACAATACCTACCACACTTGAAATAGCAATTTTCTTGTTGCAATGTTTTCTTTTAACTAAAATATGATGAAAAATTATAAAATTCGGGCGTGGCAGCAAATATTTATATGATTTTTTACAAAAATAATGTCAGATATTACCTTTTCTTGATGAATACGTTGTATATTGTAAGCTACATGGGTTGGATACTAGAATACCTACCACATTTGAAATAGCAATTTTCTTGTTGCAATGTTTTCTTTTAGCTAAAATATGATGAAAAATTATAAAATTCGGACGCGGAAGCAAATATTTATATGATTTTTTACAAAAATAAAGTCAGATTTTACCTATTCTTGAAATGTATAGTAATGTTAAAACATTATATATTATAATTATTTATATTATCAAGTTAGTTAGGTAGACTTGTTTTAGGAGGATGTCAGTGAGTTGTCATTAAAAACTATTCAAAGTATATTTGTGTTTTTCATTTACCTAAATTAATCGTTACAATTGGTGTCAGGTGTTTGGGTATCTTTTGAGTGAAATTGAAAAACAACATGACATCAAGAAAGGTATTACTCAAGACTTAAAAGTGGCCGACTTGAGACATGAACTAGAGGAACGGGACCTAGAAATTACTGAAAAAAAACGGTATTGCAGCAACGACTTCGGGAGGCACTTGGCGAAGCTGGTGAAGACTCAAACACTTATTTATTCGACGTGTTCGACGGCGCAGTTGACCTTAGTGCAGTATTTAAATAGTTAGAAGAACTAGCAGAAGCTTCTTTTACAATAAAACAAGAATTATCAGCAAAATTAGAGACAGTAAAAAAGAATGAGGATAGTTATAAAAACCTAAAAGAAGAATTAACAACACAACTAAATGAGATTGCTATAAAAAGTGAAGAAAACATAATTAGTTTAGAAGCAAAAATAACGGAAGAGTACAATAAGAAACTGAAAGTGCTGGAAGATAAATTAGCTATTCTTCAACCTCTGACAACCATTGAGAAAACAGAAGCGAAGAATGGCATATCCGAACCCGTTAGGAACAAAGAAAATGAAGCATGTTCACCGAAACTTAATATTAAGGCACCCACGTATGACGGTAGGTCTTCGTGGATGAACTATTTAAAGCAATTTGAAGCAGGGGCGAAAGCAAATGGCTGGACAGAAGAGGACAAGGCAACATTGTTAATTGTTTCTCTACTTGGTGAGGCTGTCGATATCCTCCAAACAATGGCTCCTAATGAATAACAGAGTTATCCAAAAATAGTGAAACAACTTGAAATGCGATATGGAAGTACATTTATGAAGGGAGTATATTTCTCACAAATGAAAAATCGATATCAAAAATCAAAGGAGAGTCTGCAAGAATACGAAGCTGACGTTGCTCGATTGACTCGTCTTCCTTGTCCTGATGTCACAGAAGCAACTATGAACGATTGGTCTACCAGTATATTTATTGATGGCTTACGGGACGAAGAAACCCAGCTAGCACTTAAACTAGCGAAACCAAAAACCTTGGGCGATGCATTGGCTCAAGCTTTAGAATTTAAGGTCGCTAAACAGAGCTCCAAAAATCAAATACGAGTCCGTGAGATACAGGAAGATGCCAATTCAAGCGATAATGAGTTGTTGCGACAAATCAAGGAACTAATCGATAAAAAGTAACAATTTCGTTGTTACAACTGTGGAGAGTTGGGGCATATCAGCCGCTATTGTAGGAAACCTCGGAACAAACAATTAGCAAATGAAGCTAACGCGGAAAACTAGCATGGGTCGGTGTAAAGGGGCACACGTCGACTTCTACTAAAATAGCCCCAGATATCATGGTAATTGTCAATTCATTACATACTCTTTCCGACAGTATCTTCGTAGACGGTTTTGTAAATGGGAAACCATGTTATTTGCTGTTGGATACGGGTGCGACTAGGACAATTATTAGACCTGATATTTTAGGAAAAGGATCTAAATTATTATTAAACAGATGCCGACTCCGTACAGCCACTGGTGTAGTAGCTTGTGTTCATGGCGAAGTTATTGTCCACATCTCCATCGGAAATGTAAAAATCGACCATTGCATCTTAGTGGCTGATATAGAGAACGAGTGCATCCTAGGTATGGACATTATGAAGTTGCATGGTTTTGAGCTAAACTTGAAAAAGGGAATAATGAAAGTGAACGATGATGAACTTGTCCTAAACCGCCACGAAAATGTAGCAGTTAGAATGGTATTAACTGAAGAGGCCATAATTCCTAATCGAAGTGAGGCAATCGTACAAGCAAGGTTAGAAGGAGAGTTTAGCTCGGGAAGTATTTTTATGGTGGAGCCATCAAATAACGAAGAAGAAATTGGTCGTAGAATACTCGTAGCTAAATCACTCATCACCGCTCAAGAAACAATACCCATACGCCTGATGAATGTTAACCAATATTCGGTTAACATAAAAAAGGAACGGTGCTGGGACACGGTTAAAAAATATCCGCCATTTCTTCTAATCAAGAAAATCGAAAAACCTCATTGAAGAAGCTTCCAGATAAACTGTCCAAACTTGTACTTAACGTTTGCAATGATCTAAGAAAAAAACAGAAATTACAAGCTGAAAACCTGCTTTATGAGTACCAAGATGTGTTCCAAGTGGATGATAGCACAAAAGGAAAACCAGTTTAGTGCAACAAAAAAACGACACAGGTAATGCTAGACCTATACGTCAGGCACCAAGAAGACTACCCATCGCAAAACGTACAGAAGCCCAACAAATCATCCAAGACATGGAACAACAAGGTATTATCGAACCATCAAGAAGTCCATGGGCTTCGCCAATAGTCTTGGTAAAGAAGAAAGATGGGTCAACATGTTTTTGTGTTGACTACCGACAGATCAATAATGTTACTAAGAAAGATAGCTATCCACTGCCCGAACGTAATTATTGTGTCACCCGAAGAGAACTATTGGCTGTAGTAAAATCCATCGAACACTTCTACAAATACCTGTATGGAAGAAAATTTCTCTTGCGCACAGACCATGCAGCCTTAAAATGGCTCTTGCAGTTTAAAAACCCAGAAGGGCAAATCGCACGGTGGATTGAAAGACTGCAAGAGTACAATTTTACAATTGAACATCGAGCTGGAAATAATCATCGAAATGCGGATGTACTATCCAGAAGACCATGCCCATTGAATTGTCAATATTGTAGTCGTCTAGAGAAAAAAATTGCTTTGATACAGAGAACAGCTGTTATCGATGACTCATGGCAACCAAGTGAATTACAGAAGGCTCAGGCAAATGATCCAGATCTGAAAATAATTCTGGAATGGAAGAGCACAGAATGTAGCTTCTTTCTCACAGACAATAAAATCTTATTGGGCCCAATGGGATTTAATTACCCTAGAAAATGGTCTCCTCAAACGTATCCTGGAGAATCCAGAAGGAACACAACGGAAATCGCAGTTACTGGTTCCACAAAGCAGAGTACCAGAAGTATTAAGGCACATTCACGATGGTGTTACAGGTGGCCACCTAGCAGTAAAAAAAACATTAGAAAAAGTACGTGCAAGATTTTATTGGAAGTGCAATGTCTGCGCTGCCTCCAATGGTCCCAATAATCGAAGAAAAGCACCCATGCGACAGTACAACGTGGGAAGTCCTTTTGAAAAATCGCCATAGACGTCGCAGGCCCTTTTCCAAAAACTGATAAGGGGAACAAATACATAGTCGTCGTCATAGATTACTTTAGTAAATGGGTCCAAGCCTATGCGCTTCCAAATCAAGAAGCGATTAACATTGCCGAAGTACTTGTCAAAGAATGGATAAGCCGATTTGGAGTACCATTGGAGTTACATTTCGATCAAGGGAGAAATTTTGAATCAACTTTGTTCCAGAATGTGTGCAGTCTTTTAGATATTCGAAAAACAAGAACTACGGCCTTACATCCTCAATCAGACGGCATGGTAGAACGTATGAATCGAACAGTGAACAGGTATCTATCAAAAGTCATTTCGAGCCATCAAAAAACTGGGACCGATATATCCACTTATTTTTACTTGCATATCGGTCAGCGATACATGAAACTACGGGGCAGACTCCAACTAACGTAATTTTCGGTCGTGAACTAAAATTGCCTTGCGACCTTCAATTTGGATGTACACCAGGAGAAGATCTAGCAGGAGAAGATTATGTTGCCGATCTTCGAAAACGAATAAACGACATGCATTGCCAAGTACGCCAAAAAATACAGATAGCCAGTGATAGAATGAAGCAAATGTATGACGTGAGAGCAGAAAAAGAGGGATATCAACCCGAGGATCTAGTGTGGCTTTATAACCTTCAACGTCGTCGTGGTTTGTTACCGAAATTTCAAACTGTTTGGGATGGGCCATATAAGTTAATGAAAAGAATAAACGATGTGTTGTATCGAATCAAGAAACTCCCAAACGGGAAGCCGCGAGTGGTCCACATCAACCGTTTATCATCATACAGGGGTAATAACAATAAACAACACGCTCATGTTCGAGAAACGCGAATTGAAGATAAAGAACCGTCTTCCTCAGAATTTATGGCAGAGTTCTCAAAAGGTCGCAAGGCACGTTTTGGTGTGACAGAGGAAAAAACGCGAGACATATTTGAAGTACCAGAACAATACTCTTTGGCGCATTGTGTTGCTCAGGATTTGAGAATGTCAAAAGGGATCGCGAAAATTTTCAAAAATAAATTCGGTCAAGTGAATGAATTAGCAAAACAAATGCCGCATGTTGGCAAAATTTTACACATACGTGATGCCAATGCAGAAAGAAAACGGTTTGTATACTGTTTGGTGACAAATGAAATGTAGCATCACAAACCAACCTATCAGGCAATGTGGAACGCACTCGTAAATTTAAGGTATCATTTATTACAAAATGATATACTCCAACTAGCTATACCCAGAATTGGATGCGGCTTAGATTGTTTAGGTTGGAAGATTGTAAGGAATATGCTCGAAGATTTGTTTCGATTTACAGGTATCGAGATATTAGTACGCTGCTTCAATCCCACAATTCCTAAGAAAACGGCTGACTGTTATTTCTTCGCATACTCAAGATATAGAAGAGGGCCTGCGTGCAAATTTCGTCATGATCCTTCAAAGATGAAAAACAATGTCTGTTCCGAGACGAAACAATGCTAAAAAGGGAGGCAGTGTGGCAAACACGCGACTGCAATTCATCAGTTAATATTGTTATAATTATATATATTACCAAGTTAGTTAGGTAGACTTGTTTTAGGAGGATGTCAGAAAATTGTCATTAAAAACTATTTATGTTTTTCATTTACCTAAATAAATCGTTACAATATTTATGCTTTAGGATCTATACTATGGATAATTTTATCATTGGACATGCAAAAGTGACCATAACGTAGTACCAATCAGATAATAAACATTCAATTTTCGAGTGTCATTTTAATGAATACGTTGTAAATTGTAAGCTACATGGGCTGGATTCTAGAATACCTACCACACTTGAAATAGCAATTTTCTTGTTGCAATGTTTTCTTTTAGCTAAAATATGATGAAGAATTATTATATTCGGGCGCGGAAGCAAATATTTATAGGATTTTTTACAAAAATAAAGTCAGACTTTAACTATTCTTGATGAATACGTTGTATATTGTAAGCTACATGAGCTGGATTCTAGAATGCCTACCACACTTGAAATAGCAATTTTCTTGTTGTAATGATTTCTTTTAGTTAAAATGTGATAAAGAATTATATAATTTAGGCGCGGAAGCAAATATTTATATGATTTTTTACAAAAATAAAGTCAGATTTTACATTTTCTTGATGAATACGATGTGTATTGTAAGCTACATGGACTGGATTCTAAAAGACTTACCACACTTGAAATAGCAATTTTCTGGTTGCAATGTTTTTTTTTACCCGAAATCTGATGAAAAATTTTAAAATTCTGGCGCGGAAGCTAACATTTATATAATTTTTTAAAAAAATCAAGCCAGATTTTACCTTTCCTTGATGAATACGTTGTATATTGTAAGCTACATGGGCTGGATTCTACAATACCTACCACAGTTGAAATAGCAATTTTCTTGTTACAATGTTTTCTTTTAGCTAAAATATGATGAAGAATTATAAAATTCGGGCTCGGAAGCAAATATTTAAATGATTTTTTACAAAAATAAGGACAGATTTTACCTTTTCTTGATGAATACGTTGTATATTGTAAGCTACATGGGCTGGATTCTAGAATACCTACCACAATTATAATAGCAATTTTCTTGTTGCAATGTTTTCTTTTAGCTAAAATATGATTGAGAATTATAAAATTTGGGCGCGGACGCAAATATTTATATGATTTTTTACAAAAATATAGTCAGATTTTACCTATTCTTGATGAATACGTTGTATTTTGTAAGCTACATGGGCTGGATTCTACAATACCTACCACACTTGAAATAGCAATTTTCTTGTTGCAATGTTTTCTTTTAACTAAAATATGATGAAAAATTATAAAATTCGGGCGCGGCAGCAAATATTTATATGATTTTTTACAAATTAAAGTCAGATTTTACATTTTCTTGATAATTACATTGTATATTGTAAACTACATGGGCTGGATTCTAGAATACCTACCACACTTGAAATAGTAATTTTCTTGTTGCAATGTTTTTATTACCTAGAATATGATTAAGAATTATAAAATTCGGGCGCGGAAGCAAATATTTATATGATTTTCTATAAAAATAAAGTCAGATTTAACCTATTCTTGATGAATACATTTTATATTGTAAGCTACATGGGCTGGATTCTAGAATACCTACGACACTTGAAGTAGCAATTTTCTTGTTGCAATGTTTTCTCTTAGCTAAAATATGGAGAAGAATTATAAAATTCGGGCGCGGAAGCTAATATTTATATGATTTTTTACAAAAATAAAGTCGGATTTTACCTATTCTTGAAATGGATATTTTTGTTAAAACATTCATATTCATGCTTAAGGTTCTATATTATGGATAAATTTAGCATTGGACATGCAAAAGTGACCATAACGTGGTACCAATCAGATAATAAACATTCAATTTTCGGGTGTCTTTTTATTGAATTCGTTTTATATTGTAAGCTACATGGGCTGGATTCTAGAATACCTAACATACTTGAAATAACAATTTTGTTGTCGCAATGTTTTCTTTTAGCTAAAATATGATGAAGAATTAAAAAAATCGGGCGAGGAAGCAAATATTTATATAATTATTTACAAAAATAAAGTCAGATTTTACCTATTCTTGATGAATACATTGTATATTGTAAGCAACATGGACTGGATTCTACAATACCTACTACACTTAAAATAGCAATTTTCTTGTTGCAATGTTTTCTTTTGGCTAAAATATGATGAAGAATTATAAAATTTGGGCGCGGTCGCAAATATTTATATAATTTTTTACAAAAATAAAGTCAGATTTTACCTATGCTTGATGAATACGTTGTATATTGTAAGCTACATGGGCTGGATTCTACAATACCTACCACACTTGAAATAGCAATTTTCTTGTTGCAATGTTTTCTTTTAACTAAAATATGATGAAAAATTATAAAATTCGGGCGCGGCAGCAAATATTTATATGATTATTTACAAATTAAAGTCAGATTTTACATTTTCTTGATGAATACGTTGTATATTGTAAACTACATGGGCTGGATTCTAGAATACCTACCACACTTGAAATAGTAATTTTCTTGTTGCAATGTTTTATTACCTAAAATATGATTAAGAATTATAAAATTCGGGCGCGGAAGCAAATATTTATATGATTTTTTTTAAAAATAAAGTCAGATTTAACCTATTCTTGATGAATACATTTTATATAGTAAGCTACATGGGCTGGATTCTAGAATACCTACCACACTTGAAATAGCAATTTTCTTGTTGCAATGTTTTCTTTTAGCTAAAATATGAAGAAGAATTATAAAATTCAGGCGCGGAAGCAAATATTTATATGATTTTTTACAAAAATAAAGTCAGATTTTACCTATTCTTGAAATGGATATTTTTGTTAAAACATTCATATTCATGCTTTAGGTTCTATATTATGGATAATTTTAGCATTAGACATGCAAAAGTAACCATAACGTGGTACCAATCAGATAATAAACATTCAATTTTCGGGTGTCTTTTTATTGAATACGTTTTATATTGTAAGCTACATGGGCTGGATTCTAGAATACCTAACATACTTGAATTAACAATTTTGTTGTTGCAATGTTTTCTTTTAGCTAAAATATGATGAAGAATTAATAAAATCGGGCGTGGAAGCAAATATTTATATGATTTTTTACAAAAATAAAGTCAGATTTTATCTATTCTTGATGAATACATTGTATATTTTGAGCTACATGGGCTGGATTCTAGAATACCTACCAAACTTGAAATAGCAATTTTCTTGTTGCAATGTTTTCTTTTAGCTAAAATATGATAAAGAATTATAAAATTCGGGCGCAGAAGCAAATATTTATATGATTTTGTACAAAAATAAAGTCAGATTTTACTTATTCTTGATGAATACGTTGTATATTGTAAGCTACATGAGCTGGATTCTAGAATACCTACCACACTTAAAATAGTAAGTTTGTTGTTGCAATGATTTCTTTTAGCTAAAAAATGATAAAAAATTATAAAATTCGGACGCGGAAGCAAATATATATATATATATATATATATATATATATATATATATATATATTGTGACGTATGCCAGAAATTTAAAAATAATGTTTAAAAAAATTACCGTGATTTCTCGAAGAGAAATCACGCGTCACACACTTACCTCGACAGCTCAGATTTGGTCGTGGTATCGCTAGGTCGTGGGTCACTAAGATATTTGTAATAACAATAATAGGGATGGGCGCCAGTTGTGCCGAAAGGAAAATGGTGGACACAACAACACCGAAAATAACAATTGAAAATAAAACTAATTTTATTTACGGCTGGTAAACTACAATATGAAAAATTAACGGGGACAATTATTGCCTATTACAAAAAATAGAAAAATACCTTTTGTGGGGTAACAAAATATCGATGGGTCTGGAATGGCTAGGTCGTTGGAGTGAGTCCCTGGACGTCTTGGTACCGAGGTTCGGCTTGTCGACGGAATGTGTACTGTTCGTGTTAGTATTAAGCGGTGCCACAGGATGTCGGACACAAGCAGTGTAGTAGCGTAAAGCAGGATACAGGATAATGCGTGGTGTCACCGGACTAAGCGTGTCTGGCGGTTGCGTGAGTTGTTCTTGTGTTTGCAAACTGCGGTTTTTTGTGCGTGATGGCTAAGTACTGTGTGTAAGTTGGTACTGTGTACGTGTGCACGTGTCGCAGTACTATTCAGCTTGGAATGGAACTCCACACTCCACTACCAACAAACCTCGACCATCCAGGACCAGGAGGGAATATAAAACATAAAAATTTTTAGCAGATAATTGATCCCAAAAAAAATAACTTGCCGTGGCAAAAAATACAAAAAATATTTATAAAAAAATGAACAAATAATTTATTTAACAATAAATAAATGCAAAAATTATTATTCACAAAAAATTGTGCACAAAAAATACTCCAAATAATTTTACAAAAAAAAAAAAACTATCAGCTAGCCAGGCTGTAAAAGACTAGAAAATAGAGAAAGAAAGAATATAACAGATTTGAAAGGTTTTCAAAAACTAACGTTTTTAACTGCGGGACTTGTAAAATTTATTACTTACTTTTTGGCTGCCAAAAAAAATAAATTAACGATAAAAATGTAACTACTGGCATCCAAAAACAAAGACAAAAATAAAATGGAACGATACAAATTCTACTTACGACAGTAAATCAGCGTGAGCTCTGTCTAAATCCCACAGTATAAAAAAATTACCTAAATCGTATTCAAAAAAATATTAAGCAAACTAATAAAAAATTAATCTTTCCTATGAAAGATACACGAGAAATTTTGAATATAAGATATAGCAAAAAAGAAACAAAGTTGAGGAGGTTTCCTCGCAAGCTTTGACAACACGTGGTTATCTAAATATTTATTTAAAACAAAAGTTTCGAATAAAATAAAAAATATCACTTTACTCACCAAAATCAGTGAAATAAAAAAATCCGGAGTAAGAATATTTCAAATAAAATATTGAAGATTTTTAAAATAACTTTAGATAAAAATTTTTTAGAACAAACAAATTGCTGTCAAAATACGTCCCTTGTCTCAGCTTGCAGAAACTCAACTCCCTGTACAGATCGCGCTCGCCTCTCAAGCAGTCAGCCGCACTCGAGATGTCGTATGTTTAATTAAATATAAAAGATTTAAATAAAAAAACCGCGAAACGAATGAAATCGTTTCACTGCCCCCCCTCCAAAAAGGATGATGACATAACGGAATCATCAAAAGTTGTGGCAGGATCATCGGGGACAGTAGGTGCAGGTTTAAGGTCTTTATGTGGTAGATGCCAGCATCAGTTCCGTCGGTATCGTGAAGGTGATACGCGAGAGGAGATAGTTTTCGAAAAACCTTGCTTTCGACATAACGATGTGCTAGAGCCGAAGAGAAACATCTAGAACCAACAGATAAAACTCGATTTCTACGATAAACTAGATCACCTTCATCAAATTCGAGCTGACGACGATGTTAATATTTCGCGTTTCGCTCATAAGCTCGATGAATACGGTCATGAACGACTAAGAAAAATTCAGACATCTCTGATAATGAGTTGCCATAATCAGCTGGGGAATCGGAACAGATATTGTCAGGCAAAGAACGGTAAAAGTTTCCTGAAACTGGAACATGTCTACCAAAAGTAAGGAAAGCTGGAGTAAATCGAGTAACTTCGTGCACACTCGTACGAATGGCCTGAGCGATGGCTTGAAGATTTTTATCCCAAGCACGATGATTATTGTCGAGATAAGACCTAATAGCTGTTTTAATTACTCGATTGGTACGCTCCACAAAATTCACCTGGGGGTGAAACTTGGCGTTATACCATAATTTAGGTATTTCATATTTAGCGATAAGATCTGTAAATAATTTAGAGACGAACTGAGTTCCATTATCGCACATGACAATTTGTGGTACACCAAATAAAAGAAAAACATTTTCTTCTAAAATTTTATAAATTTTTGGAGCGTTAGCTTCACGCATAGGGTGAACAATGACAAATTTGGAAAACCAATCGGTCACTACTAGAATATAGCGATTTCCAGCTGACGAAGGAGGTAATGGTCCCATAAGATCAACCGAGATAGCTTGCCAAGGAAACTTTATAATCTTTTCCCTGCCCATTAAACCAGGTGGAGGGATTTGAGGAACTTTTTGAGACAAACAAGTCTTGCAACGTTTTACATAACCGGCAATAAAATGATGCATCTTAGGCCAATAATATTCTGATGCAACACGGTGAAAAGTTTTAAAGATTCCAAAATGAGCGGCAGTTGCATCATCGTGACATCGTGAGACAATTTCTTTACGAAACTCCCGGGGTACAACTAATTTCCATGTAGACAAATTAGAAGGAAGGAAATAGGGAGATAAGATGTTTTTGTACAAAAAATTATTTTCCACGCGCCAGTCCGGATAGTCGTTTGCACTTAAAACTACCTTTTCATACATTCGACAATACCAATTGTCCCGGGTATTTAAAAAAGTCTTATTGTCGATGACACAAACCTCAAGAGGACACCTAGATAGAGCATCAGGTAATTCATGGAGTTTACCAGGGCGGTGAGTGATGTTAAAGTCAAATTGTTGTAATTGTACCGACCAGCGAGCTAATCTTCCATGCGGATCCTGCATGCGAAGCAGTCACAAAACAGAGTAGTGGTCGGTAATAACTTCGAAATGAAGCCCTTCGATAAAAGAACGAAATTTTAAGATACCGAAAATTACGGCAAGACACTCTTTTTCCGTAACTGAATAATTTTTCTCAGCTTTATTCAAAGTACGACTTGCATATGAAATAGGATGTTCCTCATTATCATCGCCAATCTGTGTAAGCACAGCTCCAAGTCCATAATTAGAAGCGTCAGTATAAATCTTAAAAGGTTTAATAGGTTTATTATAATCAGGGCTAGCAAGAGTTGGAGCAGATATTAGCGCATTTTTTAATTGGTTAAAAGCTTCGTCAGCAGCTGACGTCCAAGAAATGGTGGACTTTTTACCTTTCCCTTTAGTAAGGTCCGAAATAACAGCAGACATAGAGGCAAAGTTTGGTACAAATCTCCTGTACCACGAGAATAAACCTAAAGCCCTGCGCACTTCGGTTACGGTATTAGGTCTAGGAAGATTTGCAATAGCAGATACCTTATCGGGATCAGTGCGAAGACCGTGTTGATCGACAACAAAACCAAGGTATTTGAGAGAAGGTAAACAAAATTCGCATTTCTTGACATTTACAGTGAAACCGGCCGCTTTGAGGCGATCTAAAACTTTATAGAGAATAACGATATGTTCTTCAAAAGAAGAAGTAGCGATAATTAAATCGTCCAGGTAGACAAAAACGTTTGGGTCTAATTCTGGACCGAAAACTTCATCATTAGACCGAATGGCATTCGAACGAACTCAAACAGACCGCGACCTGGTACAGAGAAAGTGATTTTTTCTTTAGACGAAGTCGATAAAGGAATTTGCCAAAATGCACTCTTTAGATCAACAGAAGACAGAAACTTTGCATTACCCAGCTTACTTAAGATGTAATCTACGCGATGCAAGGGATAGCTATCCTTACGCGTAACCGAATTAAGTTTCCGACCATCAAAACATAGCCGATATTCTCCCGATTTCTTTTTGACAAGTAATATTGGACTAGACCACGGACTCACAGATGGACGAACCACTCCCAATTCCAACATTTTGTCCAGTTCTTTATTAACGAACTCCATCATAACTGGAGAAAGAGGATATTGGCGCTGTTTTAAGGGAAGCGCGTCACCAGTATCAATAACATGTTGAATTTTATTGGTACAACCGAGTCCTAAAGATCCGAGCTTTTCAAAATCAGCAACAACGGAATTAAGAATTTCTTGCGGACGGGAAGATAAGTTTTCACGGCTAGAAACACCACTAAGAGAAGCAATTTCATTTTGGGAATGCCACGAATTCTTAGAAAAGTCTAACTTAAGACCACTCGTCTCTGTCGGTTTTTCTAACGACTTTACCAGCGTTGGCGTGGCGTTTTCCTCGACAGCTGGCAAGACCGAGGCGCCGCACACGTTTTTTGAACAGTTAGGGCATTTAAGTTTGGTAACGTTTCTTTTACCACAAGAAAAGCAAAAGAGATTACGAGGCTTTGGACATTTTGGATAAAGATGTTCCGTACTATTACAGTTCCAGCAACTAAGAACACGCCCTTGACCTACCGCTGCAACGGCTGAACGAGAAAAATTTCTATCCAATTTACAGGATGATTTAGAACTACTTTGAAATGAAAGATCGGGTTCTAAAGTATGTGAGGAACGAGTTGGTGGATTTTTAAACTGCGAGACATTAAGTTCAGTGTTTTCCAGTCTCTTGCAAATAGTAATCAATTCTGAGAGAGAGTTAATATTTTGAAGTGAACAAAATCTTTGAAAATGCGGTTGTAAATTACGAATAATGTAACTAACCCTGGTTTGTTCGTCAGGAGTTTTAGTTAAACGACAGAATAAGTTTTCCATGATGGCAATAAAAATCTCTACCTTCTCACAAGGAGCTTGAGTTCGATTCCGAATCTCATCCATAAGAGCTAGATCATAATTAGAAGGTAAAAAGGTAGAACGAAGTTTAGAAACAAGTTCCGACCAAGAAGATATAGAGTTGCGTATCATGCGATACCAAACGAGAGCATGGCCAGTAAAGAGATCACCAGCTTGGCGAAATAATTGTTCGTGAGAGACGCCACGAGAATAAGCCGTGCTGTCGATATTTTCGAGAAAACTATTAAGGCCGGTATTTCCATCAAATGTAATATTCCATTTGGCAACTAAATTTTTATGATCGCAAGTCGCGGAACGAGGTAAAACAGTACTGATTGGTAGATGATGTGGTAGCGGTGTCGGTGGAATTTCAGAATGTACATTAGATACCGTAGGGGTAATATTTACGTTACTAATTCTAATAGCAGTCAATTTTTGCAAAAAGCTCTGGCAACTATCATCGAACGAACTTAGCATGGCAATAGGAATAGATAGAGTAGTTGGAAAAGAATTAGTGGAAGGTATTTCATCAAAATCAATTAAATTTACTACCTGGTTAGTATCAACTACACGGGACATGGAAGAAAGGGCAGATTTTATCATAGAGAGCAATCTCAAAAGCTCGCCACTTAAATGTTGAGGCAAACGAGAAATACGAAGATACAAGGCAACTAAACGAGAATTTATTTCAACTTGAAATTGCTCTATATGAGAACAATTTCTACTATTAAAATTTTGAATCATACCTGACATCTCTTTAAGTGTTTCCAGACATGTCCGAGAGTCATTGATGGGATCAGGAAAATAATCAGCATTAACTGTAGTTTGCCCAATACTTTCCATCTCGATTAATCCACATAATATGTTTAAATTTTTCTCATTTGATCCGGGATAGAAACAATTTCGAATTTTGAGCTCGTAACTGATTTCCTCTCCTCGTAGATATTGGATGTGTTCCACGGTAAGTGACATTTTTGAAAAAAATAATATTAGTGCCAAATAATAAATGTAAAAATAATGTAAAGAGAAAAGCAAAGAGAAAGATAGAAATAAAAGAGTAAAGAGAGATTTAGAAAAGACCAAGCAAACCCACGAAAAATAACTTTAATTTTAAAAATTACCAACAAAATATTAACCACTGGCCCCACGTTGGGCGCGAAAATTATTTGTGTGACGTATGCCAGAAATTTAAAAATAATGTTTAAAAAAATTACCGTGATTTCTCGAAGAGAAATCACGCGTCACACACTTACCTCGACAGCTCAGATTTGGTCGTGGTATCGCTAGGTCGTGGGTCACTAAGATATTTGTAATAACAATAATAGGGATGGGCGCCAGTTGTGCCGAAAGGAAAATGGTGGACACAACAACACCGAAAATAACAATTGAAAATAAAACTAATTTTATTTACGGCTAGTAAACTACAATATGAAAAATTAACGGGGACAATTATTGCCTATTACAAAAAATAGAAAAATACCTTTTGTGGGGTAACAAAATATCGATGGGTCTGGAATGGCTAGGTCGTTGGAGTGAGTCCCTGGACGTCTTGGTACCGAGGTTCGGCTTGTCGACGGAATGTGTACTGTTCGTGTTAGTATTAAGCGGTGCCACAGGATGTCGGACACAAGCAGTGTAGTAGCGTAAAGCAGGATACAGGATAATGCGTGGTGTCACCGGACTAAGCGTGTCTGGCGGTTGCGTGAGTTGTTCTTGTGTTTGCAAACTGCGGTTTTTTGTGCGTGATGCCTGAGTACTGTGTAAGTTGGTACTGTGTACGTGTGTACGTGTCGCAGTACTATTCAGCTTGGAATGGAACTCCACACTCCACTACCAACAAACCTCGACCATCCAGGACCAGGAGGGAATATAAAACATAAAAATTTTCAGCAGATAATTGATCCCAAAAAAAAATAACTTGCCGTGGCAAAAAATACAAAAAATATTTATAAAAAAATGAACAAATAATTTATTTAACAATAAATAAATGCAAAAATTACTATTCACAAAAAATTGTGCACAAAAAATACTCCAAATAATTTTACAAAAAAAAAAAACTATTAGCTGGCCAGGCTGTAAAAGACTAGAAAATAGAGAAAGAAAGAATATAACAGATTTGAAAGGTTTTCAAAAACTAACGTTTTTAACTGCGGGACTTGTAAAATTTATTACTTACTTTTTGGCTGCCAAAAAAAATAAATTAACGATAAAAAGGTAACTACTGGCATCCAAAAACAAAGACAAAAATAAAATGGAACGATACAAATTCTACTTACGACAGTAAATCAGCGTGAGCTCTGTCTAAATCCCACAGTATAAAAAAATAACCTAAATCGTATTCAAAAAAATATTAAGCAAACTAATAAAAATTGAATCTTTCCTATGAAAGATACACGAGAAATTTTGAATATAAGATATAGCAAAAAAGAAACAAAGTTGAGGAGGTTTCCTCGCAAGCTTTGACAACACGTGGTTATCTAAATATTTATTTAAAACAAAAGTTTCAAATAAAATAAAAAATATCACTTTACTCACCAAAATCAGTGAATTAAAAAAATCCGGAGTAAGAATATTTTAAATAAAATCTTGAAGATTTTTAAAATAACTTTAGATAAAAAAATTTTAGAACAAACAAATTGCTATCAAATTACGTCCGTTGTCTCAGCTTGCAGAAACTCAACTCCCTGTACAGACCGCGCTCGCCTCTCAAGCAGTCAGCCGCACTCGAGATGTCGTATGTTTAATTAAATATAAAAGATTTAAATAAAAAAACCGCGAAACGAATGAAATCGTTTCAATATATATATATATATATATATATATATATATATATATATATATATATGTATATATGATTTTTTACAAAAATAAAGTCAGATTTTACCTTTTCTTAATGAATACGTTGTATATTGTAAGCTATATGGGCTGGATACTAGAATACCTACCACACTTGAAATAGTAATTTTCTTATTGCAATGTTTTCTTCTAGCTAAAATATGATGAAGAATTATAAAGTTCGGGCGCGGAAGCAAAAATTTATATGATTTTTTACAAAAAGGGGGATTTTACAAAAATATAGTCAGATTTTACCTATTCTTGATGAATACGTTGTATATTGTAAGCTACATGGGTTGGATTCTACAATACCTACCACACTTGAAATAGCAATTTTCTTGTTGCAATGTTTTCTTTTAACTAAAATATGATGAAAAATTATAAAATTCGGGCGCGGCAGCAAATATTTATATGATTTATTACAAATTAAAGTCAGATTTTACATTTTCTTGATGAATATGTTGTATATTGTAAACTACATGGGCTGGATTCTAGAATACCTACCACACTTGAAATAGTAATTTTCTTGTTGCAATGTTT
The DNA here is from genome assembly GCA_035578165.1 of Stenolophus ochropezus. Taxonomy (NCBI): domain Eukaryota; kingdom Metazoa; phylum Arthropoda; class Insecta; order Coleoptera; family Carabidae; genus Stenolophus; species Stenolophus ochropezus. Next base: position 348,200 of record JAQOWZ010000099.1, on the reverse strand, counting down.
TTATTACCTAGAATATGATTAAGAATTATAAAATTCGGGCGCGGAAGCAAATATTTATATAATTTTTTATAAAAATAAAGTCAGATTTAACCTATTCTTGATGAATACATTTTATATTGTAAGCTACATGGGCTGGATTCTAGAATACCTACCACACTTGAAGTAGCAATTTTCTTGTTGCAATGTTTTCTCTTAGATAATATATGGAGAAGAATTATAAAATTCAGGCGCGGAAGCTAATATTTATATTATTTTTTACAAAAATAAAGTCGGATTTTACGGATTTTCTTAAAATGGATATTTTTGTTAAAACATTCATATTCATGCTTAAGGTTCTTTATTATGGATAATTTTAGCATTGGACATGCAAAAGTGACCATAACGTGGTACCAATCAGACAATAAACATTCAATTTTCGGGTGTCTTTTTATTGAATTCGTTTTATATTGTTGCTACATGGGCTGGATTCTAGAATACCTAACATACTTGAAATAACAATTTTGTTGTCGCAATGTTTTCTTTTAGCTAAAATATGATGAAGAATTAAAAAAATCGGGCGTGGAAGAAAATATTTATATGATTATTTACAAAAATAAAGTCAGATTTTAACTATTCTTGATGAATACGTTGTATATTGTAAGCTACATGGGCTGGATTCTACAATACCTACCAAACTTGAAATAGCAATTTTCTTTTTGCAATGTTTTCTTTTAACTAAAATATGATGAAAAATTATAAAATTTGGACGCGGCAGCAAATATTTATATGATTTTTTACAAAAATAAATCAGATTTTGCCTTTTCTTGATGAATACATTTTATATTGTAAGCTACATGGGCTGGATTCTTGAATACCAATCACACTTGAAGTAGCAATTTTCTTGTTGCAATGTTTTCTCTTAGCTATAATATGGAGAAGAATTATGAAATTCAGGCGCGGAAGCTAATATTTATATTATTTTTTACAAAAATAAGGTCGGATTTTACCTATTCTTGAAATGGATATTTTTGTTAAAACATTCATATTCATGCTTAAGGTTCTTTATTATGGATAATTTTAGCATTGGACATGCAAAAAAGACCATAACGTGGTACCAATCAGATAATAAACATTCAATTTTCGGGTGTCTTTTTATTGAATTCGTTTTATATTGTAAGCTACATGGGCTGGATTCTAGAATACCTAACATACTTGAAATAACAATTTTGTTGTCGCAATGTTTTCTTTTAGCTAAAATATGATAAAGAATTAAAAAAATCGGGCGTGGAAGAAAATATTTATATGATTATTTACAAAAATAAAGTCAGATTTTACCTATTCTTGATGAATACATTGTATATTGTAAGCAACATGGACTGGATTCTACAATACCTACTACACTTAAAATAGCAATTTTCTTGTTGCAATGTTTTCTTTTAGCTAAAATATGATGAAGAATTATAAAATTTAGGCGCGGACGCAAATATTTATATGATTTTTTACGAAAATAAAGTCAGATATTAACTATTCTTGATGAATACGTTGTATATTGTAAGCTACATGGGCTGGATTCTACAATACCTACCACACTTGAAATAGCAATTTTCTTGTTGCAATGTTTTCTTTTAACTAAAATATGATGAAAAATTATAAAATTTGGACGCGGCAGCAAATATTTATATGATTTTTTACAAATTAAAGTCAGATTTTACATTTTCTTGATGAATACGTTGTATATTGTAAACTACATGGGCTGGATTCTAGAATACCTACCACACTTGAAATAGTAATTTTCTTGTTGCAATGTTTTTATTACCTAAAATATGATTAAGAATTATAAAATTCGGGCGCGGAAGCAAATATTTATATGATTTTTTTATAAAAATAAAGTCAGATTTAACCTATTCTTGATGAATACATTTTATATTGTAAGCTACATGGGCTGGATTCTAGAATACCTACCACACTTGAAATAGCAATTTTCTTGTTGCAATGTTTTCTTTTAGCTAAAATATGGAGAAGAATTATGAAATTCAGGCGCGGAAGCAAATATTTATATGATTTTTTACAAAAATAAAGTCAGATTTTACCTATTCTTGAAATGGATATTTTTGTTAAAACATTCATATTCATGCTTTAGGTTCTATATTATGGATAATTTTAGCATTGGACATGCAAAAGTGACCATAACGTGGTACCAATCAGATAATAAACATTAAATTTTCGGGTGTCTTTTTATTGAATACGTTTTATATTGTAAGCTACATGGGCTGGATTCTAGAATACCTAACATACTTGAAATAACAATTTTGTTGTTGCAATGTTTTCTTTTAGGTAAAATATGATGAAGAATTAATAAAATCGGGCGTGGAAACAAATATTTATATGATTTTTTACAAAAATAAAGTCAGGTTTTACCTATTCTTGATGAATACATTGTATATTTTGAGCTACATGGGCCGGATTCTAGAATACCTACCAAACTTGAAAAAACAATTTTCTTTTTGAAATGTTTTCTTTTAGCTAAAATATGATGAAGAATTATAAAATTCGGGCGCAGAAGCAAATATTTATATGATTTTGTACAAAAATAAAGTCAGATTTTACCTATTCTTGATGAATACGTTGTATATTGTAAGCTACATGAGCTGGATTCTAGAATACCTACCACACTTGAAATAGTAAGTTTGTTGTTGTAATGATTTCTTTCTAGCTAAAATATGATAAAGAATTATTAAATTCGGGCGCTGCAGCAAATATTTAAATGATTTTTTACAAAAATTAAGTTAGATTTTACCTATTCTTCAAATGGATATTTTTGTTAAAACATTCATATTCATGCTTTAGGATCTATACTATGGATAATTTTAGCATTGGACATGCAAAAGTGAACATAACGTGGTACCATTTAGATAATAAACTTTCAATTTTCGGGTGTCATTTTAATGAATACGTTGTATATTGTAAGTTACATGGGCTGGATTATAGAATACCTACCACACTTGAAATAGCAATTTTCTTGTTGCTATGTTTTCTTTTAGCTAAAATATGATGAACAATTATAAAATTCGGGCGCGGAAGCAAATATTTATATGATTTTTTACAAAAATAAAGTCAGATTTTACCTATTCTTGATAAATACGTTGTATATTGTAAGCTACATGGGCTGGATTCCAGAATACCTACCACACTTGAAATAGCAATTTTCTTGTTGCAATGTTTTCTTTTAGCTAAAATATGATGAAGAATTATAAAATTCGGGCGCAGAAGCAAATATTTATATGATTTTTACAAAAATAAAGTCAGATTTTACCTATTCTTGAAATGGATATTTTTTTTAAAACATTCATATTCATGCTTTAGGATCTATATTATGGATAAATTTAGCATTGGACATGCAAAAGTTATCATAACGTGGTACCAGTCAGATAATAAACATTCAATTTTCGGGTGTCATTTTAATGAATACGTTGTATATTGTAAGCTACATGGGCTACATTTTAGAATACCTACCACACTTGAAATAGTAATTTTCTTGTTGCAATGTTTTCTTTTAGCTAAAATATGATGAAAAATTATAAAATTCTGCCGCGGAAGCAAATATATATACATACATATATATATATATATATATATATATATATATATATATATATATATACAGGATGATCATGCGAGAAGGATCCAGCTATTATCTCCGTTATTAAGGGAGATAGCGAGTATTTTCTTAAGCTTATTTACTATAGATAACATGGGCTATAAAATGCGGTAGTTAAAAGTATTCTATTACTTCCGGTTGTTTTAGTTTTTGAAAAGTACATAAAATTTTGTTTACAATGGTGGTAAATAATTAGTATGTTATGTTAATAAAAATTAAAATGGCGGGAGTTTAAAATATTTTATTAAATTAGTGTTTACTGTTTGAGATTTGGTTGTTTCTAGTTCAGGGATGATGTGATATTTAAAATTAATTTCATTTATTTTGCGTTACCAGGGCAACAAAATAAATAAAACAAACATAAATTTGTGTTTCTTGCAATTTGAAGTTATCAAGTAAAATGCCTAATTATTTGTTTACTAATTCTGAAAAAGTAGATATGCTTGATTTCTATTTTCGGTGTCATAAAAATAAAACAGAAGCAGCTCTTTTATATTGCCATGAATTTCCTATTCTTATTCAACCAAGTATATCCATATTTAGAAGAATTTAACGCTAAATAAATTAAATTAATTTTAAATATCACATCATCCATGAACTAGAAACACTAATTTAATAAAATATTTTAAACGCCCGCCATTTTATTTTTTAGTAACATAACATACTACTTATTTACCACCATTATAAACAAAATTTTGTGTACTTTTCAAAAATATAAAACAAAGTAGTATGTGCCATTTGAAATTTCAAAGTTGATATCAGATACTCTGGAACCGGAAGAAATAGAATACTTTTAACTACCGCATCTTACAGCCTATGTTATCTATAGTAAATTAGCTTATAAGAAGATAGTCGCTATCTCCCTAAATAACGGAGATAATAGCTGGTACATTCTCGCATGATCACCCTGTATATATATATATATATATATATATATATATATATATATATATATATATATATATATATATATATACAGGAAGAGTATCAATCGGGGTCCTGTATAAAAGTATACACTGGAGGTTATACTAAGTATTCATTGGGGTTCCCAACTCTATATTAGATCTAATGTGATGTGATCTAAATTTGCAGTAGTGTGAAAGAAGTTTGTTTGGATACAAAAGTGTGGCAAAGGATAAGTTTTGTTTAGTTAACTGTTAAAATATGTACGTATGTCTATTTTGGAAACCGGCTTAATAACAATATGTGAAATAGTAATTGATTATTTATTTTATTCAACAATTTATTATATAAACAAGTGTCCCATTTAAATACTAACATTTCCGTGCATATTGTAGTGCATTTTTATCACAGTTTTAATGCTATTGTTTAAATAAATTACGTCACACTTCTAAAATTTAATAATAACAACGTATAAAATAGTGATTGAATATTTATATTATTCAATAATGTATATATAAAAAATGTGCCATTTAAATACTCATATTTCTGTTCATTTTATAATTCATTTGTATCAAAAATTTAATGCCATTGTTCAAAAATTTATTTGGAACACTTTGGCAAATAGGGATTTATTATAAGTATATGGTAGGTTTCACACATATTAATTGTTGGTATTTTTTGTAGAAAGTATTTTTTGCAGACGTTAGGTACAAATCTAATTGGACTTCTTCTGGTGAGACTACTATTCTCTTCATAAGAACAAAATTGAAAATTCAAAGTTTTTACTGCTATACGACTATCAAACCTGTATGGCTCCCCCGAAATAGTCTAAATGGAAATAAATCAATTGGTTGGAGATTCTTCCTACAACAAATTAACAAACAACGATAACTTGGAGACTTATGGTTTGTCGAGTCCTAGATACTTTTGGAAAATACAGAGCAAAATAAAAAAGTACGTAATTATCGTAAGTTGTATAATAATCGGAAAATAATATTGTATGAGATTAGAATTTTTTTAAATATTTTGTTACAGAATGATAGCTTTGAAATTTGGGAAATGTTGCTACAGTTGCTGTTGTTAGTGATACTGGAGTCCACATAAAATCAACGGCTGAACGAGTTTTTGAGTACTTTGTGCCGCATATCGAAAATGTGGCGTACTTCTTGTAAAAGGAATTAATGAGAATTTGTTTTTAATAGTTGTTACATATGAAATTGTTTAGTTATTTATTATGTTCAATAAAGTGGGTTATATGAATGTAGATATCATCTACACAAAGTAATTTGCAGTTTTTTTCACCAATACAGGTAATTAGAAAAATAAGATTTGACTGTAAATGTAAAATTAATAAAATAGTAAAATTTTTGCTTTTTTTATTATTGACATTTTTGAGATAGTCTGAAAAAAGTATAGGTACGCACAAGTAAGTTAGTGTGAAATATACAATAGTTTATTGAATTATATAATAGTTATTTAAAAAAATAATTTGCATGTGTAAGATATATTGCCTACACGTTTTAAAATAATATATATGAATTAATATGTATAAATAAAAGTTCAAATTATATACTAGTCCAGTACTGGAATTGATGATGAGAATGTACACTGACATCTAGTGGATAGTAGCAGTAACACCGAGTAACACTAACCTGTACTTTGGTAGCTATCCCTCCCAGTTTTTAGGATGACGTCATTTTTTAGATTTGCACGGTTTTGGGTTTGGATATTTTATGACATTATTTTTTGGACTTGTATATTTTGGTTCTGCACCTCATCCCATTATCTATTTCATTTACAAATGTTTATTTATTTAATTAACATTATTTTTTTTAGTAGTGGCATCTATTGACGAATTCCGCAACTATTTGGACGATAGATTAATTATGTGTCAAAATAATAAATGATTTTATTCTTCGGCTTTAATAATATCCTTTTGATCTTAAACGTATAATAAATTTCATCATTTCAACTTGCATAGTTTATTAATAACAAAATGGAAAATGGGGATTAAGTATTTATATTATTCAACAATGTATGTACATATACATAAACAAATGTACCAATTAATTACTAACATTCCCGGACATTGTTTAAATACGATATGCAACCCTTGTAAAACTTATTAATAACAAGGTGTGAAATAGTAATTGAATATTTTTGTTATTCAACAATTTATTATATAAACAAATGTGCCATTTAAAGCTTATATTCATTTACATTTATAATGCATTTTTATCACAATTTTAATTCTATTGGTTAAATAAATGACCTGAAACATCTAAAATTTATTACAGTTTTAATGCCATTGTTTAAATAAAGTACGTGACACTTCTAAAACAATGTAGTATATAATTAATCTTAATAACAACAATCTGGCAAAAATAGATAAATTACGTACATTGTTTAACAAAGTATATACCGTGTGTCTCAAGAAGGTGTTGTCATAGGCACATAACATGGGTTTTTGGTAAGTAAAAACTAATTCACCATATATACAGGATAAAATACATGTACTTGTACATCTTATTTAATACAGATCACTTAGTGTTAATAGCATAATTTAATGAAATTTACATAAAAGAATTACTGTTTTTTATGTACCAGTTTTATTGCTAATAGTAAATGTGACATTTCTGTCAATTCGTTGTCATGGGGTTAGAATAACGGTCTTACAGAATCGTAGGTCTTTGGAATAATGCCTAGTGTTTAAATTTCTTTTCAATATTTTTTTTCGTAATTGTGCAGTATATAAATACATTTGTTAATAATATTTCTTCATTTTACCTATTAAGAAGTTATTTCTTTAGTTTTTTATTTATTTCTGGATTCATTTTTATTATTTCTCATTAAATATTTTTTACAAAATATATTATTAATTTTGTATTAACATTAAAAAACAGAAAATATAAAAAAGACATTTCCATAATCGGAATCAACCTGATCAGTTTCGATTCCGTAGCTTATTTGCCTGACGTAATAACCATGAATTGACAGCAGTCATTTTGCATAACAAAAGTATCACGTGAAAAAATTAACACTTTTTCATTAATTTCGGTGGATTGTGCTATTAAAATAAAGTAATCTGTATTAAATAAGATGTAGAAATACATATAGTTTTGTCCTGTACAATATGGTGACTTAGTTGCAAGCCGGACAGTTTTAATTTCCCAAAAACTGTTTTGCCATGTTATATGCCTATGACAACACCTTCTTGGGACACACGGTATACTGGGTGAATTCTTGAAAGCCGAACATAAGAATTTAACATGGGAAAATCGATTTTCATAGATTATTGCTCCCCAATTTAAATTCGAGCGTTTATAATTACACAAATCGAAAGGAAATTATTTATTTTATTCATTTCATAACAAATTTATTCATTTTTAACTCTAATTTTACAACACTTCTAACCGAGAAATCATGTTTAGCCATGATTTGTTTAAAACATAATATTGCGGAATTCGTCAATAGATTGCGCTATTGGAAATAATAAATGTTGATTAAATAAATTAAAATTTATAAAATTAAATAGATTACTACTATATATTTGTATTTACAAACTCTCTTTTAATTAATAACTTTAAATTTTAAAACACAAATGATTTAATTTTTTGGCGCCAATACTGTCATTTGGATATTAAAAGTAAAAATAATAAATACTATTTTCACACTTTCAACTTGCATAGTTTGTTAATAACATGATGGAAAAGAGGGATTAAGTACTTATATTATTCAACAAAGTATGTACAATATGTACATACAGGGTGTTGACTCGAACGCCCAAATATAGGAATATTACATGTACAATCATATTTTCGTAATTTCCAGCGTCCCTAAATATTTAATGTGGAAAAGCTTGAAATAAAGGTTGTTGAGCATGAAATTCTGCATTTGAATCAATAAACAAAATTAAATTTACGTGCCGTGTATGTTCAGAAATTAGGTATGAAAATGACGCAAATCACCACATAAATAGCAGTAGCCCTGAAATTGAGATAAAAATTAACAAATGTTAAACGGTTTATCTGTCAAGTTAGCTGCGTTAGTTTATTTTTATTATTTGTAATTACAGTTTTGTAAATTTACGCTAAAAATTTTGAGATTTTATGTTGTTTTATTTACTTAATTCAAAATTAATTTATGTAATATAATTCATTTCAACAGTATAATAAAAATAAACTAACGTAGCTAACTTGACAGATAAACCGTTAAACATTTGTTAGTTTTTGTATCCATTCCACGGATATTTTTAGGCTGAGTTAAGTCAGTTTCATATCCAATTTCTGAGCTTACAAGGCACGTAAAATTACTTTTGTTTATTGATTTAGATGCAGAATTGTATGTTCTATAACCTTTATTTGAAGCTTGTTTACATAAAATAATTAGGGAAACAGGAAATTACGAAAATATGATTTTACATGTTACAAGTATATCCCTATGTTTGGGTGTTCGAGTCAACACCCTGTATACATAAACAAATGTTCCAATTAGATACTAACATTTCCGGACATTTTTTAAATACATTATGTAACCATTTTAAAATATATTAATAATAATGTGTGAAATATTGATTCGATATTTATGTTATTTATAATTTTATGTATATATAAACAAATGCGCTATTTAAAACTCATATTCCTTTACATTTATAATGCATTTTTGTCACAAATTTAATGCTATTGTTTTAATAAATGACCTAAAATTTTTAAAATTTTATCACAGCTTTGATGCCATTGTTTAAATAAATTACGTGACACTTCTAAAATTTATTAATAACTACGTGTGAAATAGTGACTGAGAATTTATATTATTCTACATTGTAATTAATAATTAAATTTATTAACAACGATGTGGAAAATAATGATTTAAGTATTAAGAATATTATTTAACAAAGTATATATATATATTTATTTATAAACAAATTAAACATTAAACAACTAACATTCCCGTACATTTTATATTGCATTCATATCACAGATTTTAATGCCAATGTTTATATTTTTTACATAATTTTTTTGATATCTATTAAAAAACAATGTGTATAATAGTGATTCAGTATTTATATTATTATATATTATATTTATATTATACTAAATATACCATTTATATAACCACATTCCTATATATTTTATAATTTATTCTTATCAAAATCTTAGTGCCTTTTTTTCAAATAAATTACATGAAACTTCTGAAATTTATTGACGACAATGTGGCAAATAAGGATTGACTATTTATATTGTTATACAGGGTGTTCCATTTAAGTGTGCCTCCATTGCTATCTCGAGACTTATAAGAGCTACGAGGTTGGTAAAATTGGCAAAGAACCACCATTTTACAACAGTAATACAATGAGCAAAAAAAATTTTTTTTCGATCAGTAGTTCTCAAAATACTTGTCACAACTTTCTTATTTTAAATGGGAGCATTTGTTTATTTTTAGGTTATTCGATAGAGTACGTTTTCAGAATTCAACGATATAAACATAGCAGCCAGATATAAATAAAAAACATATAAATCTAACATGCATTTTTCTCAGTTATTTTATTAAATTAGTATATAATATGTTTATATCCTTGAATTTAGATAAAAATACTCTATTGAATAACCTGAAAATAAACATATGTTCCCATTTAAAATAAGAAAGTTGTGCCCCATATTTTGAGAACAACTGGTCGAAAATTTTTGCTCATTGTATTAGTCTTATTAAATGGAACATACTGTATATATAAAGAAATACACAATTTATTAATTTTATTTTATTTGCTATTAACAACATGGAACATAGGGATTAAGTATTTATTTTAATTTACAATGTGTTTACATATACATAAAAAAATGTACCATTTAAAAACTAATAATCCGGTACATTTTACAATGCATTCATAATACAGAATTTAATGAAATTTTTTATTAAACTACCCACATAACATTACTAATTTTTATTAATAATAATGTAAGAAATATTGATTGAGTATTTATATTATTCAACAATGTATTATTTAACAAATAACATTTCCTTACAATTTATTTTGCATTTAAATAAACAAATTCTTGTGTATTTTATAATTCATTCTTATCATTGATTTTAATGCTAATGTTTAAATAATTTATGTAACACTTCTCAAATCTATTAATAATAATGTGTTAAATTGTTATTTAATATTTATTATATTCAACAATACATACAAATGTACTATTTAATTACTCACATTCTTATACATTTTATACTTTATTTTTATCACAAATTTAATGCCATTGTTTAAATAAATAACGAGATACTTATAAAATTTATTAATAACAATGTGTGAAGTAGTGATTGAATATTTATGTTATAGAACAATGTATTTTATAAAAAAAAATTAAAATAATATTTATTATTAAAATAGTAATGCGCAACTGTAACAAACAAAGCATACTGTGACAGTTATATTAAATACATATCTCTATAAATAAAAGAATAAATAAATTATTCAAGTACTTTTAAAAAAATATAAAGTCGGCCGAAGCTAGAAATGTTAAATATTATATTTTATGAGCCACTATACTTAAAAAGTGACAAATTGAATTTTTAGATCTAGGTGTTTAGAACAAGTATACAGAAAAATATTTCCACAAACAGTGAAGACCCCGAAGTGCACATTTCACGACCCCTCAGTGTCGAAAAGACGCCGTTAGGTACGATACATAAAATTTTCCGACCCGTTCCGATACTTTACACATATATATATATATATATATATATATATATATATATATATATATATATATATATACATATATATTATATATATATATGATTTTTTACAAAAATAAAGTCAGATTTTACCTTTTCTTAATGAATACGTTGTATATTGTAAGCGCGGAAGCAAATATTTAAATGATTTTTTACAAAAATAAAGGTAGATTTTACCTATTCTTGAAATGGATATTTTTGTTAAATCATTCATATTCATGCTTTAGAATCTATACTATGGATAATTTTAGCATTGCATATGCAAAAGTGAACATAACGTGGTACCAATCAAATAATAAACATTCAATTTTCGGGTGTCATTTTAATGAATACGTTGTATATTGTGAGTTACTTGGGCTGGATTATAGAATACCTACCACACTTGAAATAGCAATTTTCTTGTTGCTATGTTTCCTTTTAGCTAAAATATGATGAACAATTATAAAATTCGGGCGCGGAAGCAAAAATTTATATGATTTTTTAAAAAATAAAGTCAGATTTTACCTATTCTTGATGAATACGTTGTATATTGTAAGCTACATGGGCTGGATTCTAGAATACCTACCACACTTTAAATAGCAATTTTCTTGTTGCAATGTTTTCTTTTAGCTAAAATATGATGAGGAATTATAAAATTCGGGCGCGGAAGCAAATACTTATACGATTTTTTACAAAAATAAAGTCAGATTTTACCTATTCTTGATAAATACGTTGTATATTGTAAGCTACATGGGCTGGATTCTAGAATACCTACCACACTTGAAATAGCAATTTTCTTGTTGCTATTTTTTCTTTTAGCTAAAATATGATTAAGAATTATAAAATTCGGGCGCGGAAGCAAATATTTATATGATTTTTACAAAAATAAAGTCAGATTTTACCTATTCTTGAAATGGATATTTTTGTTAAAACATTCATATTCATGCTTTAGGATCTATATTATGGATAAATTTAGCATTGGACATGCAAAAGTTACCATAACGTGGGACCAGTCAGATAATAAACATTCAATTTACGGGTGTCATTTTAATGAATACGTTGTATATTGTGAGTTACTTGGGCTGGATTATAGAATACCTACCACACTTGAAATAGCAATTTTCTTGTTGCTATGTTTCCTTTTAGCTAAAATATGATGAACAATTATAAAATTCGGGCGCGGAAGCAAAAATTTATATGATTTTTTAAAAAATAAAGTCAGATTTTACCTATTCTTGATGAATACGTTGTATATTGTAAGCTACATGGGCTGGATTCTAGAATACCTACCACACTTTAAATAGCAATTTTCTTGTTGCAATGTTTTCTTTTAGCTAAAATATGATGAGGAATTATAAAATTCGGGCGCGGAAGCAAATACTTATACGATTTTTTACAAAAATAAAGTCAGATTTTACCTATTCTTGATAAATACGTTGTATATTGTAAGCTACATGGGCTGGATTCTAGAATACCTACCACACTTGAAATAGCAATTTTCTTGTTGCTATTTTTTCTTTTAGCTAAAATATGATGAAGAATTATAAAATTCGGGCGCGGAAGCAAATATTTATATGATTTTTACAAAAATAAAGTCAGATTTTACCTATTCTTGAAATGGATATTTTTGTTAAAACATTCATATTCATGCTTTAGGATCTATATTATGGATAAATTTAGCATTGGACATGCAAAAGTTACCATAACGTGGGACCAGTCAGATAATAAACATTCAATTTACGGGTGTCATTTTAATGAATACGTTGTATATTGTAAGCTACTTGGGCTAGACTTTAGAATACCTACCACAATTGAAATAGCAATTTTCATGTTGCAATGTTTTCTTTTAGCTAAAATAAGATGAAGAATTATAAAATTCGGGCGCGGAAGCAAATATTTATATGATTTTTTACAAAAATAAAGTCAGATTTTACCTATTCTTAATGAATACGTTGTATATTGTAAGCTACATGGGCAGGATTCTAGAATACCTACCACACTTGAAATAGCAATTTTCTTGTTGCAATGTTTTCTTTTAGTTTAAATATGATGAAGATTTATAAAATTCGGGCGCGTATGCGAATATTTACAAAAATAAAGTCATATTTTACCTATTCTTGAAATGGACATTTTTGTTAAAACATTCATATTCATGCTTAAGGATCTATATTAAGGATAAATTTTGCATTGGACATGCAAAAGTGACCATAACGTGGTACCAGTCAGATAATAAACATTCAATTTTCGGGTGTCATTTTAATGAATACGTTGTATATTTTGAGCTACATGGGCTAGATTCTAGAATACCTACCACACTTGAAATAGCAACTTTCTTATTGCAATGTTTTTTTTAGGTAAAATATGATGAAGAATTATAAAATTCGGGCGCGGAAGCATATATTTATATGATTTTTTACAAAAATAAAGACAGATTTTATCTATTCTTAATGAATACGTTGTATATTGTAAGCTACATGGGCTGGATTCTAGAATACCTACCACACTTAAAATAGCAATTTTCTTGTTGCAATGTTTTCATTTACCTAAAATATGATGAATAATTATAAAATTCGGGCACGGAAGCAAATATTTATATGATTTGTTACAAAAATAACGTCAGATTTAACCTATTCTTGATGAATACGTTGTATATTGTAAGCTACATGGGCTGGATTCTAAAACACCTACCAAACTTGAAATAGCAATTTTCTTGTTGCAATGTTTTCTTTTAGCTAAAATATGATAAAGAATTATAAAATACGGACACGGAAGCATATTTTTATATGATTTTTTACATAAATATAGTCAGATTTTACCTATTCTTGAAATATATATACGTTGTATATTGTAAGCTACATGGGCTGGATTCTAGAATACCTACCACATTTGAAAAAGCAATTTTCTTGTTGCAATGTTTTAATTTACCTAAAATATGATGAAGAATTATAAAATTCGGGCGCGGAAGTAAATATTTATATGATTTTTTACAAAAATAAAGTCAGATTTTACCTATTCTAGATGAATACGTTGTATATTGTAAGCTACATAGGCTGGATTCTAGAAAACCTACCACACTTGAAGTAGGAATTTTCTTGTTGCAATGTTTTCTTTTAGCTAAAATATGATAAAAAATTATAAAATTCGGACGCGGAAGCAAATATTTATATGGTTTTTTACAAAAATAATGTCAGATTTTACCTTTTCTTGATGAATATTTTGTATATTGTAAGCTACATGGGCTGGATTCTAGAATACCTACCACACTTGAAATAGCAATTTTCTTGTTGCAATGTTTTCTTAACTAAAATATGACGAAGAATTATAATATTAGGGCGCGGAAGCAAATATTTATATGATTTTTTACAAAAATAAAGTCAGATTTTACCTATTTTTGATGAATACGTTGTATATTGTAAGCTACATGGGCTGGATTTTAGAATACCTACCACACTTGAAATAGCAATGTTCTTGTTGCAATGTTTTCTTTTAGCTAAAATATGATGAAGATTTATAAAATTCGGGCGCGGAAGCAAATATTTATGTGATTTTTTATAAAAATAATTTCAGTTTTTACCTATTCTTGAAATGGATATTTTTGTAAAAACATTTATAATCATGCTTTTGGATCTATACTATGGATAATTCTAGTATTGGACATGCAGAAGTGACCATAACGTGGTACCAATCAGATAATAAACATTTAATTTTCGGGTGTCATTTTAATGAATATGTAGTATATTCTAAGCTACATGGGCTGGATTTTAGAATACCTACCACACTTGAAATGTTGTATGTGAGAGGTTGGTAGTAGTGATTTCACTGTTTTTTCTCAGCTGAGAACAATATACATTTTTTAAAAAATCTTTTGAGTAAATTTATTACAAACATATTAACTAGGTATTTATAATTAAATATTATTACTCTGATTTAATTTTATCAAGAATATATTCATTTTTTAAAAAATTTTCACTACACATAACCTCACTTCAAGAAAAGCACATGTTGCTGTGTCAATATGACACAATTTTTAGTTAATTTTTGGGGTTTTTAGGATGGGTGGAAGTCAGAGAAATGTTTCTCAAGAGGTCGTAAGGGATTCCAGTCCCAAGGACGTCCTGACTATGGAGGAGGAGCTCCTACGTAGCCCAACTCCATCCACTTCCAAACTAGAGGAGTCTATAGAAAATCTCCGATTGAATGAGCAGAAAAGCAAACTAAGCGGTGCTGCCAGAAAACGCTTTAAGTGGCTCATAAAAAATGGGCTTAGTGCTGACGAAGCATGTGTCAAAGCCCTCCAACCCATGAAGGATAAGGGTCCAAAACGGACCCGGTCCGAAGAATCATCACCCGAAATGTCTGCAAAAAGGCAAAAAACAGATGCTAAAGGCCAACCCAGCAGTGGTGCTCCGCCAACACCTGATAAGACCACGTCGTCTGTGAGCTTTAAATAGGCAATCCTGGGCACACGCGTCGGCATCCTGCACTATAATTATCCAGAGGATATTTTGGAAACAGGACAGCTGACGAAAATTCAGGATGCAATCCTGGATTTAATCATTAAAGAGGCTAAAGGCTCTGTGAAGCCTAAGATTCTAGGGATAACCTTTACGTCCGGATGGCTGAGCGTCAACTGCGCCGACAAAGCCACCGCCGAGTGGCTATTAGGTAAAGTCGTTAGTTTAAAGCCATGGGAAGGAGCCCATCTAAAAGCTGTGAAGGAAAAGGAGTTGCCGAAGTCCAGCAATGTAAATGCTTATTTTCCCAACAGCAAAACCAATCCAACAGATCAAATATTGAATCTGATAGAGGGCCAAAACGAGGGCCTGGATACGCAGCAGTGGAGGGTTTTAAAGAGGACAGACGAGGGCTCGGCAGTGCTTCTTACACTGTACATAGACTCGACGTCCTTAAGCACCCTTAAAAAAGCTGATTTCAAAATCAGCTACAAATTTGGCTAAACAACGATTAGGCTAAAGGGTAAAAAACCCAACAAAAAGCCAACCGACGTCACTGCCAAAAAAGCCACTACCAGAACTGCTACAGGTAAGCTTAACATAAAAAAGGAGGCAGGGAATAATGCCACCAATATTAACACTGGAAAATCCAGATTAAAGGTAGGTAAAGGTAAAGAGGCTGCTTTAAAGCCTCTACCCAATCCCACACCTACACTCTCCAAGACACCACGGGCCGTCGGAATCACGCACAAAGAGAAACAAGTTCCTAGCTGCGACGTGGCTCTGAACAAAACGTGATGTCCAGCAGTAATATAAAGATGCTGCAAGTGAATCTTCAACACTGCAAAACTGCCTCTGATGTGTTTAACAAAACATTCACCACCACTAACACCGATATAGTGCTAGTTCAAAAGCCTTATGTGTATGGAGGCGTAGTAAGGAAACTTACTACACCAGTAGGTAAGTTAACCTACTGTAACGAACCAGATGTCATTCCAAGAGCAGCATCGATTAAATTCGTAACATTAAATAAATTTATATCTAGGGATTTGGTAGCTGTAGAAGCTACAATGCCTATATCAGGAGGTACGCAAGAGGTAATCATTGCATCGGCGTATTTCCCGGGAGACTCGATGGAAGCCCCACCTCCGCTGGTAAGGGACCTGATCTTCTACTGCAAACATAGAAACAGAAACCTCATCCTAGGATGTGATGCAAACGCACACCATACAGTTTGGGGTAGTACGGACATAAATACAAGGGGTGAGTACCTTTTCGAATTTATTTCTAGTACTAACATAGATATAATAAATAGGGGTAAAGAACCCACTTTTATAACTAAAAACAGGCGAGAGGTATTAGACATTACGTTAGCCACTCCTCAAATTAGCTCTGAAATATATAATTGGCATGTCGCAAATGAAGCCTCAATATCGGATCATAGATATTTAAGGTTCGAGATAAAGGCTAATAAAGAACCTAAAACTCAAATTCGTATTCCGAAACTAACAGACTGGGTCTTGTACGAAGGCCACTTAAAGTGTGAAGTGGAAGAACTTACGAAAATTAATATCAACACAATTGAGGAACTGGACACAGCCTCTATTGACTTTCATAATGCGCTACACACAGCATATGAAAACAGCTGTACAGCAAAGCTTCGACAAAGTACTAGGAAATTACTTTGGTAGACCGAGGAGCTAAGTAAACAAAGAGTCACTGTTAGAAGGTTATACAATAAAACCAAAACCAGTGGCAGCGATGAGAGCTGGGAGCAATATAGAAGTGCCCTAACCTCATATAATAAAGAAATTCGCAGATCTAAAAGGAATGCATGGCGTAGTTTTTTTGAGGGCTTATCAGAAACGCCTACGGTATCTCGCCTTTAGAAAGTCCTATCAAAAGATCATACGAATGAAATAGGCCTACTATAGAAACCAGACGGGGACTTTACAACAGATTCAAGGGAAACATTGGAGCTACTTTTAAGCACACACTTCCCAGGATCGTCGTGGCCAGTTGAGGAGGAGGACAATTCCTCCGGAGTTACAACTAAGCTAAGCTTAATTAACAGTCTTAACACTGCCAATAATATTTTTACAGAAAACAGAGTTGAATGGGCGTTAAATACTTTAAAACCCTACAAGACACCTGGTGGAGATGGCATTTTTCCGGCACTTTTGCAGAAATGCATAAAGGATATACTGCAAATACTCTGCGAACTATACAAGGGAAGCCTAAAGTTAGGATATATTCCCACATTGTGGAGGAAAACTAATGTAGTCTTTATAACTAAAGGTGGAGGGCATCCAAGCGTCCAGCCTAAGTCATACAGACCCCATTAGTTTATCATCATTTATACTGAAAGGTATGGAAAAGGTCTTAGATCAATACCTTAGGAATGAAGTGATAACTGCTTCACCACTAAACGTAAATCAATTTGCTTACCAGGAAGCAAAATCGACAACTACGGCTCTCCATAGCCTTGTCAATAAAATAGAGAAAACCTTCATGGCAAAAGAAATAGCTCTGGGAATATTTATAGATATTGAGGGTGCCTTTGATAAAACCTCCTATAAGTCCATTGAAAGAGCATGTTAGTGCATGAGTGGTGCCTGGAACATAAACTTAGTGTAAACCCTACCAAAACTACAATCGTCCCCTTCACAAAGAGAAGGAAGCTAAATCTTCAAGCTCCCTACTTGAATGGTACTAGAATTGAGTTTTCTACAGAGGTTAAGTATCTAGGAATCATTCTAGACCAAAAACTCACGTGGAACTCACTCATCAACAAGAATTCAAAGAAATCAGCAGTGGCGTTAAATACATGCCGTCGGCTTCTTGGTAAAAACTGGGGACTACAGCCAAAAATGACCCATTGGGCATATACTAGTGTTGTAAGACCCATGATCACCTACGCGTCACTTGTATGGTGGCCAAAAGTGAAACAAATCACAGCACAGGCATCACTGCGGAAACTACAACGCATGGCCTGCCTCAGTATTACAGGTGCTATGAGTACCTGTCCGACTGCAGCAATGGAAGTGATTCTGGGGCTAACACCTCTACACATTCAGGTGAAAAAAGAGGCGATGCAACAGGCACTGACTCTCTGCAGAACAAAACACTTTATGCCCGAAGATTTCGTAGGCCACTTGGAAATTCTAAGGGAAGTACAACCAGATAAACTGGCCCTGTCTGTCTGTGATAAGGTGACAACAAAATACAATTTTGACCAGAAGTATAAGGTAGTTATTGGTAATCGCCTTGAATGGGCAACGGAAAGACCTGTTGAAAGGGATTCTTTGTCCTGGTTCACTGATGGTTCAAAATTGGACACAGGAGGAACTGGAGTAGGTGTGCTTGGCCCAGATTGCCGAATTAAGGAATCCATAGGCACCTGCTCCACAATTTTTCAGGCTGAGATTTATGCAATAAATCTCTGTGCTCACATAAACCTAGATAAAGGTCTAAAAGGAGCATTAATAAATATAATGTCAGACTGCCAGGCAGCTTTAAAGGCATTGAATGCCTTCACATGTAAATCAAAGCTAGTCTGGAACTGCAGGGAGACCCTCCAATTGCTATCCGAAGCAAACCAAGTCACCCTACGGTGGGTACCAGGGCACGAGGGAATCCTAGAAAACGAGAAAGCTGATGACCTTGCAAAAAAAGGGGCTAAACTTTCATACCACGGGCCGGAACCTTCATGTGGTCTTCCACAAAGCCACTATAAGAAGGTGGTCAAAAACTGGGAGGAATCCGCCATATCCTCATATTGGAAAAATTTTCCAGGCCTCAATCAAGCTCGGAAATTCATTTCCCCAGCTTCGACAAACGCCAAAGAGTTACTAGCTCTCAGCAAAAAGGATCTTAATTTAATGACAGGAATTCTCACTGGCCACTGTCCTTTAAAGTACCATTTGCACAAAATTGGTATAGCTCAAAATGAAACCTGTCGACTCTGTGAAGAGGACGAAGAATCATCGGAACACATACTGTGTGAATGCCCAGCCGTAACTGTGCAGAGACTCAATCAACTAGGTAAGAGGTATCTTACGGCACATGAGATCAAGAACTTGACTCCTGGAGCCATAATCGGCTTCATCAAAAATCTGGATATACTTCCGGAAAACTAAGTAAGGGCTGTGTCACAATAAATCTTCTAGGTCGCGTTGACAAAAAGCGACAAAACACTTAAACCCTCATGTACATACAATACAATACACTTGAAATAGCAATATTCTTGTTGCAACGTTTTCTTTTAGATAAAACAAGATGAAGAATTATAAAATTCGAGCGCGGAAGTAAATATTTATATGATTTTACAAAACTAAATTCAGATTTTACAAATTCTTGATGAATACGTTCTATATTGTAAGCTACATGGGCTCGATTCTACAATAGCTACCACACCTAAAATAGCAATTTTCTTGTTGCAATGTTTTCGTTTAGCTAAACTATTATGAAGAATTATAAAATTCGGGCGCGGCAGCAAAGATTTATATGATGTTTTACAAAAATAAAGTCAGATTTTACCTTTTCTTAATGAATACGTTGTATATTGTAAGCTACATGGGCTGGATTCTAGAATACCTACCACACTTGAAATAGCTATTTTCTTGTTGCAATGTTTTCTTTTACCTAAAATATGATTAAGAATGATAAATTCGGGCGCGGAAGCAAATATTTATATGATTTTTTATAAAAATAACGTCAGATTTTACCTATTCTTGATGAATACATTGTATATTGTAAGCTACATGGGCTGGATTCTAGAATACCTACCACACTTGAAATAGCAATTTTCTTGTTGCAATGTTTTCTTTTAGCTAAAATATGATAAAGAATTATAAAATTTGAGCGCAGAAGCAAATATTTATATGATTTTTTACAAAAATAAAGTCAGATTTCACCTATTCTTGAAATAGATATTTTTGTTAAAACATTCATATTCATGCTTTTGGATCTATATTATGGATAATTTTAGCATTGGACATGCTAAAGTGACCATAACGTGGTGCTAATCAGATATTAAACATTCGGGTGTCATTTTAATGAATACGTTGTATATTGTAAGCTACACCACACTTGAAATAGCAATTTTGTTGTTGCAATGTTATCTATATAAGTTTAGATTTAAGAAAAACAGCATATAGAACGTTATTACAGAATTTTGACATGGATTATTGTTATATAAGTGTAATATTGTGGGAATTATCTACATACTATAATGTTAAGTTTAACATGGATTTGGAATATGTGTATCATTATATGAATAGGGAAAAAAATATGTGACAATACTGAAATAAAACACAGTTACTTAAAAATGAATGTGTATGTATTTTCTATCAATAATACTAGTTTTTTACAATGTTTTGAAAATTGTCTTATGTATATAAAAGATGTATGTAATAACAATATTAAATACATAGTTAATTAAAATATATTTTGTAATTTATTTTCTATTACTAATTTAACCTAGTTACATTGTCCTGAAATAATAATGAAACAATCTTTTAATATAAACATCATTCAGCATACGGTCATGTCTGTTAAACAATTTTTGAAAATAGTTTAGAGAATATCCGTTAATTCTAAACAACAGATAAATTAGACAGTAATGACCGCACACTGACGAAAAATAGTCTTGCATGTTAAGTGTATTATAATTCCAAATTACAGTATTACGTTTTCAAAACTGGATATGCTGAGGGATTTGTGGTGGTCGTCCATAACTATCGAAATATTCTCCACGCCCTTTACGGTCAATGAAGATGGCGATCAAATGGCTCCCAGAGTCTGACGCGCCATCGAAATACGCTACAATGGCGCAAGGGTAGTTTACCTGCATAGGTAACTTATCTGCTGCAAAGACGCCATATTGACACGCATTCCTGAAGTAGCGATGGAGAATCGTCTCTATGAACACCGCATTCATCTTTACAATAACTGTTGTACCATTTACACAGATGAAGTATATTCTCGGACGCACATATCATACTGCTGTGTGTATATGGAATACAACATTTAGTAATAATATCCGATGTTTTATATTGAAGACTGCGCAAATTTGTAAGGCTTGGACAGCCCAGACTCGTTAAATCATACAAATTATTGCGCTCTAGTATATTTTCAATTACTATTTTTTTCTCTAATCCCTTAACAAATACAAACTTTTCATCAAAATCAATTATACTTGTTAAGATGGTTTTTAAATTGTCATATTCAATAAAACCATCGTCCCAGTCAAACCCGTAATGATATTTTTTCAACCAATTTATTTGAGAAATTTGTTTTACAGAGAGACGATTTTTCGAATACGGTGATTTGAATAAAAAATGTTGAAAAACTTTTCCGTCGAGGGATGTTACTTCTAGCTCTTTTACAATTAATTCATCTTTTTCACCATTGAAATATTGTATGTCAATAATATAACCCATTGCTACCAAAGGTTTAAATGAAACTAATTAACATTTACAAGAGATTATATATTTATTAATAATAATAATTGTATACAAAATATTTAACCACCAAAATCTATAATTACATTTCTATCCGTATCTATTTCAATAATATTATCAAACTCTGCATAAATAATACTATTCACGGTTTCTGTTAGAGCTTCTTCGAAACCAACTTCGATACGTACCGAGCCATGACGTGTCAGATTCTAGTGAATTGTATTAGCTGACAAGTCCGGCGTCAGATCGAAAGCTGCTAAACAGAAACCATCTGGAAAACTATCTCTATCAATACAATTACCTTCATTTGAAAAATGAATTCCTGTTCCGGAATATAATGTATTGTACATCTGAATATAAGATTAAACATTCGAAAAACTTGTATGCAATGGTTTTGACGGTAATTGCTGTCCATTTACATATAATGATAAGAAATTAATTTTAAAATGATGAAAATTAAACAGGTTTGTGTCGTAACTTCCGTGAAAAGCCTTATTCGCTACAAACCCTAGAATACATCTTTTAGGTATCTGTCCTAAAAATACATTATCTAACGATTTTCCCTGGGCACCTCCAGCTAATGTTAGAGTTTTACATATAGCCCTAGTTACAGGGTACTTAGCGGTTGTTAACTGTAGAGCTTTGTTGTGGGCCAGTAAGACGCTAGGATTTAATTTCACTCTTCTTACAAGTAATGTAGATTCCGTTATTTGAGTTTTCACATTCACACCCTCTTATCCTGAAATATGTTGAAACTATCTCGGGAGCGAATAAGTCGCATTCTCAATTCAACGCGGTTGATAAGAAATTTTTCTTGATTAAAAATATCAACATGTAGATGTACCATCATATCAACTTCTTTGCTTAACTCTGTATATTTTTTTCGTTTTTCAAAGCCTTTATTGTCATTAATCACGTTATTCATTTTTCCTGCATCGTCCGCGTACCATAATGATGCTGTGAGATGCGATTTTTTAGCATCGCTGCCATAATTCAATAACGTTTCAATGTACGAACGATACGCATATGTATTGTTTGGAGGTGAAACAAGTTTTTGATTGAGATATACGTCTATCTGACTGAACATGGAATGAAGCCAATTGTTTACAGGACCAACTGTAGTGTCGGTGGCGGTTAGGGCTGTTCCGTCTGCTTTGGTTATTTTTGCTTTCAAGTGAATCATAGTTTGTGACAAATCTATATATTCATCACTCTGACCGGGGACTACAAATTCTACCGGCCCATCTTCAGTTATGATGATAAGGGTTTGTAACTAATCCATTGTCCATTTTCTATGCTTATTTGCGTAGGTGGTAGCGAAAATAAATCAAGTTTAGTTTTAATACACTCGCATGATTGCGTATGTAGAAAAGCCATAACTGATTGTTATTATTATTATTATTATTTATCGAAGACGTCCAGAACTCTATTTATTTTGTTCTTTACACCTCTAGCCTGCTGTCGCGAGTGATTACGTTTTAGTGACGTTCTCTTCTTTTTATAACCTGAACCACTCATTAGTGTGTCAATTTTGGATTCAGCTTTTCGTTTCAAATTATTTCCCGCTTCAGACAGTCTTTGCTGGAACGCTTCTTTTGCAGGTCGATTTTCACTCAAATCTCCTAAGAAACTCATCCCTGTTCTGAGTGCTTCTTTCCCAACGACGCTTGCTCCTCTTTTTATAATTGGTAAGACCGTTCTAAATAATCCACTAAAAAAACTACCAAGCCCGTGACCTCGCTGATAAGCAGAGCTTTGAAAAACAACAGAACCAATCCCGGTTCCTGCTTGATGGTTATAATAAATTTGATAGGGGCAATTTTTCATTGTGAACGTCTACAGTGTAACTTAATACTTGAAGTTCCAAATTGGAATGGTATTGGTTTCCCTTCAACACATCTTATATCGATTTCAATAATCTGGAAATCTCGTCGGAGCACAGGAATATAATATAGTGGAGAAAATGTAACCATTTTACTAGAACCGTGTATATAATTTGAAATATCAACATGTACTGTTCGTAACAGGGGTGCGAGTACATCTCTCCAACAAATTACTGTTCAACAATATCGCAATATATAAACATTTCAGGATGTATTCCGAGATAAAGATTTGACGAATCATAATATGGTAATCTCTCAGCAAATAAATCAGTTCCCGGTTCATATCCTAGCTGTTGTGAAAGTTTCGGAGATAATTTCAAAGAACAAAAGTTTGTATCTTTAATAAAATATACTCTTATGCGACGAATATTTTTTTCAATTTCGATTTTAATATGGTCGCGAAGTCTAGCATGCTGATTAATCGCGTTTATTACATCGTCTACACTTCTATAATATCCAGGCTGAATATGTGCTTCTCTTTTGTGTATTTTAGGTCTTCTATCCACAAATGTTTTAAATTGATATTTAATATAGTTTTCATGAGCGCAAACTGTGTAGAAAGTACAAGGATACTGTATTTCAGCTAGGGCAACTTCCCAGTTACCGTCAAATTTTACACTTTGCGTTATTTGCGTAGTGAATAGTGTTGTTTTATTATTCGGAAAATAATTCTTCAAACTATTACTAGGCAATGTCATATAAAATTCATTTTTAGACATTATTCTCAAAATATTTTATATTTTTTGCTGGTATCCAAGAGTTGAATTTATCAGTATATCCTTTCCATTTGACAAGCACTTTCTTTCTGTTACCACTACCCTTCGATTCGATTATTTTATCTATTTGAAATTCATCATCGGCGTTTATATACACTTTCTGTAATTCCGGTTTATAAAATACTCCTTCAATGTTTTCTTCATTTAAATCCTCCAATCTATAAACGGGTGGATGTCTTTTAATTACCGTTTTAATTCTAAATACTTCTTGAGACCAATTACTCGTAAAGCCTTTTTCAAAAACATGTTTTTCTCTTGATATACGTACAGTATCTCCAACTTCTAATTTAGGTATTTTATTTTTTATTTTTTTATTATTCCTATTCTGATTCCGCCAGACTTGTAGAATATTTTTATCGTGTTCATCTTTCGGGGCTATTTTGATTGACGAATGTACGGTACTATCGTATGCTTTTAAAAGTTTAGAAAGCATATCGATATATCGGTACGTATTGTTGAGTGTAAAATAACGATACATTCTTGTTTTTAATGTTCTATTTAATCTTTCCACGAAACAAACTTTAACATCAGGATTTTGTGTAACGTAATATTTAATATCATATTCACGCAAAAATCTCCGTACACTACTTGCAATGAATTCTGTGCCTTTGTCTGTTTGTAGGTATATAGGTATGCGCTTACTGTCGTTAATTTTTTTAACAGCATTAATGATAGTACCCGGTTTCTAATCAGTTAAAGGCATTGCCCAAGCAAATCTGCTAAATACGTCAATTACAGTTAAAATTTATTTAAAACCGTCATTGAATTTACTAAGACTTCTCATATCATTCGGATCAGCTTGAAATAAATCATTAATATTGTAAATCTTGTATTTGTTTCGGAGAAATCTTCTTCGTATCGGTTTATGTAGTGTGTAGGCATCTTGACTAATTAACCATTTTTTGACAGCTTCAGTAGAGTATTTACCTTTAACTATTTTCTTAAGATTCGCTAATCCTGTGAACCCAGCGGCATGGGATGGGTTGAAATAAATATCTGTCAGTGTACGGTTCATTTTTAAAATTTAAACGATTCCCACACGTCGGGTGAAGGAACGCGTGCACTTCTGTGCGTACTCTCTTTATTACTGTGAATAAATGGAGACGACATATCTGTAAATTCTCTTTTTCTTCGCGGGTTTCCAATCAATTCGTTAGGAATGTTATTTTTTATAAGTACTTTTCAAAATTCTTGCCATCCCACTGGGTTACTTTTTTTTTCCTAGGTCTAATGATATCTCCAACTAAATCGGTAATATTTGAATTTGGTATTTCACTATTATTAATACTAACTAAACCGTATTCATCTCACGTTATATTCTTATCTGATTTAAGTATATTTAAAAAAATATTTGCTTTTTTGCGGTATGTTTTCGGTAGAGTATTTAAAACTATATCGTCAGCTAATTGCTCCTTAATTTTAATATATGGCAACTGTTCTTTTGTTTCAATAGAAGCGGCTGCGGTGCTGGTGGTGTCGCCAATTAAAGGAATTTTGACAGGTTCACGTAGTTGTTTTTGAAAATGGAGATATCGTTGAAGATTTTCTTGATATAAAGCCCATTTTTCATAATCAGAAATTTTTAAATTTAATACTTTTTTTATATCTTTATCAAGTTGCGTGGTTATATTATTATTATCAGTTACGGTATTTTCACGAAGTTGGTGTAACGTTTCCGGCGTAATTAAAGCATATTTTTTAGCATGTTCCATTTTAACTCTTATTAAATATACTACTTAAAATTCCGGAGATAAGCGGTGCTATTAACAATGGGACGAACGCCCCTCCTGACTGAACTAAAATCTTTTTCTTTTGTTTCCAATTATCTCCTCGTTTTACAAGTTTACGTAAAATTTGACGCCCAAGATTATGACGTTGTTTTTTATTTAGAGGGACTATACCACGTAGAATATTGTGTGCACATTCACAGATACAACGAACGTTATTACTGTCTGCGTTTTTCAACAAAACAGCACGCTGGTTTGGTTTCAATCAATGTAACGCACGCAGAAAGTTTGCGTTATTTGTTAACGTTTTAGACATAATTACATAATAACCTCTGGCAACTTCGTATTACCGTATTTATACATTTTCTTCGGTATATAGACGTAAACTTGTTTGTTGCGCACGGTTCTAAATCTACTCCAATCTGGTGTAGATTGTTTTAAAGCGAAAATAAGGTAAGTATGGGGTTCTGAAGTAGCATCGTTGTATGCATCTTAAATAAATTTATTATTCTCAGGGCAAACCTGTCGTGAAAAATGTAAAATTTGTGCTTTATCTCGTGGATTCTTGAAATAAATTATGTAATGAGCATTCAATGATATATCACGCTGACCCTTGCCCTGATTAAATATATTCTGAGTAATGAAAAATACAGATAAATTTTTATGATGACTGCCCTTTGTAAAAATATCAACCACACGTGAATCTGTTTCACGCATAAGATCATCTACTATTATTAAGTGCGGGTTATTACCGTCAAAATTGTCCATATCTGGCAAACCTTGTTGAAAATTCACATTAGGTATTGTATTATATAAACTCTGCCATGTGCTGTAAACCCAGGTAACTTTTGAAAAAACTGTATCGCACATGTTGATCATATTTTTTAAGAAGTTAACGACAAAATAAGATTTACCACTGCCCGAGGGACCGGCCACAATGGCGTTAAAAGGATGTTTGAATTTGATAGGATCTGACATTTCACCATAAAACAAAAGTCGGAAATGACAAAAAGGTTGCTGGACAATTCATTTATAATCTCCAATGAAAATAAAAACTCCCATAAACATTTTTATTAAACGGTCAAAATAACAGGAAAACAGAAAGAACAACAATAAAGGTTTAATTATAATTTATTCTAGGTTTCTTAAAGCCATAAGGTACAGAAAAATGGTTATCCAAGAAACGACGTTTCATACATTTAACATTAAATATTTTACTCTCTGTACGAGTAATTACATCATGAATGAGAGTATTTCTTATATTATTAGATACAATAACAGGAGGATTACAATTTTCGTCGTTTTCTTTTAGTATTATTCTTTTTAAACAATCAAAGTTAATTATTTGTGAGTTTTTATAATTTAAAGTGAAACCTTTAACTTTACATATTTGTTTAGTTTCACGCCTACCTTTCAAAATCGCTTCCCTTATCTTCTTACGTAGACGATATACTAATACTCTGGACTGGCACTCAGACAGAACTAGAAAACTTTCATAAACTTATTAACAACATTTCTAAAATTAAATTCACCGTTGAACTAGAAACAGACACTAAAATCAACTTCCATGACCTTACATTACACAGAGACACAGACACCAACAATAACATTTTCTACAACATCTACAGAAAACCAACATCTACAGACATCATCATACCTCAACATTCATATCACGACCCACTCATAAAACAAACAGCTTTCAACTTTTTATTCTTTAGACTATTAACAACCCCCCTTTCGGACATAGATTTTGAAATAGAATACAACACCATATTCACAATAGGCATAAATAAT
Source organism: Stenolophus ochropezus (assembly GCA_035578165.1). NCBI lineage: Eukaryota > Metazoa > Arthropoda > Insecta > Coleoptera > Carabidae > Stenolophus > Stenolophus ochropezus. Next base: position 319,848 of record JAQOWZ010000099.1, on the reverse strand, counting down.
AATTACTCTTCAAAATATATCAACACAATTTAATAAAACAAAAAACTCACTTTTAACAATTAACAAAATTTATATACATATTAAACAAAAGAAAACTTTTATCTCAATTCCCTTTCATATTGAAACATACAAAAACTTAAAACGCATAACCGAAAAATATAATATAATTTTAACTTCCAAATCACAACCAAACATTTACAACAGAATTAAAAACAACACACCCACAATAGATAATATGAATAAAAGTGGCATATACAAAATAACATGTAACAACTGTAACAGTATCTACATACGTCAAACCAGAAGAAATATAAAAACCCGATTCCAAGAACATTTAAAAAACACCCCGCCTTCAGCATTAGGTACACATTTAAAAAATTACAATCACAACACATCCATAAATAACCTTCAACTTCTACATACAGAGACTAACTTACACAAACTACTGATACTTGAAAAATACGAAATACTAAAACATTTACACAACAATCACAAATTACTAAACGAAACGAATAACTTCCCAGAACAGCATATATTTAAACATTTACCGCCTTTTAAAAATTAAATATTAATTTCATAAAAAACTAAATTTCACTAAAGATATTAAAATTTCTACTTCTGAAAAAATTCTTCAGTCAATCTCATCTTCCTTGTTCCACAACATCACAGATTTAATTTCTAAAATTTTCCAACTATATTTCTTTAAAATTTTCATTTCAACTTTATTCTCAATATTTCTAGACGGTTAGTATTTATGATTTTCTTTATTTATACATTTATGCAATATATCTTGTTTGTATTAAGTTTATTGATATTATAACCTTAAAAAATAGCACAGGTTTCTTCAATTCAAATATTGTTTAAATATTCACAATAATATTATTCAAACATTTTCTTTATTCTTATCAAATGTTTCACTATTATTTTCATAAATTCAAGTTCTACATATAAAATTAACACAATATATTTTTATTTATAATGTATTTTCAGCTGTGGCCTGAGGATGGCATTATAAGCCGAAATCGATCGTCATAAGAATCTAAATAAATAATTTAAAAATCAGATTGCTCTTTTTTTCACATTCCTTTTTTAATAATAATATTGCATTCTGAATTGGAGCCCTTCATCAACAAAATTAAAAACATGGAGATATCCATGAAACTCCGCCAGCTGAAATATACACTTAATAAACGACACAAAATTCAACAACACCTAAACTTTCTTCACGCATCAAAATTAAAAAAACTAACTCCAGATTTCTTACGTATTTAATTCCGATACAAACTATCAAAGAACGAGGAAGATGAGATTCACCAGAAAATACTTAAACAGGAAATAAGACGACAACAATATAACAGGTCCATCATCGATACAAAACTAAAATTCCTCCATAGAACCCTCTTAACATTCTTACATACAATAGAATATGAAACACTGATTACACAGTTAGAAGAAGAAATATTTTTTAAAATCTACGACACAGACCAAAAAAGACATATGAAACTACAACGCCTTATAGACAAAAAGAATAAAGAAGAAAATCACATTCACCAATAACAACATACAAAAACAGAACACATACTCAACAACATCAAACACACATTGCCCCCTGCCCGCATAACCAACCTCTCAACAACCACTTTCACAAAGCAAGAAGAAGAAATACTCAACCTCGGTTACAAATTCTCCGCTCCACCACAACCACCACACATATCATAAATCTCAATAGACATAGAAACACAACTCTACAATCACCCCAACAAAAACAACATAACCCCAGAAATCACACAATGCCTACAAAAACTCACCAAACCCACACGAACCACACATAAGGTACGTGAGAATAATAAATTAATACAAACAAGATCAAATTTTAACAATACTTTCAAATCAATTACTCAAAAAATTTCAGACAATAATCTCACTATAACTAAAGCAGATAAGAACGCCTGTCTAGTAATTTTAAATACTCAAGAATATATAGATAAAACTCAAAAAAAATTTACAGAAAACAATGTCAAACCTTTGACAAAAAACCCTATTTCAGCATATAACAAAAACCTCAGACACACAATTAACAACTGCTCTAACACTTTAGAAAAATTTAACATATACCCATATCAAATTATAGAAAAAAACCCACAGACGCCTTGTCTCTATAGCCTCATTAAACTCCATAAACCAGATAAACCCATATGCCCAATCACATCTTCTATTAACTCACCAGCACAAAAACTAGCCAAATCCTTAAATAACATAATAAATAAAAAATTAAATTAAGTTTCAAAATACTCTATTAAAAATTCACAAGAACTCATTCAGACATTAAACACAACAATACAACACAATCAAAAAGATTTCACATTAATTTCATTCGATATAATAACCTTATAAACTAATATCCCGATAAATGAATCACTTCATATTCTCAAAAATATAATAGAAACAGATCAACAATTCATTAACAAATAAAATTTAGAACAACCAGACATAGACAACTTAATACATTTATTTAAACAAGTTACAGATCAAAACTTTTTTACTTTTAATAATAAAATTTACAAATTGGAAGATGGCTTACCAATGGGTAGCCCCAATAGTGGCTTATTAGCAACCATATTTATAGATAATTTAGAATCAAAAATAATGAACACTCCCCTTAGCAAAAATATCCTGTTTTGGAAACGTTACGTAGACGATATACTAATACTCTGAACTGGCACTCAGACAGAACTAGAAAACTTTCATAAACTTATTAACAACATTTCTAAAATTAAATTCACCGTTGAACTAGAAACAGACACTAAAATCAACTTCCTTGACCTTACATTACACAGAGACACAGACAACAGCAATAACATTTTCTATAACATCTACAGAAAACCAACATCTACAGAAATCATCATACCTCAACATTCATATTACGACCCACTCATAAAACAAACAGCTTTCAACTTTTTATTCTTCAGACTATTAACAACCCCCCTTTCGGACATAGATTTTGAAATAGAATACAACATATATACAAAATAACATGTAACAACTGTAACAGTATCTACATAGGTCAAACCAGAAGAACTATAAAAACCCGATTCCAAGAACATTTAAAAAACACCCCGCCTTCAGCATTAGGTACACATTTAAAAAATCACAATCACAACACATCCATAAGTAACCTTCAACTTCTACATACAGAGACTAACTTACACAAACTACTGATACTTGAAAAATACGAAATACTAAATCATTTACACAACAATCACAAATTACTAAACGAAACGAATAACTTCCCAGAACAGCATATATTTAAACATTTACCGCCTTTTAAAAATTAAATATTAATTTCATAAAAACTAAATTTCACTAAAGATATTAAAATTTCTACTTCTGAAAAAATTCTTCAGTCAATCTCATCTTCCTGGTTCCACAACATCACAGATTTAATTTCTAAAATTTTCCAACTATATTTCTTCAAAATTTTCATTTCAACTTTATTCTCAATATTTCTAGACGGTTAGTATTTATGATTTTCTTTATTTATACATTTATGCAATATATCTTGTTTGTATTAAGTTTATTGATTTCATAACCTTAAAAAACAGCACATGTTTCTTCAATTCAAATATTGTTTACATATTCACAATAATATTATTCAAACATTTTCTTTATTCTCATCAAATGTTTTACTATTATATTCATAAATTCAAGTTCTACATATAAAATTAACACAATATATTTTTATTTATAATGTATTTTCAGCTGTGGCTTGAGGATGGCATTATAAGCCGAAATCGATCGCCATAATAATCTTAAATAAATAATTTAAAAATCAGATTGCTTATTTTTCACATTCCTTTTTTATAAGAAATTTTCTTGTTGTACTGTTTTCTTTTAGCTAAAATATGATGAAGAATTATAAAATTCGGGCGCGGAAGCAAATATTTATATGATTTTTTACAAAAATAAAGTCAGATTTTACATATTCTTGATGAATACGTTGTATATTGTAAGCTACATGGGCTAGATTCTAAAATACCTACCACACTCGAAATAGCAATTTTCTTGTTGCAATGTTTTCTTTTAGGTAAAATATGATGAAGAATTATAAAATTCGGGCGCATAAGCAAATATTTATATGATTTGTTACAAAAATAAAGTCAGATTTTACCTATTCTTGAAATGGATATTTTTGTTAAAACATTCATATTCATGCTTTAGAATCTATACTATAGATAGTTTTAAGCATTGGACATGCAAAAGTGACCAAATCGTGGTACCAATCAGATAATAAACATTCAATTTTCGAGTGTCATTTTAATGAATACGTTGTATATTGTAAGCTACATGGGCTGGATTCTAGTATACCTACCACACTTGAAATAGCAATTTTCTTGTTGCAATGTTTTCATTTAGCTAAAATATGATGAAGAATTATAAAATTCGAGCGCGGAAGCAAATATTTATATGATTTTTTACAAAAATAGTGTCAGATATTACCTATTCTTGAAATAGGTATTTTTTTTAAAACATTCATATTCATGCTTTAGGATCTATACTATGGATAGTTTTCAGCAGTTAACATGCAAAAGTGACCAAAACGTGGTATTAATTAGAAAATAAACATTCGGGTGTCATTTTAATGAATTCGATGTATATTGTAAGCTACATGGGATGGATTCTAGAATATCTACCATACTTAAAATAGCAATTTGCTTGTTGCTCTGTTTTCTTTTAGCTAAAATATGATAAAAAAATAATAAATTTCGGGCGCGGAAGCAAATATTTATATGTTTTTTTACAAAAATAAAGTCAGATTTTACCTATTCTTGAAATGAATATTTTTGTTAAAACACTCATATTCATGCTTTAGGATCTATACTATGGATGGTTTTAAGCATTGGACATGCAAAAGTGACCTAAACGTGATACCAATCAGATAATAAACATTCAATTTTCTTGTGTCATTTTAATGAATACGTTCACTACTTTCATCGATAAAAAAAAAGAGGTGATGCAACAGGCACTGACTCTCTGCAGAACGAAACACTTTATGCCCGGAGATTTTGTAGGCCACTTGGAAATTCTAAGGGAAGTACAACCAGATAAACTGGCCTTGTCTATCTGTGATAAGATGGCAACAAAATACAATTTTGACCAGAAGTATAAGGTTGTTATTGGTAATCGCCTTGAATGGGCAACGGAAAGACCTCTTGTAAGGAATTCTTTGTCCTGGTTCACTGATGGTTCAAAATTGGATAAAGGAGGAACTGGAGTAGGTGTGCTTGGCCCAGATTGCCGAATTAAGGAATCCATAGGCACCTGCTCCCCAATTTTTCAGACTGAGATTTATGCAATAAATCTCTGTGCTCACATAAACCTAGATAAAGGTGTAAAAGGAGCATCAATAAATATAATGTCAGACAGCCAGGCAGCTTTAAAGGCATTGAATGCCTTCACATGTAAATCAAAGCTAGTCCGGAACTGCAGGGAGACCCTCCAATTGCTATCCGAAGCAAACCAAGTCACCCTACGGTGGGTACCAGGGCACGAGGGAATCCTAGAAAACGAGAAAGCTGATGACCTTGCAAAAAAAGGGGCTAAACTTTCATACCACGGGCCGGAACCTTCATGTGGTCTTCCACAAAGCCACTATAAGAAGGTGGTCAAAAACTGGGAGGAATCTGCCATATCCTCATATTGGAAAAATATTCCAGGCCTCAATCAAGCTCGGAAATTCATTTCCCCAGCTTCGACAAACGCCAAGGAGTTACTAGCTCTCAGCAAAAAGGACCTTAATATAATGACAGGAATTCTCACTGGCCACTGTCCTTTAAAGTACCATTTGCACAAAATTGGTATAGCTGAAAATGAAACCTGTCGACTCAGTGAAGAGGACGAAGAATCGTCAGAACACATACTGTGTGAATGCCCAGCCGTAACTGTGCAGAGACTCAATCAACTAGGTAAGAGGTATCTTACGGCAGAGGAGATCAAGAACTTGACTCCTGGAGCCATAATCGGTTTCATCAAAAATCTTGATCTACTTCCGGAAAACTAAGTAAGGGCTATGTCACAATAGATCTTTTAGGTCGCGCTGACAAAAAGCGACCAAACGCTTAAACCCTCATATACATACAATACAATGAATACGTTGTATATTGTAAACTACATGGGCTGGATTCCAGAATATCTACCACACTTGAAATAGCAATTTTCTTGTTGCAATGTTGTCTTTTAGCTAAAATATGATAAAGAATTATAAAATTTGGGCGCGGAAGCAAATATTTATATGATATTTTACTAAAATAAAGTCAGATTTTACCTATTCTTGATGAATACGTTGTATATTTTAAGCTACATGGGCTGGATTCTAGAATACCTACCACACTTGAAATGACAATTTTCTTGTTGCAATGTTTTCTTTTAGCTAAAATATAATGAAGAATTATAAATTTCGGGCGCGGAAGCAAGTATTTATATGATTTTTTACAAAAATAATGTCAGATTGTACCTATTCTTGAAATGGATATATTATTAAAACATTCATATTCATGCTTTAAGATCTATACTATGGATGGTTTTAAGCATTGAACACGCAAAAGTGACCAAAACGTGGTACCAATCACATAATAAACATACAATTTTCTTGTGTCATTTTAATGAATACGTTGCATATTGTAAGCTTCATGGGCTGGATTCTAGAATACCTACCAAACTTGAAATAGCAATTTTCTTGTTGCAATGTTTTCTTTTAGCTAAAATATGATAAAGAATTATAAAATTCGGGCGCGGAAGCAAATCTTTATATTGATATTTACAAAAATAAAGTCAGATTATGCCTATTCTTTATGATTACGTTGTATATTTTAAGCTACATGGGCTGAATTCTAGAATGCCTACCACACTTGAAATAGCAATTTTCTTGTTGCAATGTTTTCTTTTAGCAAAAATATGATGAAGAAGCATAAAATTCGGGCGCGGAAGCAAATATTTATATGAATTTTCACAAAAATAAAGTCAAATTTTACCTATTCTTGATAATTACGTTGTATATTGTAAGCTACATGGGCTGGTTTCAAGAATACTTATTACACTTAAAATAGCAAATTTCTTGTTGCAATGTTTTCTTTTAGCTAAAATATGATAAAGAATTATAAAATTCGGGCGCGGAAGCAAATATTTATATTATTTTTTACAAAAATATAGTGTGATTTTACCTATTCTTGAAATGGATATTTTTGTTAAAACATTAATATTCATGCTTTAAGATCTATACTTTGGATGGTTTTAAGCATTAAACATGCAAAACTGACCAAAACGTGGTATCAATCAGAATATAAACATTCAATTTTCTTGTGTCATTTTAATGAATACGTTGTATATTCTAAGCTACATGGGCTGGATTGTAGAATACCTACCACACTTGAAATAACAATTTTCTTTTTGCAATGTTTTCCTTTAGCAAAAATATGATGAAGAAGCATAAAATTCGGGCACGGAAGCAAATATTTATATGAATTTTCACAAAAATAAAGTCAGATTTTACCTATTCTTGATGAATACGTTGTATATTTTAAGACACAGGAGCTAGATTTTAGAATACCTACCACAGTTGAAATAGCAATTTTCTTGTAGCAATGTTTTCTTTTAGCTAAAATATAATAAAGAATTATAAAATTCGGGCGCGGAAGCAAGTATTTATATGATTTTTTACAAAAATAATGTCAGATTGTACCTATTCTTGAAATTGATATTATTGTTAAAACGTTCATATTCATGCTTTAGCATCTATACTATGGATGGTTTTAAGCATTGGTCACGCAAAAGTGACCAAAACGTGGACCCAATCAGATAATAAACATACAATTTTCTTGTGTCATTTTAATGAATGCCTTGTATATTGTAAGCTACATGGGCTGGTTTCAAGAATACCTACCACACTTGAAATAGTAATTTTCTTGTTGCAAAGTTTTCTTTTAGCTAAAATATGATAAAGACTTATAAAATTCGGGCGCGGAAGCAAACATTTATATTATTTTTTACAAAAATAAAGTCAGATTAAACATATTCTTGAAATGGATATATTTTTAAAACATTCATATTCATGCTTTAAGACCTATACTATGGATGATTTTAAGCATTGGACATGCAAAAGTGTCCAAAACGTGGTACCAATCAGATAATAAACATACAATTTTCTTCTGTCATTTTAATAAATACGTTGTATATTGTAAGCTACATGGACTGGATTCTAGAATACTTACCACACATGAAATAGCAATTTTCTTGTTGCAATGTTTTCTTTTAACAAAAATATGATAAAGGAGCATAAAATTCGGGCGCGGAAGCAGATAATTATATAAATTTTTACAAAAATAATGTCAGATTTTACCTATTCTTGATGAATACGTTGTATATTGTAAGCTAAATGGGCTGGATTCTAGAATACCTACCACACTTGAAATAGCAATTTTCTTGTTGCAATGTTTTCTTTTAGCTAAAATATGATGAAGAATTATAAAATTCGGGCGCGGAAGCAAATATTTAAATGATTTTTAACAAAAATTATGTCAGATATTACCTCTCCTTGATGAATACGTTGTATATTGTAAGCTACATGGGCTGCATTCTAGAATACCTACCACACTTGAAATAGCAATTTTCTTCTTGCAATGTTTGCTTTTAGCTAAAATATGATGAAGAATTATAAAATCGGGCGCGGAAGCAAATATTTATATTGTTTTTTACAAAAATAAAGTCTGATTTTACCTATTTTTGATGATTACGTTGTATATTGTAAGCTACATTGGCTGGATTCTAGGATACCTACCACACTTGAAATAGCAATTTTCTTGTTGCAATGTTTTCTTTTAGCAAAAATATGATGAAGAAGCATAAAATTCGGGCGCGGAAGCAAATGTTGATATGAATTTTCACAAAAATAAAGTCAGATTTTATTTATTCTTGATAAATACGTTGTATATTGTAAGCTACATGGGCTGGTTTCAAGAATACTTACCACACTTGAAATAGCAAATTTCTTGTTGCAATGTTTTCTTTTAGCTAAAATATGATAAAAAATTATAAAATTCGGGCGCGGAAGCAAATATTTATATTATTTTTTACAAAATTATAGTCTGATTTTACGTATTCTTGAAATGGATATTTTTGCTAAAACATTAATATTCATGCTTTAAGATCTATACTATGGATGGTTTTAAGCATTAAACATGCAAAACTGACCAAAACGTGGTATCAATCAGAATATAAACATTCAATTTTCGTGTGTCATTTTAATGAATACGTTGTATATTCTAAGCTACATGGGCTGGATTCTAGAATACCCACCACACTTGAAATAACAATTTTCTTGTTGCAATGTTTTCCTTTAGCAAAAATATGATAAAGAAGCATAAAATTCGGGCGCGGAAGCAAATAATTATATGAATTTACACAAAAATAAAGTCAGATTTTATCTATTTTTGATGAATACGTTGTATATTTTAAGCCACAGGGGCTAGATTTTAGAATACCTATCACAATTGAAATAGCAATTTTCTTGTTGCAATGTTTTCTTTTAGCTAAAGTATAATGAAGAATTGTAAAATTCGGTCGCGGAAGCAAGTATTTATATAATTTTTTACAAAAATAATGTCAGATTGTAAATATTCTTGAAATGGATATTATTGTTAAAACATTCATATTTATGCTTTAGCATCTATACTATGGATGGTTTTAAGCATTGGACACGCAAAAGTGACTAAAACTTGGTACGAATCAGATAATAAACATACAATTTTCTTGTGTCATTTTATTGAATACCTTGTATATTGTAAGCTACATTGGCTGATTTCAAGAATACCTACCACTCTTGAAATAGCAATTTTCTTGTTGCAAAGTTTTCTTTTAGCTAAAATATGATAAAGTCTTATAAAATTCGGGCGCGGAAGCGAATATTTATATTATTTTTTACAAAAATAAAGTCAGATTTTACATATTCTTGAAATGGATATATTTTTAAAATATTCATATTCATGCTTTAAGATCTATACTATGGATGGTTTTAAGCATTGGACATGCAAAAGTGTCCAAAACGTGGTACCAATCAGATAATAAACATACAATTTTCTTCTGTCATTTTAATAAATACGTTGTATATTGTAAGCTACATGGGCTGGATTCTAGAATACCTACCACACTTGAAATAGCAATTTTCTTGTTGCAATGTTTTCTTTTAACAAAAATATGATAAAGGAGCATAAAATTCGGTCGCGGAAGCAGATAATTATATAAATTTTTCAAAAATAATGTCAAATTTTACCTATTCTTGATGAATACGTTGTATATTGTAAGCTAAATGGGCTGGATTCTAGAATACCTACCACACTTAAAATAGCAATTTTCTTGTTGCAATGTTTTCTTTTAGCTAAAATATGATGAAGAATTATAAAATTCGGGCGCGGAAGCAAATATTTAAATGATTTTTTACAAAAATTATGTCAGATATTACCTCTCCTTCATGAATACGTTGCATATTGTAAGCTACATGGGCTGCATTCTAGAATACCTACCACACTTGAAATAGCAATTTTCTTGTTGCAATGTTTGCTTTTAGCTAAAATATGATGAAGAATTATAAAATCGGGCGCGGAAGCAAATATTTATATTGTTTTTTACAAAAATAAAGTCAGATTTTACCTATTCTTGATGATTACGTTGTATATTGTAAGCTACATTGGCTGGATTCTAGGATACCTACCACACATGAAATAGCAATTTTCTTGTTGCAATGTTTTCTTTTAGCAAAAATATGATGAAGAAGCATAAAATTCGGGCGCAAGCAAATGTTTATATGAATTTTCACAAAAATAAAGTCAGATTTTACCTATTCTTGATAATTACGTTGTGTATTGTAAGCTACATGGGCTGGTTTCAAGAATACTTACCACACTTGAAATAGCAAAAATATGATGAAGAAGCATAAGATTCGGGCGCGGAAGCAAATATTTATATGAATTTTCACAAAAATAAAGTCAGATTTTACCTATTCTTGATAAATACTTTGTATATTGTAAGCTACATGGGCTGGTTTCAAGAATACTTACCACACTTGAAATAGCAAATTTCTTGTTGCAATGTTTTCTTTTAGCTAAAATATGACAAAGAATTATAAAATTCGGGCGCGGAAGCAAATATTTATATTATTTTTTACAAAATTATAGTCTGATTTTACCTATTCTTGAAATGGATATTTTTGTTAAAACATTAATATTCATGCTTTAAGATCTATACTATGGATGGTTTTAAACAGTGGACATGCAAAAGTGACCAAAACGTGGTATCAATTAAAAAATAAACATTTAATTTCCGGGTGTCATTTTAATGAATACGATGAATATTGTAAGCTACATGGGATGGATTCTAGAATACCTACCATACTTAAAATAGCAATTTTCTTGTTGCTATGTTTTCTTTTAGCTAAACTATGATAAAAAATTATAAATTTCGGGCGCGGAAGCAAATATTTATATGTTTTTTACAAAAATAAAGTCAGATTTTACCTATTCTTGAAATGAATATTTTTGTTAAAACACTCATATTCATGCTTTAGGATCTATACTATAGATGGTTTTAAGCATTAAACATGCAAAAGTGACCTAAACGTGGTACTAATAAGATAACAAACATTCAATTTTCGGGTGACATTTTAAAGAATAAGTTGTATATTGTAAGTTACATGGGTTGAATTCTAGAATACCTACCACTCTTGAAATAGCAATTTTCTTGTTGCAATGTTTTCTTTTAACTAAAATATGATGAAGAATTATAAAATTTGGTAGCGGAAGCAAATATTTATATGATTTTTCACAAAAATAAAGTCAGATTTTACCTATTCTTAAATTGGATATTTTTGTTAAAACATTTATATTCATGCTTTAGAATCTATACTATGGATGGTTTTAGCATTGGACATGCAAAAGTGACCAAACCGTGGTACCAATTAGATAATAAACATTCAATTTTCGGGTGTAATTTTAATGAATACGTTGTATATTTTAAGCTACATGGGCTGGATTCTAGAATACCTACCTTACTTGAAATAGCAATTTTCTTGTTGCAATGCTTTCTTTTAGCTAAAATATGATGAAGAATTATAAAATTCGGGCGCGGAGGAAAATATTTATATGATTTTTTACAAAAATAAAGTCAGATTTTACCTATTCTTGAAATGGATAATTTTGTTAAAACATTCATATTCATGCTTTAGGATCTATACTATCGTTGGTTTTAAGCATTGGACATGCAAAAATGACCAAAACGTGGTACCAATCAGATAATAAACACAGGAGCTACGTATTTTTAAATGGGAATTTTTGTGTCTTAGGTGCTTGAGGAATTTTCAGATGGGCTAGCCGCGCTACCGAGAATTTCATTGGAATATTTTCATCCAATTATAATTTGCGGCTAGATGGTGCTTATATCTACTCGTCCTTTAAGGTCTCGATCCACCAGAGAAATAAGGATAAAGCTTTTAATCATTCCTTTTGGCCGACAGGAACATGTGTAAAACCGTTTTTTTACAGAGTACAATCTCTAGTGAAAGGGACATAAAATTTAATTTTGACGGAAATCATCTTGATAACAAATATTTTAATATATTTCATGTCAACATTCAATGTCTCAATAATAAAATTGATCAGTTGACATTATTTTTGAATGATTATCCATTCGATGTTATTTGTATTTCAGAACACTGGCTTGATCCAATTACACTTCAAAGTATCAACTTACCTACTTATCATTTAACTTATTATTGTAGGGAGGTAAATAGGCACGGAGGTGTGGCAATTTTTACAAAATCTTACGTATCGTATAAATTATTAAATCTTTTAGAATGTAATGAAACATATCACGCTGAATTTGCTGGAATTGAATTAAGTAAACAAAAAATTCTACTGATTACTGTTTACAGATCACCATCCTACGGTGTTTTTGAAAAATTTTATAATAACTTTGAGAATATTCTTCATAAGTACAAATGTTCCTTTAATAAAATTATCTTTGTAGGAGATTTTAATATCGAATTCCGAAATACACATATTAAACAGGATGGACGACAGATTTTAAATTTAATTCAGAGTTTTGGCCTTAAGGCTACTCTTGACCAATTTAGATATTTCAAGTTATACAGTAAGTGTTATAGATCCATGCCTTTCTGATCATAAGGGTCAAATTATAGCTATAGAAACAACTCAGGATAAAAAAGTCCAAGGTAGAATTGACAAAAGAAATTTTACTCGAAAAAATATCGAAAATTTTAAAATGGCTTTGTGTCTTATTAACTTTTGTACTATTTTTAGCGAATGTTTGTCAAATGCTGCAGTTCACGCTTTTTTTTTATTAAGCTGTTTGAACGCTTTAATTGATGTTTATTTTCCTTATAAAAAAATATCTATCATAGCTCACAATTCTCCTATTCATTGGTTTGATTCTTCCCTTAAAAGAATGAGATTAGAATTAAACACTATTAAATCATTTTCAATAGCACACTATCTAAAGATTTATATAATCTATATAAAACTAGGCTTAAAAGGTATAAAAACGAAATTAAACGTAAAAAATCTACAGCTTATAATACTTTATTGCAATCTTCTGCCAATAAGTGTAAAGATAGTTGGCGAATAATCAATTATGAACGTAACAAGTTCCACAATAATAATACTTTACCCTCAAATTTAACACCAGATAACTTAAATGAATATTTTGCCAATGTAGCTTCCAACATCATTAAAGATATTTCGAATAAGACTTACAAGGCTGAGGATATTTTAAAAAATAAAATTAAACCTCCAACTTGTAAATTTGTTTTAGATCAAATAGATGTTGTCGAGACTATTAATGCAATAAAGTCACTTAAAGATTCAAAATGCCTGGATATTTACAACATAAGTAATAATTTATTAAAAAACATAATAGAATACGTCACTGAACCTCTGACTTCATTATTTAATAAATGTATTACAGAAGGGATCTATCCTGATTGTTTTAAAGTTTCGAAAATTCTTCCGCTGTACAAAAAGGGTGACCCATCACAAGAATGTAATTATAGACCTATTTCTCTAATTCCAACAATTTCTAAAGTGTTTGAAATTATTTTAAAAAATAGATTATTGGAATACTTTGAAAGCAATAATTTACTCTGTGATAGCCAGTGTGGTTTTCGACGAGACCATTCTACTATCAAAGCGATTTTAAGCGATATTGATAATGTAACAATAGCTCTTGAAGAGGGTCAGCATGTAGCAATGACGCTTTGCGGTCTTTCCAAAGCGTTTGATTGTGTATCGCATGAAATTCTTTTAAAGAAATTGGAGTTCTATGGAATTCAGCAGGAGCCATTATTATTTTTTAAATCTTACTTAGCAAATCGTTATCAGAGTGTCTTAATCGATGGAAATCAATCAGGTTTCATTGAGGTTAAACATGGTGTCCCACAAGGGTCTATTTTAGGCCCTTTATTTTTCATCATTTACCTAAATGATTTCAGTTCTTTTAAAGAGCTCAGTAGTAGTATTCTTTATGCCGACGACACAACCTTAATAAGCAAACATAAATATTTTAATAATCTTCTAAAGATTAATGAATCTAATTTATTGATTACAGAAGCATGGTTCGCTGCAAATAATTTACTTTTAAATAAAGAAAAAAACGCAACTGTTAATCATTTCTAGTAACAGACTGTTTAATGAAAATAAATCAGTATCACTTCTAGGTTTACAAATAAACGACAGTTTGAATGGGGAGTCTCACGTAGATATGTTGTGCAAAACATTATCAAGTCGTATTTTCCTTTTACATAGGTTACAACCCTTGCTACATAAGTCTACACTTAAAACGGTATATTTTGCACTTTTTCATTCTCTAATTTCGTATGGCACAATTTAGTGGGGTAATTTCACTGCAGCATATCAGGTTTTTAAACTTCAAAAAACTGCTGTAAGAATTATTTCCAATGTAGGTTTTAGAGATCATTGTAAACCACACTTTTGTGAATTGGGTATTATGACTCTTCCGTGTCTATTTATTTTCCATACAGTAATATAGATTCATAAAAATAAATGTACATTACCTACAAATGGCGATTATCATGCATACAATACACGTTCTGCAAAACTCTTCAGAAAACCTCGAATGAAGCTTCAGATGTGCATTAAAAACAAAATAAATCTTGATTTGTATAATATTCTACCCGAAAATATAAAACTTCTGGACAACAAAAAGTCCAAAATAAAAATCAAAGTATCTCTTTTAAAAAACGGGTTTTACTCTACAGATGAATACTTAAATTTTAATTTCGCGAATTTCTGACATGAAATATATTATTTAAAAATTGTAATGTACCATTATGTATCATGTATATGTATTTGTACTTTGTATTTTTTTGACGTTCTATAAACATTCTTGTGTAAAATAGACAACAATAAATAAATAAATAAATATAAACCATAAAATTAATACTACAAAAGTTGTTTATAATTCAATTTTACATATGATTAGTACATTTTTATTTATAATTTTGCTATTTTATTCGGGTCGGTTTTACTAACGAAGGTAAAACGACGATGATTATGTCCAATTACCCTTACAGTGCACGGTGATTTGGACTGTTAACCAATGTCTGCTTCGGACGGGTTTAGTTAAATTTTATCATATTATTAAATTTTCGGGTGTCATTTTAATCAATACGTTATATATTGTAAGCTACATGGGCTGGACTCTAGAATACCTACCACTCTTGAAATAGCAATTTTCTTGTAGCAATGTTTTCATTTAGCTAAAATATAATAAAGAATTATAAAATTCGGGCACGGAAGCAAATATTTATATGATTTTTTACAAAAATAAAGTCAGATTTTACCTATCCTAGAAATGGATATTTTTGTTAAAACATTCATATTCATGCTTTAGGATCTATACTATGGATGGTTTTAGCATTAGACATGCAAAAGAGACCAAAACGTGGTACCAATCAGATAATAAACATTCAATTTTTGGGGTGTCATTTTAGAGAATACGTTGTATATTGTAAGCTACATGGGCTGGATTCTAGAATACCTACCACACTTGAAATACCAATTTTCTCGTTGCAATGTTTTCTTTTACGTAAATTATGATGAAGAATTATAAAATTCGGGCGCGGAAGCAAATATTTATATGATTTTTTACAAAAATAAAGTCAGATTTTACCTATTCTTTAAATGGATATTTTTGTTAAAACATTCATATTTATGCTTAAGGATCTATCCTATAGATGGTTTTAGCATTGGACTTGCAAAAGTGATCGAAACCTGGTAACAATCAAATAATAAACATTTAATTTTCGTGTGTCATTTTAATGAATACGTTGTATATTGTAAGCTATATGAGCTGAATTCTAGAATACCTACCACACTTGAAATAGCAATTTTCTTATTGCAATAATTTCTTTTAGCTAAAATATGATAAAGAATTATAAAATTCGGGCGCGGAAGCAAATATTTATATGATTTTTTACAAAAATAAAGTCAGATTTTACTTATTCTTGAAATGGATATTTTTGTTAAAACATTCATATTCATGCGTTAGGATCTATACTATGGATGGTTTTAAGCATTGGACATGCAAAAGTGACCAAAACGTGGTACTATTCAGATAATAAACATTCAATTTTCCGGTGTCATTTTATTGAATACGTTGTATATTGTAAGCTACATGGGCTGGATTCTAGAATAACTACCACACTTGAAATAACAATTTTCTTGTTGCAATGATTTCGTTTAGCTAAAATATGATAAAGAATTATAAAATTCAGCCGCAAAAGCAAATATTTATATGATTTTTTACAAAAATAAAGTCAGATTTTACCTATCCTAGAAATGGATATTTTTGTTAAAACATTCATATTCATGCTTTAGGACCTATACTATGGATGGTTTTAGCATTAGACATGCAAAAGAGACCAAAACGTGGTACCAATCAGATAATAAACATTCAATTTTTGGGGTGTCATTTTAGAGAATACGTTGTATATTGTAAGCTACATGTGCTGGATTCTGGAATACCTACCACACTTGAAATACCAATTTTCTCGTTGCAATGTTTTCTTTTACGTAAATTATGATGAAGAATTATAAAATTCGGGCGCGGAAGCAAATATTTATATGATTTTTTACAAAAATAAAGTCAGATTTTCCCTATTCTTTAAATGGATATTTTTGTTAAAACATTCATATTTATGCTTAAGGATCTATCCTATAGATGGTTTTAGCATTGGACTTGCAAAAGTGATCGAAACCTGGTAACAATCAAATAATAAACATTTAATTTTCGTGTGTCATTTTAATGAATACGTTGTATATTGTAAGCTATATGAGCTGAATTCTAGAATACCTACCACACTTGAAATAGCAATTTTCTTATTGCAATAATTTCTTTTAGCTAAAATATGATAAAGAATTATAAAATTCGGGCGCGGAAGCAAATATTTATATGAGTTTTTACAAAAATAAAGTCAGATTTTACTTATTCTTGAAATGGATATTTTTGTTAAAACATTCATATTCATGCGTTAGGATCTATACTATGGATGGTTTTAAGCATTGGACATGCAAAAGTGACCAAAACGTGGTACTATTCAGATAATAAACATTCAATTTTCCGGTGTCATTTTATTGAATACGTTGTATATTGTAAGCTACATGGGCTGGATTCTAGAATACCTACCACACTTGAAATAGCAATTTTCTTGTTGCGATGTTTCCTTTTAACTAAAATATGATTATGAATTATAAAATTCGGGCGCGGAAGCAAATATTTATATGATGTTTTACAAAAATAAAGTCAGATTTTACCTGTTCTGGAAATGGATATTTTTGTTAAAACATTCATATTTATGAAAGTAAGACTTCTTGACTGGAAAAATTGTGAGGTGATAAAAAACTTCCTGGATAGCAGTCAACACAAAAGAAATTGCCAAAATAATAACAATAACAAAGGAAAATGTGCCTTAGTTAATCATGCACAATCAACTGGCCACAGCTTTAACTTCGAAAACACAAAAATCTTAGACACTGAACACAATTTAAACAAAAGGCTAACACTTGAAATGTTACATATTAACAATGATAAAAATAACATTAACTTAAAAACAGATATAACTAACCTAAGCTCAATATACAATAACATAATAAAATATAATAATAAATACAAATAAAATACAATAATAAAATATAAAGTTAAAACAAATAAAATAAAATAACAAGAATAAGAAGATATACATAAAATTTAAACGTGGCGGTAATATTAAATTTAAAATAAACTAATTGAACAAGCTAAAACAAAATTTAAAATTTTCACAGGGTGCAATTTTATCACATTTTTTATAATTTTGACGATTTAAGAGAATTTTACACTATTTATTTATTTATTTTTTTAATTGTGACGTCCAAATGTGTGTTGTTAGTATGTTTTTCGGAAATTTAATGTGTTTTACTGTCTATATGTATATATGTATAATTATTACAAATTTTAAAAATCAAGTAAGTTTAAACTTTCATACAATTTTTTGTAAAACTTTTTATAACAAATAAATACATTGTTAACAGCTCCTGATGAAGGCTAAGGAGTAGCCGAAACCGGTAGAGGCCGATTTTAATAAAAATTATTGACTGCTATCCAGGAAGTTTTTTATCACCTCATTCATATTTATGCTTAAGTATCTATACTATAGATGGTTTTAGCATTAGACTTGCAAAAGTGATCAAAACCTGGTAACAATCAGATAATAAACATTTAATTTTCGTGTGTCATTTTAATGAATACGTTGTATATTGTAAGCTATATGGGCTGAATTCTAGAATAACTACCACACTTGAAATAGCAATTTTCTTGTTGCAATGTTTTCTTTTAGCTAAAATATGATAAAGAATTATAAAACTCGGGCACGGAAGCAAATATTTATATGATTTTTACAAAAATAAAGTCAGATTTTACCTATTCTTGAATTGGATATTTTTGTTAAAACATTAATATTTATCCAAAATTATTCATATTTTGGAAAAAAAAAACACATGTAAGTTTCACAAATCGGTTTATTTAATCCTTAATTGATTTCGGCTGTTAAATACACGAATAAATGTGCTTAAATAGTACTTGTGAGGAAAGATGATTAGTGAGAGAAACCTTCAATTACGGTTTCTAAGATATTTGAATAAAACAGTTCCACCTGGTCATTTAGGATATTTGAACCACTTTGTAAAGCATTCTGGATTTCATACGCTTCTAGGACGTCCATTTTCGGACCTTTGTCTAATAAATGTAAAATTTCCATGTTATCCTTTTCACAGTTATGATGCATTTCATTCAAATGTCTTGCTAAGTTTGAATCTGATTTATTATTTCTATAAGATCTTATGTGATCATTAAACCTAATATTAAATGTTCTGCCTGTTTGACCTGTATGTGAAGCACTACAAGTTTTACATTTTATTTTATAGATTCCACTCTGTTCAAGTGGATCTTTACAATTTAATTTATTATTTACTAACAAGTTTTTAATTGTGTAATTATTATAAAAAGCTGCTGTTATGTTACATTTTTTAATTCATGACCAATTTTTAAACTACTATTTCCAATATAACTTAATCTACGGTATTGTTTTATTATTTTATTTCTTGGTTTTCTGGATTGCTATTATAAATTTAGGATTGATTTTTTATTTTTCTTTAAAATTAATTTATCTCTGATGACTGGATCGTAGGCATCATTAAAAAATATTTGTTTAATGGTTTTTAATTCTAAGTTATAATGTTCTTTAGTTAATGGAATGTTTAATAATCTATGTACATAACTATTGAAGGATGCCATTTTTGTATTGTTGGGATGATTGGAATGAGCTGGAATGACCGAATCAGAATAGGTAGGTTTACGTATTATTTTGTATGTGAAAGAAGAGCTAAATTTATTTTTAATAATGGTGAGGTCAAGAAAATTTAATTGTTGTTCTTCTTCTCTTTCTATTGTAAATTCAATATGATGTTTTATATTATTAAGTAAATTAAGTAACTGGTCGAGTTGTCTATCTGAACCAGTGAATAAACAAATTATATCGTCTACATATCTAAACCGAAAAATTGTGTTTAATTAGACGATTATCAGATTAAAAAAATTTTTGTTCGAAATAGTCCATGAAGATTTCTGCTAATAGAGGGCTTAAAGGGGACCCCATGGGTAGCCCTTCGTTTTGTTTGTAATACCGGTTATTAAATTTGAAATAATTTTGTTTAAGACAAATATCTAATAGATCTAGAATTTCTGATTGCAATATTATATTCACATTGTTGGCCATTAATTTATCTTTTATGATATCTTTCAGTTCTAATATTGGAATTGATGTAAATAAGCTAGAGACATCAAATGACACTAATTTGGCATTATTAGGTATGGCTATATTTTTAATTTTATTTATAAGATCTAGAGTATTTTTAATGCTTTTGGTTGACCTAAAATCTAAAACTGCAGGTAAAATATTGGTTAATAGTTTACAAATTTTGTATGACGGGGCTTTGACATAGGATACAACTGGTCTGATGGGAATATTTTGTTTATTTAATTTAGGAAGTTCGTATAAGTTAGCTGCATTAGGATTTATAGATACATATTTAAATTTACATTTTTTATATTTTTTAGTATATTTCTAACGATTTGTTGATATTTTTGAGTTGGATCTTTTGGTAATTCGACTATGTTACTATTGGAGATGAATTTTTCAACTTTATTAATATAATCGGATTTTTTTAAAATGGTGATCGAGTTACCTTTGTCACATTTAGTTAATATTAAATCTTCATTTTTTTGTTTGATTTTAATTGATTTAATTATGAATTTTGAGTTATTAAGTGCGTTCGGTTTAGACTTGTCTAAAACGGATTTTACAGTGTTAACTAATCCTAGTGGTTTGTTTTGTAAAGATTTAATTGCTATTTCTAAGTCTGCAATCATATTAACAAAGTCTTTTTCTTTTGGTATAAAGCTAAGAGCGAAAGACAGACCTTGGTTGAGAAATTTGTTTTCTTCTTCCGTAAATGTAGAATTGGACAGGTTGATGACTCTAGGATGAAACTGATGAACTTGATGGCTTGTTGATTGTAGATTCTTCTCTGTTGTTTCCGGATGAGTGAAGTTTTGGATAAGTCGTCCAAGTTTTTTCTTCTGTCTATGGTATTGTATTATTATTACCATATTTATGCTTGAGGATCTATACTATGGATGGTTTTAGCATTGGACTTGCAAAAGTGACCAAAACGTGGTACCAATCAGATAATAAACATTAAGTTTTCGGGTGTCATTTTAATGAATATGAATGTTTTAATAAAAATACCCATTTCAAGAATAGGTAAAATCTGACTTTATTTTTATTTATTTATTTATTTATTTATTTATTTATTTATTTATTTATAACTGTCCAACAGACAAAAGCCCAATTACAGAACAGTATAAAAATTTGTGTTTACAAAGAGAAATAACCACAGTAATATACAAAGAACAATAAATTAAATAACAAGTAACTAGAAATAATCTTAATTCAGAAAAATGACCAATACAAACAATGGCAAGTGTACTAAAATAGAAACAAGCACCTATGTATATATAATTCAAAGAAAAGGGAACTAATCGTAGAAAAATAAATTATAGTTTTATTTTATTATGAGTTATAGATTTGACAAACTTGTTGAAAGGAATGCCGAACATTTCAATAGAAAGGAATTTTGGTTGGTATAAGGTACACATTCTATTTGTAGGGGAAATGTAAAAAATATTGGTTCTTGCAGTAGACAGGTGAAATATTGTGGTAGATCGAGTTGAGAGGGGGAGGACGTGGAAATTGAAAAGTGATAAACACGTTGGGTCATCAATTAGTGAATTCACTAAGTGACTGACTGAATATATTATGCGTCTATCGTGAAGTGATTTCATGTTGAAAATATGGAGTAGAATTTCATATGAGACCTGAAAATCTGGGTAATAACCCATAATTTTAAAATAAACATATTTCAAAAAAAAATTTGAGTTTCTTCCAGAGAAAGTGAATGATTATTATAAATCAGATTCCATATTAACGAACAATTTTCCAGTTTAGAGCGAATAATATATATATATATATATATATATATATATATATATATATATATATATATATATATATAGTCAGTCATCCTTCTACCTTTAGGTGTAGGATGTATACATTTTCACTTAATCTTAAATTAATTTACATAATTTAATGTCCAGTAATTTCACATGTGCACTAATTTTGCCCATTGTTTCTTGCCCCTTGCGATTCATCTTGCTTCTTGCATCGGGATGTTTCTTTTCGTCAGTATCTTCTTTATTACGTTATCCCATGTGTCCTTTGGTCTTACCCTTCCCCTTTTCGGTGTAACGTTGGTCATCCACACTTGGCGTACCGGTCTACTTTCGTTCATTCGTATCATGTGTCCCCACCAGGCTAGTTGTCTTGTTTCTACGAAATCTAGTATTGGTTTGCATTGCAGTTCTTCCCTGATGGCTTCATTCCTTACTCTATCTAACATTGTTACTCCTTTAACTCTTCTTAGATATTTCATCTCTATCATCTGTATTTTACTTTTCGTTCTATTTGACAATATCCATGATTCACACCCGTACGTCAATATCGCTCTATATATTGTGTTAAATACCGTCATTTTTGTTTTATTGCTTATTTCTTTTTTTCCTATAAAATTGTGTTTCATTGCGTGATATATTTTTGTCGTTTTAATTATTCTTTCGTTTATGTCATCATCTTGCGTGCCGTTACTATCTATTGTTATGCCTAAATATTGAAATTTATTAACTTGTTCTATTGTTTCACTATTTACTGTTATATTACAAGTTGTTGGTTCGTTAGAGATTACCATTATTTTGGTTTTAGTCGCATTTATTTTCATAATGTATTTCTTTATAATTTCGTTCCAGGTGTTAACATTTTGTTGCATTTTTTCCTCGCTGTTTGCCATAATTACTACGTCATCGGCGTAAGCACATATTGATATTTTTACTGGTAGTAGATTTCTATACCCTACATGTATCTTATTGAATTTTTGATCGCACTTCTTTATTATCTCATCCATAAATATCGTAAATAAGACTGGGCTCATTACTCCTCCTTGTCTCAAACCGTTCTTTGATTCGAAGAGCTCGCTTTTCCTATTTTGGCTAATTACGTAAATCGTGTTTTTGTTATACAGTCCTTTTATAGCATTTAAAAGATTGGTGCTTATACCTTTTCTTTTTAGGATTTTCCACATTATCTCTCTTTGTACTCTGTCAAACGCTTTTTCTAAATCTATGAATGTCATGTATGTTTTTGTGTTAGTGATCTTAGTCTTATGTATTAAGTCCTTAACAGTGAATATATGGTCTTGGCTACTGCGTCCTTTCCTAAATCCACTTTGTACTTCGGACATTGTTGATTCTATTTTGTTTCTTAATCATTTTTCTAATATTCTTTCAAATACTTTCAGTGTCGTACACAATAACGATATGCCTCTGTAGTTGTTGCATTCTGTAGTGTCTTCTTTCTTGTGTATCGGCACAATTATTGCTAATTCCCAGTCGTTTGGTATTTTATCTCCATTCCAAATTTTGTTGAAAATTGTTAACAATATTTCTATGCCCTTTTCCCCCATGTACTTTAACATTTCTGGCGGAATTTTGTCATGCCCTGCTGCTTTACCATTTTAAAGTATACGTAGTGCTTCTTTTACTTCCTCTATTTGTATTTCCTGCGTTTCGTATTCATTCACATTTTCTACCTGGTTTGTTAGAATTTGTTCAACAGGTTCTATCTGATTATCTTCATCTGTGAATAATAGCTCTTGAAAATATTGCTTCCATCTGTTCATGATATTATGTTCTTCCGTTAATATTGTACCTTCTTTGGATTTGACTGTATTTGCTACTTTCCTCTTCTCATTTCTTAATGATTTCAGTGTTTTATAAAATAATTTTTGACTTTCTTTACTGTTGTCTTCCATTTGTTTTCCAAATTGTTCCCAGCTTTTTTCTTTCGCTTGTGGTACTAATTCTTTAACCTTCCGTCTTTGTTGTTTGTATTGATCATAGTTTTCATTTGTTCTATTACTAAGATATTTTACCCATGTTTTCTTTTTCTTTTTTACTTCTTCTTTTATTTCCTCATTCCACCAGGACGTCATTCTTTTATTAGCTTTCTTTTTACTGCTTCCACATATATTCTTTGCTGCTTGTGTTATTATTTTTTTTTAAATATTCCATGTTTCTTCTATATCCTTGTCCTTATAGTTAATTTTCTCTATGTCAGTTAATCTATTTATTTCTTGTGCATATTTTGTCGCTGTTATTATATCTCTAAGTTTGTATGTTTTTATTGTCTCATATTCTATTATCCTTGTTTCTTCAGTTTTAGTGTTCTCATCTTTCCTCATTTTTTTAATTCTTGCTTCTACGAGAAAGTGATCGCTGAAGATTTCTGGACCACGCCTCACTCTTCAATCCTGTACTAAATTTCTCTTTTTGTTTTCCACAAGTATATAGTCTATTATTGATTTATCTTCTTCTCTTGGCCCTTGTCTTGTGTATTTATGTACATTTTTATGTTGAAAAAACGTGTTAGTAATTAACAAGTCATTTAATATACTGCAGTCTATCAGTCTTCTTCCGTTATTATTTCTTCGGTTTTCTCCATATATCCCCACAGTATTTGCAGTGTTTTCATCTCGTATGCCTACTCTTCCATTAAAGTCTCCGATTACATAAATTTCCCCTTTACTATTCTCTGTAACTATATTTAATTCTTCCCAAAATTTGTCTTTTATGTCAACTAACTCATCTTCATCCGGTCCATATATTATTATTATTGTTTTTTCACTTTCTTTTTCAATTTTCAACTGGATTTTTAGGATCCTCTCACTACATCCTTCCCAGGACTGCACGTAGTTTATTAACTTTTTATTTACTAGGCAAGCTACTCCTGCTACTGCTCTGTTTTCTTTCGGCACTCCACTGTAAACCAACATATGCCCATTATCTATAATTATTTCTCCCTTACCTTTTTTTTTTGTTTCTGTTATTCCTAATATATCTATATTTAATTTATTAAATTCATCGTACAGTTCATGTTCTATCCCATTCATACTTCTAACATTCCACGTTGCTAGTTTCCAAATACTTTTCTTTTTGTGAGTATTCATGTCGGTCGTCGCCTGTATATCAGTCCTAGATTTTTTATTCCCATTTATGTTCTTGAGTTTTTTGGATCGTGATTCGGTTCTGTCTCTGTTTTTGTTTTTTCCAATTTATTAGTATTCTCATTCCATACATATTTTCTCCGTCTATAATTAGATGTTGGTACTTAATTTTTACTTGTTTGTTGGCTTGTTTCTCGTTATATGCTAATTTCCTAATTGTTTTTTGTATGTCTTGTTCCCTTTTTGTCATATCATTATTTATATAAACTTTACTATATACGCCTCTCTTTAATTTTGATTTATTTTTAAAGATTTCAATCTTTTTTTCCAAGCTTTCTATTGCTGCCATGACTATGTGATCCTTGATCTTTACTGCTTTCATTACTTTAGCGTTAACTTGCATTTGTGAAAACATAAAGCTTTCTAGTTTTTTATGATCTCTGTCTCATTATTTTCGACTATTTTTAATCCGCTAATTATTATGTTATGTCTTCAACTTGCTTTGTCTATCCTTTCCAGTCTGTTGTTCATTTGATCTAGAAGATCCACCCGTTTTTTTAGATGTTCTATTTTCTTTTTCATAACAATATTTTCTTCCATAACCTTACTTATTGCATCTTTGTATTCTTGGTTTTCTCTGCGTACTTCTTTAATTTCCTATAACAAAGTGGTCATTAGCTCTTTCATGTCTGCCATGTCGTTGGACTTATCTGTTTTTGTGGGGGTCCTTAATGTTTTTTTGCTCCTTTTAAAAAATCCGTCCTGTTGCCCTTCACGTTTGCGTTTACTGTCTGATTCGCTGTCTGATTCACGTGTAGACATAATACGTTGCCTAACTTAAGGCGCAAAGTCGCTACGTTGACGGCGATAGAAGCCAGCTCAGATCGACTCTTCAGAAGCTAACTTCTCTCCTGTCACGTAGCACTTACTTGCTTTATCTTTATTTTTTCTTATCTCCGGTCAATGTCTCTTACGATAATAACTGGCGATGCAGTGTTGTTGTTGATACACACGGAGAATCAGCTGTTCGTAATAAATTGCTCGTGGTATACCCTTTTAGAGTTAAAAACCACGGAGCTCACACACGTGCACACTTCCCTGTCAACACTTCACACTGTATAAGCGAATAAGCGAATAATAAATCCAAGTAATTTATATTTATGAGCGACACACCAGAATCACATTTTGTTAATAACGGATTGAAGCAAATGACAATCAAGAATGCTTTTAATTGGTCTAAAGATTTTAAGGTCATCAACAAATAACAGTTTTTTGGAATCAATGATATCAGTGATGTCATTGATGAAAATTAAAAAGAGTAACGGGCCTAAATTTGATCCTTGAGGGACGCCTGAAGATGGTGAAAAGAAAGATGAGATATGACCAAGAAATTTGACAAATAGTGACCTATTGCTTAGATAAGACGCGATAAAAGAAATGAGTTCAGGAGAAATAGAGAAGAAAGAAAGTTTGTGAAGTAAAATAGAGTGGTCAACTGTGTCAAAGGCCTTCGAAAAATCTGTATATATAATGTCAACTTGGCCATTATCATCAAGTGTTTCAGCAACGAAGTGAGTGAAATAGGAGAGATTGGTCGCGGTAGACCTCATCCCCATGAAACCATGCTGTGAGAACAAAAGTCGGTTGTTAATTTTGCAGTAAATTTAGTGGTAAATAATCTTTTCTAAGATTTTACTAAAATGAGAGAACACAGCAATAGGTCTATAGTTTTGAATATCAGATCGGTCGCCGGATTTGAATATAGGAGCAACTCTTGTTTGTTTCCATATATCAGGAAAAGTATGTGAAGACAACGAAAGATTAAATAGATGTTGAAGAGCTATTGAAAAGGGGTAAGCACAATCTTTGATTACAAGACTTGGTATAAGATCGGGACCGCATCAGACTTCATTTTTTTGATTATATTCCTAATTTTATCACGAGAAATTGACGTAATTGAAATAGTATCATATGAAGGATGTGGTAAATTAGAAGAGGAACAGGAGGAAGGAGGAGTATAGACAGAGCTGAAATGCTTTGCAAAACCTTCAGCAGTACTTTGAGGGTCAGTTAAAATCTTGTTGTTATAGTGCATTGATGCGGGAAAAGACGAATCACGTTTCTTTGAATTAATATACTGCCAGAAATGTTTTACATTATTGTTAATAGATTTTTTACAAGAATTAAGATAAATTTCATATGAAGCCTTAATATCATTTTTTATAATAGTTCTAAAATATTTAAACTTATCATAATAATAATTAATATTAGGAAATTTTTTGTACATTATAAAATAGTGATTTTTTTTCTTAATATTTCTTCTAATATGCGAAATAATCCATGGAGGTGAAATAATATTTTTTGATCGTTTAACGGGAACACATAAATCAAAAAAATAATACAAAACTGAATAAAAGTAATCACAAGCTAAATTAATATCTTTAAATTCAAGTAATGTGTTCCAGTTAAACTGATATATAAGTTCGTACAATTTAGGAAAATTTGCACGTTTGAAATGATAAGAAGTAAAATAAACTTTTTGAAAACAATTTTCTTTATATTGAAAGTTATCAACTGTTACACTAAGTGCAGGATGGTGTAAATACTCAACATTATATAAAAGATCGCTATCTCGTTTGACATTACATGAAACATTTGACAAAACCAAGTCAAGAATTTTATTATTATTATTTAGTATTGTATTGAATTGATTTAGGTCAAAATAATCCATAAAATTATTGCATAAAGTGACAGTACAACTTGAAGTATCTGATACAAATTGAGGAATATTAAAATCACCAACAATCAAAAAATTATTTCCATACAAAAATGGGAGGCTTTCAAAAAATTCAAAAATTTTTGTGTAACTATTGTTGGATGTAGCGGGAGGAATATAAACATTAAATACAAACAGATTTTTATCTGTTGTAGAAATTTTAACACAGACGATATCAATAGTGTCTGGTAGAAAATGTTACATTCACACTAGTGAAAGTAATACTATTGGTAAAAAGAAGGAGAGCACCACCACCGCGTGATTTGTTGCACAGGGCGAATTTGCGATCAGAGCGGTAAACACTGAAGGAGCCATCACCAAGTTCACTATTAAAAACACTTTGATTGAGCCTGGTTTCGGTGAACGCTTTTATATCATAATGAGTGTTCGATAAGTTCTGGACTAGTAGATCAAGCTTACTATTTAAGCCCTGAATATTTTGGTAGTAGATATGAAGTTTATTCATGGTGTTGCTGTTGGACAGTGATGATATTAGTTTTTTTTTGTGATATTTGGGATATTACTTTTATAAGTAATGAATAAATTTTTCTCCCCATTACGTTTCCGTTCTAGTAATTCAGTTTTAAGTCGTTTGTAATGGTTTAGTTGCATCGGTGTTTTATCACTCTTAATATAGATGTTATTCAAATCGGAGAAGTTACGTGCATTTTTCCCATTACGTATTAATTGAATAGCATCTTCAGAGTTAGGAAAGCAAACTTTAGTTACACGTGGAATATTTTTATTTTGGTCAGTTGATCCGTTTTAATATTATTAATATTAACATTTGGTGCGACTTTGTTGATTATATTAGATATTTAGTTTGATAAGTTTTCATTAGTATTTTCAGGAACACCTGAAATTATGACATTACATTTACGACGATCACGTTGATTAATCTCTTCAATAACTTTTTCTATATCAGTAGAGTCGATGGAGGAAGAAGACTTAAAATAGGTTTTAACGTTTTGTAATTCTGTTTTAACGTTAAGTAGCTTAGTTTTTATTTCCTTATTTTGTGTTTGAAGATTAAGAATTAATTCTTTCAGAAAAAAAATGGAATCAGTGATATTGATACAGTTATTGCAGTAAATTTTGATGGATCTAGTGCTAGTATAAGTGAAGCGTTGAACGTGGTCAGGAGTTAAGCGTACACACGCAAGATGAGTTGGTTTTTGACAACAATCACAGTTGATGCACTTGTCGAGATCTTTATCTTTATTTATATTTTTATTGCAATTTTGACACAGTCAAATGATTGGCGATGATCGGTAATCTTCGTATTGAGGAAGGCAGCGGCATAAACAAACAACATTCCGCACTCAGGCCAATCAGCACGTCAAAGAATGAATAATTAAGACTCACTAAAAATTTTCAATATTCGACCAAAAGAACATGCACCTCATGTATATTAAAAATCACTTATAACTGAATATAGAGCACTAATTAACACTTGAGATTTATAAGACACAATTTAAGGAAGATTACGAACAATTTGTATTAAGCCGAATAAATATAGATCACTTTAAACATTAGATATTTAATACTTAGCACAAGATCAAAAATTTTTATGTTCAGTGTTCAGTGTACTTACACTATAGGATTTTTGTAAAAAATCTTATAAATATTTGCTTCCGCGCCCGAGTTTTATAATTCTTCATCATATTTTAGCTAAAAGAAAACATTGCAACAAGAAAATTGCTATTTCAAGTGTGGTAGGTATTCTAGTATCCAACCCATGCAGCTTACAATATACAACGTATTCATTAAAATGACAACTGAAAATTAAATGTCATTTTAATGAATACGTTGTATATTGTAAGCTACATGGGCTGGATTCTAGAATACCTAATACACTTGAAATAGCAATTTTCTTGTTGCAATGTTTTGTTTTAGCTATAATATCATCGAAAATTATCAAACTCGGGCGCGGAAGCTAATATTTATATGATTTTTTACAAAAATGAAGTCAGATTTTACCTATTCTTGAAATGGATATTTTTGTTAAAACATTCGTATTTATGCTTTAGGATCTATACTATAGATGGTTTTAAACATTGGACATGCAAAAGTGACCAAAACATGGTACCAATCAGATAATAAACATTCAGTTTTCGGGTGTCATTTTAATGAATACGTTGTATATTGTAAGCTACATGAGCTGGATTCTAGAATACCTACCACACTTGAAATAGCCATTTTCTTGTTGCAATGTTTTTTTTAGCTAAAATATGATGATGAATTATAAAACTCGGGCGCGGAAGCAAATATTTATAAGATTTTTTACAAAAATAAAGTTAGATTTTACTTATTCTTGAAATGGATATTTTTGTTAAAACATTCATATTTATGCTTTAGGATATATACTATGAATGGTTTTAGCATTGGACATGCAAAAGTGACCACAACGTGGTACCAATCAGATAAAAAACATTAAATTTTTGGGTGTCATTTTAATAAATACGTTGTATATTGTAAGCTACATGGGCTGGATTCTAAAATACCTACCACACTTGAAATATCAATTTTCTTGTTGCAATGTTTTCGTTTAGCAAAAATATATTAAAGAATTATGTAATTCGGGCGCGGAATCAAATATTTATATGATATTTTACAAAAATAAAGTCAGATTTTACCTATTCTTGTAATGGATATTTTTGTTAAAACATTCATATTCATGCTTTAGGATCTATACTATGGATGGTTTTAGCAATAGGCATGCAAAAGTGACCAAAACGTGGTACCAATCAGATAATAAACACAAGTGCTACGTATTTTTTAATACGAAATTTTGTGGCTTAGGTGCTTAAGGAATTTTCAGATGGGTTCGACTAGCCACGCTACCGAGAATTTCGTTGGAAATTTTTTATCCAATTATAATTTTCGGCTAAACGGTGCTTATAAACCGTAAAACTTATACTACAAAAGTTGTTTATAATTCAATTTTACATATGATTCGTACATTTTTATTTATAATTTTGCTATTTTTTTAGGGTCGGTTTAACTAACGGAGGTAAATCGACGATGATTATGTCCAATTACCATTACAGTGCGCGGTGATTTAAAATCTTAACCAATGTCTGAATCGAACGAGTTTAGTTAAATTTAATCATATCATTCAATTTTCGGGTGTCATTCTAATGAATACGTTGTATATTGTAAGCTACATGGGCTAAATTCTAGAATACCTACTACACTTGAAATAGCAATTTTCTTGTTGCAATGTTTTCTTTTAGCTAAAATATGATGATGAATTATAAAATTCGGGCGAGGAAGCAAATATTTATATGATGTTTTACAAAAATAAAGTCAGATTTTACCTATTCTTGAAATGGATATTTTTGATAAAACATTTATATTTATGCTTTAGGATCTATACTATGGATGGTTTTAAGCATTGGACATGCAAAAGTGACCAAATCATGGTACCAATCAGATAATAAACATTCAATTTTCGGGTGTTATTTTAATGAATACGTTGTATATTGTAAGCTACATGGGCTGGATTCTAGAATACCTACCACACATTAAATAGCAGTTTTCTTGTTGCAATGTTTTTTTTAGCTAAAATATGATGAAGAATTATAAAATTAGAACGCGGAAGCAAATATTTATATGATTTTTTACAAAAATAAACTCAGATTTTACTTATTCTTGAAATGGATATTTTTGTAAAAACATTCATATTCATGCTTTTGGATCTATAACAATGGATGGTTTTAAGCATTAGACATGCAAAAGTAACCAAAACGTGGTACCAATCAGATAATAAACATTCAGTTTTCGGGTGTCATTTTTATGAATACGTTGTATATTGTAAGCTACATAGGCTGGATTCTAGAATACCTACAATACTTGAAATAGCAATTTTCTTATTGCAATGTTTTCTTTTAGCTAAAATATAATAAAGAATTATAAAATTTGTGCGCGAGAGCAAATATTTATATGATTTTCTAGAAAAATAAAGTCAGATTTTACGTATTCTTGAAATGGATATTTTTGTTAAAACATTCATATTCATGCTTTAGGATCTATACTATGGATGGTTTTAGCATTCGACATGCAAAAGTGACCAAAACGTGGTACCAATCAGATAATAAACATTCAATTTTCGGGTGTCATTTTAAAGTATACGTTGTTTATTGTAAGCAACATGGGCTAGATTCTAAAATACCTACCACACTTGAAAAAGCAATTTTCTTGTTGCAATAATTTCTTTTAGCTACAATATGATGAAGAATTATAAAATTCGGGCGCGGAAGCAAATATTTACATGATTTTTTACAAAAATAAAGACAGATTTTACCTATTCTTGAAATGGATATTTTTGTTAAAACATTCATATTCATTCTTTAGGATCTATACTATTCATGGATTTAAGCATTGGACATGCAAAACTGACAAAAACGTGGTACCAATCACATAATAAACATTCAATTTTCGGGTGCCATTTTAATGAATACGTAGTATATTGTAAGCTACATGGGCTGGATTCCAGTATACCTACCACACTTGACATAGCAATTTTCTTGTTGCCATGTTTTCTTTTAGCTAAAATATGAGGAAGAATTATAAAATTCGGGCGCGGAAGCAAATATTTATATGATTTTTTACAAAAATAAAGTTAGATTTTACCTATTCCTGAAATGGATATTTTTCATAAAACATTTATAATCATTCTTTAGGATCTGTACTATGGATGGATTTAAGCATTAGGCATGAAAAAGTAATTATATCGTGGTACCAATCAAATTATAAACATTAAATTTTAGGGTGTCATTTTAATTAATACGTTGTATATTGTAAGCTACCTACATGTGCTGGATTCTAGAATACCTACCACACTTGAAATAGAAATTTTCTTGTTGCAATGTTTTCTTTTAGCTAAAATATGAAAAAGGCTTATAAAATTCGGGCACGGAAGCAAATATATATAATGATTTTTTACAAAAATAATTCAGATTTTACCTATTCTTGAAATGGATATTTTTGTTAAAACATTCATATTCATGCTTTAGGATCTATACTATGCATGGTTTTAGCATTGAACATGCAAAAGTAACAAAAACGTGGTACCAATCACATAATAAACATTCAATTTTCGGGTGTCATTTTAATGAATACTTTGTATATTGGAAGTTACATGGGCTAGATTCTAGAATACCTACCACACTTGAAATAGAAATTTTCTTGTTGCCATGTTTTCTTTTAGCTAAAATATGAGAAAGAATTATGAAATTCGGGCGCGGAACCAAATTTTTATATGATTTTTACAAAAATAAAGTCAGATTTTACCTATTCTTGAATTGGATATTTTTGTTAAAACATTTATATTTATGCTTTAGGATCTATACTATGGATGGTTTTAAGCATTGGACATGCAAAAGTGACCAAATCGTGGTACCAATTAGATAATAAACATTCAATTTTTGGGTGTTATTTTAATGAATACGTTGTATATTGTAAGCTACATGGGCTGGATTCTAGAATACCTACCACACATGAATTGCAATTTTCTTGTTGCAATGTTTTTTTTAGCTAAAATATGATGAAGAATGATAAAATTAGAACGCGGAAGCAAATATTTATATGATTTTTTACAAAAATAAAGTCAGATTTTACCTATTCTTGAAATGAATATTTTTGTTAAAACATTCATATTCATGCTTTAGGATTTATACTATGGATAGTTTTAGCATTGGACATGCAAAAGTGACCAAAACGTGGTACCAATCAGATAATAAACATTCAATTTTCGGAAGTCATTTTAATAATTACGTTGTATATTGTAAGCTACATGGGCTGGATTCTAGAATACCTACCACACTTGAAATAGAAATTTTCTTATTGCAATGTTTTCTTTTAGCTATAATATGATAAAAGATTATAAAATTCGGGCGAAGATGCAAATATTTATATGATTTTTTACAAAAATAATGTCAGATTTAAACCTATTGTTGAAATGGATATTTTTGTAAAAACATTCATATTCATGCTTTAGGATCTATACAATGGATGGTTTTAGCATTGGCCATGCAAAAGAGACCAAAACGTGGTACCAATCATGTAATAAACATTCAATTTTCGGATGTCATTTTAATGAATACGTTGTATATTGTAAGCTACATGGGCTGGATTCTAGAAAACCTACCGTACTTGAAATAGCAATTTTCTTGTTGCAATGTTTTCTTTTAGCTAAAATATAATGAAGAATTATAAAATTCGGGCGTGAAAGCAAATATTTATATGATTTTTTACAAAAATAAAGTCAGATTTTACCTATTCTTGTAATGGCTATTTTTGTTAAAACATTCATATTCATGCTTTAGTATCTATACTATGAATGATTTTAAGCATTGGACATGCAAAAGTGTTAAATACGCGGTACTAATCAGATAATAAATATTAAATTTTCGGGTGTCATTTTAATGAATTCGTTGTATATTGTAAGCTACAAGGGCTGGATTGTAGAATACCTACCACATTTGAAATAGCAATTTTCTTGTTGCAATGTTCCCTTCTAGCTAAAATATAATGAATATTAAAATCGGGCGCGGAAAAAAATATTTATATGATTTTTTACAAAAATAAAGTCAGATTTTACTTATTCTTAAAATGGATATTTTTGTTAAAACATTTATATTTATGCTTTAGGATCTATACTATGGATGGTTTTAAGCATTGGACATGCAACAGTGACCAAATCGTGGTACCAATTAGATAATAAACATTCAATTTTTGGGTGTTATTTTAATGAATACGTTGTATATTGTAAGCTACATGGGCTGGATTCTAGAATACCTACCACACATGAATTGCAATTTTCTTGTTGCAATGTTTTTTTTTAGCTAAAATATGATGAAGAATGATAAAATTAGAACGCGGAAGCAAATATTTATATGATATTTTACAAAAATAAAGTCAGATTTTACCTATTCTTGAAATGAATATTTTTGTTCAAACATTCATATTCATGCTTTAGGATTTATACTATGGGTAGTTTTAGCATTGGACATGCAAAAGTGACCAAAACGTGAATATGATGAAGAATTATAATATTCGGGCGCGGAAGCAAATATTTATATGATTTTTTACAAAAATAAAGTCTGATTTTACCAATACTTGCAATAGATATTTTTGATAAAACATTCATGTTCATGCTTTAGGATCTATACTATAGATGGTTTTAAGCATTGGACATGCAAAAGTGACCAAAACGTATTACCAATCAGATAATAAACATTCAATTTTCGGGTGTCATTTTAATGAATACGTTGTATATTGTAAGCTAGGTGGGCTGGATTCTAGAATACCTACAACACTTGAAATAGCAATTTTCTAATTGCAATGTTTTCTTTTAGCTAAAATATTATGAAGAATTATAAAATTTGTGCGCGAGAGCAAATATTTATATGATTTTAATTAAAACGTTGTATATTGCAAGCTACATGGGCTGGATTCTACAATACCTACAACACTTAAAAAAGCAATTTTCTTGTTGCAATGTTTTCTTTTAGCTAAAATATGATAATGGATGCTAAAATTTACATGATTTCTTACAAAATAAAGTCAGATTTGACCTATTGTTGCAATGGATATTTTTGTTAAAACATTCATATTCATGCTTTAGTATCTATACTAAGGATGGTTTTAAGCATTGGACATGCAAAAGTGACCAAAACGTGGTACTAATCAGATATCATATCATTTTAATAAATACGTTGTATATTTTTAGATACATGGGCTGGATTCTAGGATACCTACCACACTTGAAATAGTAATTTTCTTGTTGCAATGTTTTCGTTTAGCTAAAATATGATGAAGAAATATAAAATTCGGGCGCGGAAGCATATATTTATATAATTTTTTACAAAAATAAAGTCAGATTTTACCTATTCTTGAAATGGATATATTTGTTAAAACATTCATATTCATGCTTTAGGATCTATACTATGGATGGTTTTAGCATTGGACACGCAAAAGTGACCAAAACGTGGTATCAATCAGATAATAAACATTAAGTTTTCGGGTGTCATTTTAATGAATACGTTGTATATTGTAAGCTACATGGACTGTATTCTAGAATACCTATCACACTTGAAATAACCATTTTCTTGTTGCAATGTTTCCTTTTAGCTCAAATATGATAAAGAATTATAAAATTTGGGCGCGGAAGCAAATATTTATATGATTCTTTAAAAAATAAAGTCAGATTTTACCTACTCTTGAACTGGATATTTTTGTTAAAACATTCATGTTTATGCTTTAGGATCTATACTATGGATGGTTTTAGCATAAGACACGCAAAAGTGACCAAAACGTGGTACCAATCAGATAATAAACATTCAATTTTCGGGTGTCATTTTACTGAATACGTTATATATTGTAATCTACATTGGCTGGATTCTAAAATACCGACCACACTTGAAATAGCAATTTTCTTGTTGCAATGTTTACTTTTAGCTAAAATATAATGAAGAATTATAAAATTCGGGCGCGGAAGCAAATATTTATATGATTTTTTACAAAAATATAGTCAGATTTTACCTATTCTTGAAATGGCTATTTATGTTAAAACATTCATATTCATGCTTTAGTATATATACTATTAATGTTTTTAAGCATTGGACATGCAAAAGTGACAAATCCGTGGTACCAATCAGATAAGAAACATTGAATTTTCGGGTGTCATTTTAATGAATACGTTGTATATTGTAAGCTACATGGACTGTATTCTAGAATACCTACAACACTTGAAATAACAATTTTCTTGTTGCAATGTTTCCTTTTAGCTAAAATATAATGAAGAGTTATAAAATTCGGGCGCGGAAGCAAATAATTTTATGAATTTTTACGAAAATAAAGTCAGTCTTTACCTATTCTTGAAATGGATATTTTTGTTAAAACATTCATATTTATGCTTTAGGATCTATACTATGGATGGTTTTAGCATTGGACATGCAATGATGACCAAAACGAGGTACCAATAAGATAATAAACATTCAATTTTCGGGTGTCATTTTAATGAATACGTTGTAAATTGTTAGCTAAATGGGTTGGATTCTAGAATACCTTCCACACTTGAAATAGCAATTTTCTTGTTGCAATGTTTTCTTTTAGCTAAAATTTGATAAAGAATTACAAAATTCGGGCGCGGAAGCAAATATTTTTATGATTGTTTACAAAAATAAAGTTAGATTTTACCTGTTCTTGAAATAGATATTTTTGTTAAAACATTCATATTCATGCTTTAGGATCTATACTATGGATGGTTTTAAGCATTGGACATGCAAAAGTTATCAAAACGTGGTACCAATCAGATAATAAACATTTAATTTTCGGGTGTCGTTTTAATGAATACGTTGTATATTGTAAGCTACATGGGCTGGATTCTAGAATACCTACCACACTTGAAATAGCAATTTTCTTATTGCAATGTTTTCTTTTAGCTAAAATATGATAAAGAATTATAAAATTTGGGCGCGGAAGCAAAT
This sequence comes from Stenolophus ochropezus, assembly GCA_035578165.1. Taxonomy (NCBI): domain Eukaryota; kingdom Metazoa; phylum Arthropoda; class Insecta; order Coleoptera; family Carabidae; genus Stenolophus; species Stenolophus ochropezus. The sequence continues at coordinate 282,295 of JAQOWZ010000099.1, read as the reverse complement.
ATTTATATGATTTTAAAAAAATAAAGTCAGATTTTACCTACTCTTGAACTGGATATTTTTGTTAAAACATTCATGTTCATCCTTTAGGAACTATACTATGGATGGTTTTAGCATAAGACACGAAAAAGTGACCAAAACGTGGTACCCATCAGATAATAAACATTCAATTTTTGGGTGCCGTGTTAATGAATACGTTGTATATTGTAAGCTACATGAGCTGGATTCTAGAATACCTACCACACTTAAAATAGCAATTTTCTTGTTGCAATGTTTTCTTTTAGTTAAAATATGATGAAGAATTATAAAATTCAGGCGCGGAAGCAAATATTTATATGATTTTTTACAAAAATAAAGTCAGACTTAACCTATTCTTGAAATGGATATTTTTGTTCAAATATTCATATTCATGCTTTAGGATCTATACTATGGATGGTTTTAAGCAATGGACATGCAAAAGTGACCAAAACGTGGTACCAATCAGATCATAAACATTCAATTTTCGGTTGTCATTTTAATGAATATGTTATATATTGTAAGCTACATGGGCTGGATTCTAGAATACCTACCACACTTGAAATAGCAATTTTCTTGTTGCAATGTTTTCTTTTAGCTATAATATTATAAAGAATTTTAAAATTCGGGCGCGGAAGCAAATTTTCATATGACCTATTCTTAAAATGGATATATTTGTTAAAACATTTATATTCATGAGAAATAATAAAACTTGCAGAATTCAGTCAATATATTTAAAAAAAGCTACGTCTCCTACCGGTTTCAACTCCAGACGTAGCATTTTTTAAATATATAGACTAAATTCCACAAGTTTTATTATTTCTCATCCATCCACCAGTCTAGAATTTTTCCTTTCTATTCATATTCATGCTTTAGGATCTATACTATGGATAGTTTTAGCATTACACACGCAAAAGTTACCAAAACGTGGGACTAATCAGATAATAAACATTCAATTTTCGAGTGTCATTTTAATGAATACGTTGTATATTGTTAGCTACATGGGCTGGTATCTAGAAAACCTACCACACTTATAATAGCAATTTTTTTGTTGCAATGTTTACTTTTAGCTAAAATATAATGAAGAATTATAAAATTCTGGCGCGGAAGCAAATATTTATATGATTTTTTACAAAAATAAAGTCAGATTTTACCTATTCTTGAAATGGCTATTTTTGTTAAAACATTCATATTCATGCTTTAGTATCTATACTATGAATGATTTTAAGCATTGGACATGCAAAAGTGACAAATACGTGGTACCAATCAGATAGAAAACATTGAATTTTCGGGTGTCATTTTAATGAATACGTTGTATATTGTAAGCTACATGGACTGTATTCTAGAATACCTACCACACTTGAAATAGCAATTTTCTTGTTGCAATGTTTCCTTTTAGCTAAAATATAATGAAGAGTTGTAAAATTCGGGCGCGGAAGCAAATAATTTTATGAATTTTTACGAAAATAAAGTCAGATTTTACCTACTCTTGAAATGGATATTTTTGTTAAAATATTCATATTTATGCTTTAGGATCTATACTATGGATGGTTTTAGCATTGGACATGCAAAGATGACCAAAACGTGGTACCAATAAGATAATAAACATTCAATTTTCGGGTGTCATTTTAATGAATACGTTGTAAAGTGTTAGCAAAATGGGTTGGATTCTTGAATACCGTCCACACTTGAAATAGCAATTTTCTTGTTGCAATGTTTTCTTTTACCTAAAATATGATAAAGAATTATAAAATTCGGGCGCGGAAGCAAATATTTTTATGATTGTTTACAAAAATAAAGTCAGATTTTACCTATTCTTGAAATTGATATTTTTCTTAAAACATTCATATTCATGCTTTAGGATCTATACTATGGATGGTTTTAAGCATTGGACATGCAAAAGTAGTAGAGTATCTATGCAGGTTCTAGCTCAAATTGACCTTTGGACCTTTCATCATATTTTTTTGTTTTGAATTGGCGCTCGCTACTTGCTGCGCCATCTATATGATAACGGTGGTCACATTTGGAACTATGATAAGGACTTTAAGAAATTATAAGACAGTGCTTTGATTTGACGCTCGCTACTTGCTGCGCCATCTATATGATAACGGTGGTCACATTTGGAACTATGATAAGGACTTTAAGAAATTATAAGACAGTGCTTTGATTTGACGCTCGCTACTTGCTGCGCCATCTATATGATAACGGTGGTCACATTTGGAACTATGATAAGGACTTTAAGAAATTATAAGACAGTGCTTTGATTTCGCGCTCGCTACTTGCTGCGCAGTCTATATGATAACGGTGGTCACATTTGGAACTATGATAAGGACTTTAAGAAATTGTAAGACAGTGCACGTGTCAAAAGGTTAAAGGTTATCTATTTGCCAACGATTTGATATTATTTTTAGGAATTTAACTTGTTTGCGTAAACAGCACATGTACAAAAGGTTAGGGTGGTTAAGGACATGAATTTGATAGCACATTTTAAGAAATTTTGAAATTACAATAACCTTTTTGTATCCGGGTACAAGAGTTTAATGTGTTTTCGTAAACAGCATATGTATGGGAAGGTTAGGGGTTAAGGATACATATTTGATTACAATTTTGAGAATTTTGAGTAAACTGTATATAAATAAAATTGCGTATGTGAATATTATCGTATGTTATAATGAACTGTGACACCAACACAATAAGTTTTTTAAGTAGCAACGTTATTAAAAAAATTCAAAAAGTTGTTCAACTGTTAAAAACAATAGAAGAACATGAAAGGTTGCGAAAATATATAAATAAAATTATAATAATACTTAACAAATGTGTAAAAAAACAAAAAAAGTAACTTTAACAAAGCAGAAAATCTTTTTAAATTAGAAGGTAATTTAACATTATTAAAAACATATCGAGAAATGCTGAAAAATGAAATACAAAGAAGAAAAATAATAACTGGATCTGGATATAAACAAAAAAGAAAATCTGAAAAGTTAATATGGCAAAATATTCAATCTGTTTTCAACAGCAGAATACAGACAGGTACGATAATTAATAAGGCTAATTTTAAAGACCCTAAAATTTTTTTACAAGCAGCGCAGAGAATATTTTCTAATAAAATAAAAAAAATTTTATTACAATATATAATGAAAGTAAATGTAATATTTTGCTGCGAATTTATATTACCGCATACTGGAAAAATGGAGATAAAATATTTTACAACAGCTAACAATGTTATCGACAAAACTACAAACATAAAAGTATGGTACAATATCAACTTTGAAGATAAATTATTAAGAAAACTAGAAGAATTTCATGAGCGAGACTCTGGTTGGGCCTTGTACAAAGTTTTTTATTTAAAAGTAAACATAAATAAGTATGAACCTATTAAAGGTAATAGTTATATAGAATTACCACCTGACATAAAAAGTAAAAGAGCTGTCATAAATGTTAAAAATGCTGATAACTATTGTTTTCTTTGGGCTGTTGTGTCTGCTTTATATCCATCTACAAGAAATTCAGACCGTACTACATCATATCCACATTTTTCTACCGTTTTACAATATAGTGGATTGAACTTTCCTATGCATATTAAGAATATTGGAAAATTTGAAGACATGAATAAATTATCAATAAATGTGTATACAATTGAAGAAGAGAAAAAAGGGAAAAAAAAATAAAAATATTATTGTACCTGTTAAACTTACAAAAAAACAATATAATAGAAAAATACATTTATTAATGATTTCTAATTGTACTGAAAAAAAAAATAATAGTAGCAATTCAGATAATGATAATGATGATTATTACACTGATTATAACAATGACGTTATTGATTTAGATGAACTTAGATCACCTGAAAGTTATCATTATATGTGGATAAAAAATTTATCAAGATTATTAAGTAGTCAACAAAGAAAAAATCATATATTTGTGATACAGGTTTAAATCACTTTTATGTACAAAATACTTATTTAAAACACACGAAATATTGTCAAGTTGTAAATAAGTGTAGGATGGAATTACCTATAGAAAACAAAAATAATATTTTGAAATTTAAAAATTGTCTTTACAAAGAAAAGGTGCCGTTTGTTATATATGCAAACATTGAATCGATTTTGGAAAAAATTAACCAAAATCATGGGGAAAATACCACGTTTACCCAAAAACATATACCTTTTAGCATAGGTTATTATATGAAATGTAGCTACAATAATAATTTATCAGAATTTAATTTGTATAATGGAACTAATTGTTTGGAATTATTCTGTGAAAAATTACAACATATTGCTAAAAATGTTGATAACATTATGAATAATATTGTACCAATGAATTTAACTTTATCTGAAGAACAAGATTTTTTGAGTACTACAATATGTCATATATGTAACAATAATTTCGAGGCAGGTGATATTAAAGTACGAGATCATTGTCACCTTACAGGAAAATATTGTGGAGCTGCACACCAAGTATGTAATTTGAAATACCGAAAATCACGTGTTAATCTAGTAGTATTTCACAATTTAAGTTCGTATGACGCTCATTTTGTAATAAAAACAATAACCACACAAATACCTGGAAGAACACAAATTCTTCCAATAAATAAAGAAAAATATGTATCTTTCACTAAATATGTTGACAATACAAAAATACAATTACGATTTATTGACTCATTTCGTTTTATGAGTAGCAGTTTAGACAAATTGTCTTCATATTTGTCAAACGAAGAAAAAAATATCACAGGAAGTTTTTATACTGCACACGAAGAGTTTGAATTATTGAGCCGCAAAGGAATTTTTCCTTACGAGTACATTGATTCCTGGGCTAAATTGGAGGAAACAAAATTACCTAATATAGAAAATTTTTACAGTTCAATCAAAGGTGAAAGTGTATCAGAAGAAGAGTACCAGTTTGCAAAAAAAGTTTGGTCTGTGTTTAAAATAAGAACAATAGGTGAATATGCTAATTTATATTTAAAGACTGATGTATTACTATTAAGCGATGTTTTTGAAAACTTTCCTAATAGTTGTATGAAAACTTATGGTTTAGATGCGTTGCACTATTACACAGCTCCAGGGTTAGCATTTAATGCTATGCTTAAATGTACAAATGTGGAATTAGAGTTGCTAACAGATGTAGATAAAATTCATTTTATTGAGAAAGGTATTCGCGGTGGACTATCCCAATGCTCTAATAGATATGGAAAAGCTAATAATAAATATATGGGAAATATGTACAATGCGAGTGAAAAAAATTCTTATTTAATGTATTATGATATTAATAATTTGTGTGGTGCTGCGATGAGAATGTATCTACCACAAAAAAATTTTGAATGGGTTGAAGAAAAAGATTTTAATAATATAAATGTATTAAATATAAACGATGAAAGCAATACAGGATTTATTTTTGAGGTGGATTTGGAATATCCAATAAATTTGCATAAGAAACATAAAGATTTACCTCTTGCAGTGGAACATTTTACTCCACCAGTTTCAAAAAACTCAAAATTAATAGCAAATTTGCATCATAAAAAAAATTGTGTAATACATTATATAAATTTAAAACAATATATAAATTTAGGCATGAAAATTACGCATATACATAACATATTAAAATTTCAACAAAGTCCTTGGCTACGAGAATACATTGATTTAAATACAGAATTACGAAAAAAATCGAAAAACGAGTGTGAGAAAATTTTTTTTAAATTATTAAATAACGCTGTTTTTGGAAAAACTATGGAAAATGTTGGGAAATATAAAATTGTAAAATTAGTTACAAAATATGAGGGGCGATATGGTGCAAAGTATTATATATCACAACCAAATTTTCACAGTTGTATTATTTTAAGTGATAATTCTATACTTATTGAAATGAAAAAACAACATGTTTTTTTTAATAAACCAATTTATGTAGGATTTTCTATACTAGATTTAGCTAAAACATACATGTATGATTTTAATTTTAATTATATAAAAGCAAATTTTGATGAAAATGCAAAATTGTTATATACAGATACTGATAGCTTGATTTATAATTTTTTTAATTTTGATATTTATGAAATAATGAAACGTGATATTCATAAATTCGACACCTCTGATTATAGTGAAAATAATATTTATATTATACCTCAAGTAAACAAAAAAATTATCGGTCTTATGAAAGATGAAAATAACGGCAAAATAATGACAGAATTTATAGGATTACGTTCAAAAATGTATTGTTACAAAACTTTAAATAATGTTGAAGAAAAAGTAAGTAAAAAAGCTAAAGAGGCTACAGGTGCAACGGTAAAAAAATAACATTTAGCAACTATTACGATTGTTTATTTAAAAATAATACTTTGAGTAAAATTCAATTTTCAATATTATCATAAAAACATAATGTATATACAGTAAAGCAGAAAAAAATTGTGTTAAGCCCATACGATGACAAACGTATTGTAAACCCTTCATGTACAGATACATTTCCTTGGGGATATTTATTGTAAATAAACATTGTAATGAATATATGTATATATTTTATTGTAAATACATAATTATTTTTATAATAAATTTTATAAAAAAATCACTTCATTCTAAACATTCCATTATTGTATCCTCTTCATCGCTTATTTCTATAATTGTGTTATTTTCATCTTCGTTACTAATTTCTATCATATCTTCTTCGTCGCTAATTTCTATTATATCTTCTTCATCGCTAATTTCTATTATATCTTCTTCTTCATCGTTAATTTCTATTATATCTTCGAGGTTTGCAGTTACCTGTGTAGGTATTGGAAGTAGAATGTCTTCAATTTCTGGTGCTATCGTTAGTTGGTCATCCTTATCCCAATTGTTGAATAATTGGTATACATTGCAAATATTGCTCGAAAATGGAACATTTTCTAACGGAGGCATATTTCAATACTAGAATTATATGTTTTACAAACGTTCTTATATAGTAAAGCATTGTATGATAATAAGGTTATCATAAGATTATAAAGTTCAAATATATTCGACTTAATATTCCTACGGCTGGCAATATTCTCTACGCCAAAGTGTCTCATATATTTTAAACATCGGCATTAATTTTTTTATTTATTTTTTGCTGTGTTTAAAGATATAAAAGAAATTTATTTTATATATTGTATTTATTGTTAACTGATTATTTGTAAAATGAAGTTATTAAATATATTTATTATACAAATACAAGTGTATTTATTATGTTATTGTGAAGAAAATAATATGAGTTTAAATTATGATTTTATAGAATCTGTAGAATTATTAGAAAATTATGGGTACTTAAAAACAAATACAAATGAACTATCAACTATTTCCGAAACTGATAATAGGTATGCTGATGCAATAAAAAATTATCAAACATATTATAATTTAAATGTAACGGGTACATTAAATAATGAATTGATAAATTCAATAAAATCTAAACGATGTGGAGTACCTGATAATAACAGCAAATATGAAAAATATATTTGGAAAAACAATGTTATAACATGGACTTTTGTTTACGGTCAAAATTATCAAATTAAAGTGGCAGATGAAGCTTTTAAAATATGGGAAAAATATATTAATGTTTCGTTTGAATATATTCCATATTTGCATAATAATAATACAATATATCCAAATATTATAATTTCAATGAGTAGAATACGACATTATTCATATTTTAAAAATAATTACTGCCCATATAATTTTGATGGCCCAGGACAAGTTTTAGCACATGCATTTTCGCTTGAACAATACCAAAGTTCTGTTGATATTCATATGGATGCTGCAGAAAAATGGAGTTATAAATTATCACATACCAAAGAAGATAAAGAATATATAAATTTTTTTGAAGTTTTAGTTCATGAAATAGGACATGCATTGGGTTTAGAACATGTACAAAACAAAAATTCTTTTATGTATAGCCTACACAGAAATGTATTATATCAAAATATTTCTGATTTTAAATTGAACTTAATCGATATTCAGGAAATACAAAGCTTATATGGAAAAAGGTATATAATTCCTTCTCCAACCCCGTTTATAACATTATCACCCCCCACAAATAACAACAACAAAACAAATACAGAAATAGATAAAAAACAAACAGAATCAGAGCCAGAATTATGTAATTTAAATAATATAACAAATTTTTCAATTGTTAATAATAACTTATTAATATTTTATAATAATTGGGTATGGATTAAAAATATTTTAGAGGATGGTTATACAAAACATTATTATTTACAAGATTGGGTACCATCAATAAATAATAATTTTAAAAATATATCAGCTGTATACCGTAAACCAAACGGTAATATTGTACTAATAAATGATGATACTTTTTATGATATTAAGTGGCCATTGTTAGAAATATTTAAAATTACTAAAGGAAGTTCAATTTCAAAAGAAATTAAAGACATTATTGCCTCTGTACATACTAATATGGGGCGAAATTATATATTTTTTAATAATATTCATATAGTACAGCTTGACGAATGTAGTAATTCTGTTATAAATCGTGGAACAATAAATTCATTGTTTCCCGGTATACCTTCTGATATAGACGGAGTTTTTCAGTACATAAATGGATATATATATTTTTTGAAAAATAATATTATATATGAATATAGTGAATATTTAAAAACTGTTACGAAAGCAATTCCATTTAGTTTATCTTTTTTTAATATACAATGTCCTAATGAGTGTATATTAAAGCAGCTAAAAAATCTTTTATCTAAATTAATAAAATCAAATATTAAAATGAATTAAAAAAATTAGTTTATCAACAATATCCTATAACTTTGAGTGCCAAGTATAAATATGTTATTAAAATAACTGTAAATCAGTCTGTTATTGTGTACCTATAACCTTTGTGCACGTGTTGTTTACTAGTTGCAAAAATTAAAATATTCCACAATTATAAAATATGTTTTATTAAAATAACTGTAAATCAGTCTGTTATTGTGAACCTATAACCTTTGTTCACGTGTTGTTTACTAGTTGCAAAATATTAAAATATTCCACAATTATAAAATATGTTTTATTAAAATAACTGTAAATCAGTCTGTCATTGTAAACCTATAACCTTTGTGCACGTATTGTTTAATAGTTACAAAATATTAAAATATTCCACAATTATAAATATGTTATCAAAACTATAAGCAAGATAAGACAGTATATATATAAATCCAATAGCAGAAACTAAATATATGTGTAACAACAGTACACACATTAACAAGTACTTACAAGACTAGAATTAACTAATCTTGCTACGAATAATTCAACAATGGCTTCTTCTTCTTCGTCATCGTCATCATCAGCATATTCTTCGATGACAAGTTTATCCAAAAAACCAGAAGTTAGGGTTATTAATACCTTAACGATAAACAAGCCTTATAAAATCAAATCGTTAAAACGTACTACTACAAAATTTGGTGATTGTATTATGGTGTATTTAGAAGATTTTCGAATTTATTTGGGTCAACGATTTAACGCAATTAGTGATGAACATCTTGAACAAATGAACCAGGATGCTACGAGTGACACAGATGAAAATGTATACCTTATTCATAGAGGACTAATTAATAATACAGCAAATTTAGAATTTGTAAAAAAATTACCATAAAAAATATATGTAAATTTTGTTTTATATTGTAATTGTATGTATGTTATAAAAAAATAAACATTTTTAAAATGTATATATTTATTTTATTTCTTAATCCTATTACGTAATATATTTTGTTATTTTATCATTCTGTAGGATATCAGTTCCAGTTGCTTTATATAAAGCGAAATCGTTTTCATATTCCATTATTTGATGCAATCGTTAAACCAAGTTCACGACAGTGAAATATAATCATCTATTTTATTTTAATTTACACTGTCCAACACACTGAAATCCAAATACAGCGGTATTTATTTTGGGTTAGAAGTTTGTCGTCACTGGGATTTGAACCTCAGATCTCACACTCCGCTCAGCGAGTCGAAGCGCGCTACAAGTATGTCTTCGTCTACACGTTCAACAGACTCATCTTGGACTATTTGGAAATATTATTGCACTTCCTGCAATAATCGTTGGGAGATGTTGAGATATAATCCACCAGCATCAACCAGAAACATGGAGTGTCCTACATGTCACAACGGTAGGCTACACATTACCTTCGTTCAATATGGGGAAAATGGGAGAAAAATACTAAAACATGGTGTACTCGTTCGTCCATTGTAAATATATAAAGTGTTGTGCTATAAAAATGTTGAAAGGTCAAATGTTATTAGATTATAAGTAATAAATATGAATAAACATTTTGAAATTAACTAGTTTAAAATTATTTTCCACAGTATTCACATGCATGTTTGTTAATTGTGCTGTTTTATAATGACGGTAATATAAAATTATTTTTATAAGTTTATATGTATTAATAAAAAAATTTTTTTAGACGTCTAAAAATGAAACAGCTACTCCTGCAATAAATAAGTTGCTACAATCATTATCCAAAGAAGGGAAAGATTATTGTTGTGCATTAAAATGCTTTGTTTTACCAACCGTACAAGTGGATGGTATGGCATGCAGAATTTGCGAAAATTTTTCTTACTGTATTTGTGAATGCAAAACAAGAAATGTTGTTGAGCATAAATAAATTGTGTTGTAATATTTTAGATAAAGAATTTATATTTGTTACAAGGTTAAAAGATTATAATTAATAGGAATTGATAAGATAATAACATATATATGTAAAATATATTTTGAATAAATTAGTTTAAAAGTTATCTTGGTTGTGTGTGTACATGCTTACTAAACCTGCTACTTTTTAAATTGTCAATATTTTATATTAATAAAAGAAAAAAAAATGAAGGTAATAAAATATATAGATATTTATATAAAATTTTAATATAATAATAAAAAAATTTTAGACACCTAAAAGTACTACAATGTCTGTACAGCGTTCAAAAACTACAATACCTCGAAAACGACTTACAAAAAATTTGCTTAATTATGATATATGTGAATCTTCTACTAAACATAAAGAAGTTACAGAAGAAAAAAATAATGAAATTATTAATGACAATGACAATAACAAACAAGAAAATATACAAAACCAAACTTATAAAAAGTTACTTGTGGAACATCGATATTTTCTAGACAATAATATATTTATATATGTAGGTATAAATCCTATACAAAATTTTGAAATAAATATAAATTTATTTAATGAAAAGTTAGGAAAAAAAATATGTTTTAATACAGAAGAATGGAATGAGTTCCTTTCATGTTATAATTTAATTGTATCACATTTAAATAATACTTCAAATATAGAGTTATATAACTTTAGTGAACACAAGTTATTTTTTGATAGTATTGAAAACAATAAAATTATTATTATTGAATTTAAAAATAATGATATTTATTTAGGTTATAATTGTATCAATAACTTATTTCAATTATCATACATTATAAATAAAGTAATAAATTATTTAAATTCACTAAATTTACATAATTATTATAATAATATAATAAAAGAAGCATTGCAAATGGAAGATACTGACATATATAAAAATATATATAATATAATTGATAATTGTAATGATAATGTATGTAATATAGCTATTAGGGAAATTTTATTACATTATTCAAATATTGTTACAAGTACTTTATCAATTATTAGTTCACAATTATTAGTGGAAGTGGAATAAGAAATGGTGGGGGTATATGTATAATAAATGTAATGAATAAATTTGTAACATATTAAAGTATTTGATTTTCAAACATGCATACCTTTATCTGTAGTGTTACTAATAAAAATGATTTAAAAAAAATAATTTTTGATAATATTTTGGGTATATATTTCAATAATAATAATGGAGTGTTTGTAACAAGAAATAAAACAGTTGTTCTACCTTTAAAATATAAAACTCCATTATTAAATGGAATGTTTGATTTGATTTTCGAAGATGAAGACGGAATATGTATTTTTTTAAAATATTGTATTGAATTATATTGTGGACAAGTGTATTCATTTAAATTAGAATTTATAAGATCATCAACTGATTATTATAATTATAAAATATTACATGATACCAACAATGAAAGTGAATATAAATACATACATAATATTTTTAAAATTTTACCATCTAATGAGGAGGAAATACAAAGAACATTATACGAAAAGTGGATTTTAAATTCATTTCGATATGTTAACGACGAGGAAGAGTTAGACGGAGGGTCATGCGATGTTTTTAACCAATTCATAATATTATGTCGTTTAACAGGTCACAATAATTGTATAAATTGTGAACATGTTAGAAAATGGAGTCCGGATGAAGAGTATGAAAAGATTCAAATACCAGCAACGCTATCAACTGATGACGAAGACGACAATACTGAAAAAGAAGAAGGAAAAGAAGAAATGGAAATAAATTAATAAATGTATAAATTTGACTTTGTATATATAAATAAAAAATAAATCAATTTATGTTAAATAATATTTATTTGTGTTATTATTTTAAAATTACATTGTTCGTACAGTATTTGTTAAAGGAGTATATTTAACAATTGTATCATATAATATTAAACAATAAGCAGTGGTGTTATCAGGAATAGTTTTACTTAAAATTTAAAATATCTGAATGTCCGAAGTTCATTGTCACAATATTTAAAAACAAAATTGTTCCTTTTAAGAACTCGTCAATGAGGATCGTATCCGATGCAGTATACAATATAAAGTTTAATGCAAAGATCGTTGTAAAATAAGATTCAATGTAATAAACCAAATATGACACTGAGCGGAATACAAAACTCGGCACTGTTTGTGTCACTACGCGTTTCGATCTTTCGATCATCATTAGGTAACTGAAATTAGGGAGTTTGGGATCTAGGTTTTATAGGGTCATGGTTATGGAGTAATTTTATTGGGCGGAAGATTATGTCTGATTGACTGTTAATTTGGACGTTTATAATTGGTTTGTATGATTTTTCTTTGTAGATTTCTAAGTTTTCGATAATGTTAAGTCTGTTACTTTTATTTTGTATTTTACAAATTGACATTATGTCCTCGATTTTACCCGCTGCGTGTTTATTATCTATTAGATGAGTCGCGTAATTTGAGTCAGTTTTAAAGTTTTTAAATGAATTTATATGTTCTTTATATCTGTCTTTAAATTTTCGTCCGGTTTGACCGATGTAATTTAAATTACAAGTTCCGCATTTTAATTTATATATGCCGCTATTATTATATTTATTTTTATTTTCGATGTTATTATTAATTTGGTTTTTAAGGTTATCTTCGGTCTTATATGCTATTTTTATGTTACTGTTCTTAAATAATTTAGTTATAGTGTGGGTGAATTTACCGATATAAGTAAATTTAGACCATTGTTGTTTAATGTCCGTGTTTGATGTAATTTGATTTTTGTTTTTGTTTTTAATCTTGTGTTTTATATTTTTATGTAATTTGTTAACTATAGTTTTAGTATATCCGTTGTTTAATGCTATTTGGTGGATTGTATTTAATTCATTTTTATAATTTTCTTTGTTTAAGGGCACGGTTTCAAGGCGATATATTAGGCTTCTAAGGGCATCGAATTTATGTTGTTTAGGGTGTTCTGAAGTTGCGTGAATTATGTTATCAATTTGTGTTGGTTTACGGTAAATTTTATATTCAATTTTGTTTGCAATTTTAATAATTGTTAGGTCGAGATAATTTATTTCATTATTAAATTCTTCTTCTAAGGTAAATTTTATATTAGTATGGTAATTATTAATTTCGTTAAGTATTTCGTTAGCATTTTTATGGTTAGATATACAAAGAACATTATCTACGTACCGTATCCATTTTATAATTTTATATTTAGTTGCTATTTTAGTAAGAAGTTTATTTTCTAAATGTTGTAAGAATATTTCTGATAATATACCGGATAGGGGGCTTCCCATAGCTAAACCGCTGTTTTGTTTATAATATTTATTATTAAATTGGAAGTAGTTTTGGTTTAGGACGGTCGTTAAAAGATTAGTTAATTGCAAAATAAACGATGGGTCAAATCCTTTATCTTTTAATGTATCTTTAATTATTGTTAATGTTTCTTTTATTGGTATATTAGTGTACAGGTTAATTATGTCGAAAGATATTAACCGCGTGGTTTCATTTAATTTTAAATTTTTAGTTTCCGTTATTAATTCTAAATTATTTTTAATGGTATGTTTATTATCTAATTCAAGTATGTTTTTGAGTAAAATCGCAAGTGTTTTAGATATTTTATAAGTCCGAGCTTGGGTAAAGTTAACTAGTGGTCTTATGGGTACGTTAGTTTTGTGAATTTTAGGTAGAGCTTTTAATGTCGGTGCTTGGGGGTTCATGTTTAGTTGTAAGTACATTTTATCTTTGCATTAAACCTTATATTGTATACTGCATCGGATACGATCCTCATTGACGAGTTCTTGAAAGGAACAATTTTGTTTTTAAATATAGTTTTATTTGTTTCAAAATTTATTTTTAAATCAATCACACCAGATTTTATTGATTCATTTTGATGTTGCGTATTTATTACAGCAATAGGTCATTTTGTTTTAAATTCTTCTGGTGTAAAAATGGGTATATTATCATCTTTCTGATAATAAGCAGATTGAAATTGTGCAAACATGTTATATAAAGTAGACCATTGATGATTTTAAAAGTTTAGATTTAAATTATCATATGCAAAAATGTCAAAATTCAATTCAACTTTTAAATTAGTTAAATCACAATGGTCAAATTCACTCATATTTTTAAGTAGATTATTTTTACGATCCGTATGAAATCCAAAAATAATAAATCTTGGTTTTTCCAATTGAGTAGCTGATTTTACAACCCATGTGGTGCGATTAGTTTTTTGTAATGATGGATACACATGTAATTCCCAACTTCTAAATGGGATTAGAACTTCAATGTTACTATCCATATATTTTAGTAATTTTAATTTTTCTTGATCTCCAACAGTTACATGGGGTACATGCCATTGTACTTTTGTAAGATTTATTTTCAATATTTCTTTATCATTGCTGTTATATATAGCATTTTTATCTGTACTACCACGTAAAAGAACTAAATCCTGACGCATATTTAAAATTATATTTTTATAATCTTTAGCAAATCCTAATATCATGCGAAGTGGTATGCAAAAATTAAAAGTTCCATTTGTTTTATCACTCAAAGTAATAAGCTCATTTAGTGACCAGCAAGCATTTTGTAAGGAAATACAATCATTTTTAAAATATGAACAGTAACCTTTCAATGTTGTTGTAATTCCAGGATTTCGAATACGTTCTATTACAATTCCACCAATTTCATAATGAATTTCGTCGAAAAGATGCATTATTCTATTATTAATAATTTTTCCAGTTATGGTGGCTTTATTATCATTAGTTAATAATGCTCCTTCAATATAAATAAAACTATTTGATGGCAATGTAAATAAATCTTGCCTTTGTATTGATATTCTTATTTCATCATTGTTGTTTAATAAAGTTGAAGCATACGGTTGATAAGTATGAGTTTCTAGATTTTGTATGTTTTCATCAAAATAAACACGTTCCTTTATATTTAAAATATTTTTAGTCATTTTTTTTCCTTTTTTATACAATATATATAATTAGAACACTTGCAGAGTGATGTACGAAATTTTAAATGAATATAAACTATGAAACTAATTATTTTATTTGTGTTTTTTGGTTTACTTCTTTTAGTATTAATTTTTTAAAAATTTTATGAGTTTTATTTTTGATAATTATAACACTTTAAATCCCAAAGATTTTAAGTAGTTCTTATTTTCACTTGTTAACTGCTTCAGTGTTTGATTAACACTAACTTCTTTAATAATATATTTTTTTCTTATATATGATTTACCAGGCCTATTATATATTATTCCCATTTTGTTTTAAATTTTTTTGAAATGTAGTCTTACTGTGATAAGTTCTTCTCTGAAATTGACTAACTCACCGTTCTGATCAACTAATTTAAGTGTTATAGTATCTATTATATTTGTATTTATAGGTAAATATATAACATTCAATGGATTTTCAATTATTTTTAATCCTGATGGAACGTTCGGAAAAAATTCGTGAATTCTATGAACGTGTTTTGAATTATCATAAGAACATGTTACTATGTTACATTCTACACAAATAGCATTAACTCTAATTATATTGACAGGTTTTTCAGATATGTGAAATTTATTTTCAATACACTTTTTTTCTTCAAATCCCAATAGTTCTCTTATTGTATTTTGCTGTGTAAAATCCACTTCATAATCACATATCATTTTAAAGTATTATTGTTTGCTTCGATTGTAATGGGGCTATATTTATTTTTATTTTTCTTATCAATTCTTTTCATCTTTTTTCTTAAATATGAATTTATATCTTTAAGCTCATACGATCCATCAGGAATTTCGATTTTTTGAATTTCTTTTTTGTTTCCCACTTCTTCATAATAATAAAAACAATTATTTCTACTATCAATATTTGGTATTGAATTAAAAGATTCAAAATTTATTAACCCTATTACATATTCATGTTTAGGGTCTAGTTGATTTGGTGGATACATTGTTGTTGTTAATTGAGAGCTGTTTCCAGAAAACGTAAATGTGTACGCCATTGCTGTTTGTTTCACACTAAATTATTTATAAACAATTTGCACATTTTACTTATGTTTATTACTTTTTGTATGTGATAAAATATTTAAGTTTGTAAGAATTTTTATTTGGTTATCGTAAATAGTTTCTTTACGTATTAAATTTTCTTTACAAAATAACTGAACATTTTCAAAATTAGCAATTTTACTTAATTCATCATTCTTTCTGCAATATGATGGAGATATATGAGTACCAAATATTTTACGATGAATAATTCTTTTTGGTACAGATTGTGTTTTATTATTAACAATGAAACTTTCCATTTTTGGAATTTTAAAACAATATTAAAAGAAATGTTGACTTTTGAAAAAACAAAATGTAAATGAGTATATTTGGTTAAACAGTAGATAATTTATTTATAAATTATTAATAGTACATAAAAATTTTATTATAAATTATTAATATTACATAAAAATTTTAAACAAAGATGTCCACAATTAATTGTTTTAAATAATTGATATTGATTATAATTATATTTAATATTACAGCTACCAAAATAATTAATTACTTCTTTTGGAGGTTTTAATTTTCCGAAACTATCGAAATATATCACATTTTTACCAAATTTTTTATAAGCAACCCAATGTGTACCTTCATTATTATAATTGTCCAAGTTAATTATTCCGCATTCAGAATAATTAATATATTTAGGTAAATTGATTCTCATAAAAACTCCTCTAAAATTTGGAATTTTTAAAATTTTTACATATCTTAACAACTCAATATTAGAAAGAGCATGTTTTGGAAGCTTTTTTAACAGTTTTTTTGTATTGTTTTTTTTTGAAGAAGAATGCGGCAATTTTGATAGATATAAACCTAATCCTTCTTTATACGGTTGTAAATATAAACCTTTTCCTAAAGCGATTACATCCATTTTTTTATTATGACGTTGGTTTTCAGTTAGTTGTTTATTTGCAAATTTGGCATCATTTATGGTTTTGGCAACACCGGCAGCACCCCCAGCTAATGTTCCTAATGCACTTAACCCTGCAAATATTGGTATAAGTGGTAACACACCACCTTTCTTCGGCACTGATATTATTCTTGGTTTACGTAATATTTTTTTATTTTTTTTAAATTCTTTCAAAGCAATTTTAATATTTTTATTGTTAAACTCATTGTTGTTTAATGTAGATTGAATACGTTTTATTTCATTTTTGAAACTTAGCTGCTTTTTTTATGTTTTTTACCACGCTGATGATTTTTCATATTTTTAGTACCAGCACCTAATTTAACTTTTGCTTTCATTGCAGCTGATACACCTAAAGCCGCCAATTTTTCCTTTATAGAAGCGTCTTTCGAATGAAACCTTTGAGATGCTTTATTTGATAATATTATATCAGCTTTATGACGATCTTCCAAATTATTGCTTTTAGAATATGTAATATCATGAACTTTACAAGCCTCGTCTAATAAATTAACACCTTGATCCCCACGTGATAGTCGTTTTTGTAGTTTTGTACCAGGGCCACAATAATTATAGCCAGGTATATGAAGTTCAACAGGAAGTTTATTAATAACTGTATTTAATATACCACCACCAATTTTTTTTCTTAAATGATTTTGTCGTTGTCGATATCGATGTTGAATCATCTGTGTTTCACATTTAACTAAATAGTATTTTGTATAAAATTGTAATATATAGTATTACATTTTAGTTACAATGAAAATTTTGAAGCAAAAAGATACACTTAGTGTAAAAAATTACGATTTTAAAGAAACAAAAGAAAACCCACGCCATAGTGTTTTACTTCCTTCAACAATTCGTTGTCTTATAAGTGGTCCTTCTGGTTGTGGTAAAACAAATGTTATAATCGCTCTTTTGAAACATCCTAAAGGGTTACACTTTGAAAATATTTATATATATATATATATATATTCAAATTCTCTTTTTCAACCAAAATATTTGTATTTAGAAAAATTATTAAAACCTATTCGAGCTATTGGATATTATGCTTATAATAATAGGGAGAATATAATGAAACCAAATGAAGCAAAATATAATTCTATTTTTATATTCAATGATATTGCCTGCGAAAAACAAGATATAATTAGAGATTATTTTTCTATGGGCCGTCATAAATATGTAGATTGTTTTTATTTATGTCAAACATATGCACGTATGCCAAAACATTTAATTCGTGATAATGCTAATTTGCTAATATTATTTAAACAAGATGATTTAAATTTAAAACATATTTACAATGATCATGTTGGGACTGATATGACTTTTGATCAATTTAAAAAAATGTGTGCTACTTGTTGGAATGACAATCATGGATTTTTAGTTATAAATAAAGAATGTATAATAAATAATGGACGATATCGTAAAGGATTTGATCATTATATAAGTATATAAAAGCTGTATATTTGTATACAGAGCAGTATACAAAGCTGTTCAGAACTATAACGTTATTTTTTAAAAATATATTTGTTATATTAAAATGAATATTAATAAGAGTTTAAAAACACAATTAATAAAAGCCAGAAAAAATATTCGACGAAAATTGCAATTAATAAAAAGTGGTGAAATAGAAAAAGAAATTAATTTACAAAAACATATATTCCTATAACCAAAAAATGATCAGAAATTAGTAAAAATTTACATAATATATCACCTACAAAAAACAAAAACACTAATATATTAAATATAACAAAAAATGAACCGGAAGAGGAGGAGAAACAGGAAGAGGTAGAGGAGATCAAGAAAAAAAGCAAAAAACTAGAACTAGTCTGAAAAATCCATATTATACTCGCACTCAAACTGATGAAAATTTAAAATTAAATTCTGATATTGATCCAACTCTTAAAAAATATATTAGTGACGTCAAAAAAAATTCTAAAGATATGGATGACACATACGGTGTTACTTTTAATAGAAGTAGAAAAAAATTTCTAATGGGCAATAAAGAAATTAAATTTAAAAAACAAAATATACATATAAATCAAGAAAAATTTTTAGGAACTGAAGGTTTATGCGAACTTATTTTTAAAAAAAATCCTATAAAAATTTACAATTCTGATGATGAAAATAATTATAAAAAAATATTAAATATTACAAATGCTGCACGTCGTGACAATAACCCATTAGGACAACTTAAGGGAAGTACATCAGTTAAATACAAAAGCATTATTAAACCATTATTAATGCCTACAAGGCATTCATCTACCTCTACTCCTGATAAAACCCCTATAAGGCATTCATCTACCTCTACTCCCGATAAAATCGGTACAGGTTTCAATATGTTATTAAAAAATTATAATAATAAACCTGTAGAATATGAATATTGGGATGATCCTAATGAATTAGTTGAAAAATTAAAAAAAATGATAGCATCTAAAAACGCTGGTAACAATAACCTTGACAATGAAATTATTTCTATAATTAATGAATTAAAAGGGGCTAATATAATATCTTTATCTTCAATAATTAGTAGAAAATGTCTATTGACAAGTTTGGACGTCATAGCTTACAGATTTGTAACAATAGCGTTAGCGATAGTAAAGATTATAATAATAAAATAGAAGAATTAGAAAAAAAAATAAATTTGCATAATAAAAGTGCTGAAGACAATATGTTAAAAGCTGAAAATGTGCTATATGCTATACAAAACAATATAAAAAATATAACAAACGACATAAATAGTATAAAAGACGATTAAAAAATTATATTTAAAGAATTACACATTCATGATACAACTAAGTAAACAGTAAAATGTCAAAAATAAAACAAGATATAGTTAATGAATTACACAAGCCAGCACGAAAAAAATTTTACAAGAAGACTTGTTATTATAAAAGGATTAGATGAAACATTTGAAGCTGTTTTGGTTGAAATGAACGCCTATGCTAATTTAAAAAAAAATATATATATATATATATATAAATATATACTTGTAGTAATTGATATCCCCCCCGTGGGCCCACCTTGTCGTGGTGGGGGGGGCTTAGTACCCCTCTGTACCGTGCGATTAGTAGGCGATCGTATCGAGCACTGTTTCACTCATACCTACCCGCGTGTTGGCCGTGCGTGGAGACCCGTGTTGCTGGAGGAGGAGATCCTGGTGGCTGAGGAAGCCCCAACAATCCACTTTGGCTCCGAATTCAGCTAAACGGGAGGTCGCAGACTAGCCCATCTGCGATCAATCGGTCCCCATCCCATTGCGAGGCTGGGGGGTGAGTATTCTTGGGGAGTGGGGCGGGATAACCAGGAAGCGGGCATGCGCGTCGACTTAGCGGCCCGACGCGATCTTACCCGTGGAATGGCCCTGCTTCCCCCTGGGATTGCTATAGTCGTGGGGAAGCCCTGGCGCTATACCGGCTTGCGGTTCTAGCGCCCCATTTGAGGCTCCAAGGAGGGTGGGGATACCCAGGACCGAACAACTATACACTATGTATGGTAAACCTTTGCCGCTACCGGGTACGTCGTCCCAAAAAAACGACACGTCTGGCAAGACGATAAAAGCGCCCGGGGAGAAAACCCCGACATCAAACAAAACTCCCCAAGGGGGGACTGTTGAGAAGACTACTCCTGCGAGTAGTGTACCAAACAAGAACACGAGCCAGGAAAAGGTGGTTGCACCCCGGTTCCTGGTCGTGAAATGTGCAGAAGGAAACTTCGACAAGGTGAGCCCGTTTGTGATTAACAAAGCAATTTTTGGACTGGTAGGCGATGTCAAATCGATGCGGAAGACAAGAGAAGGGCTGTTTATTGAAACAGTGTCGACGACTATTAACTTGCAAAAAGATTGGAAATCAGGATGTAGAAGTCTCTGGTCATAAGACCATGAACTACGCGAAGGGGGTAGTGTTTTGTAGAGATCTCCTTAACTGCACAGTGGAGGAAATTTGCGAAGAACTCCGGGATCAAAGGGTGACGGAAGTACGACGTATGAAAAAGCGGGAGAATGGTGAGCTGGTGGATACACTAAATCACATTCTCACCTTTAACTCGCCAGTACTACCAGATAAGATAAAAGCAGGTTTTCATAGCCTCAAAGTACGAATGTACATACCTGCACCAATGCGGTGCTTTAAGTGTCAGAGGTTTGGCCACACATCACTGAGATGTACAAATCCTGCAATTTGTGCTTGTGGGAAAGAGGCGCATGACGGCAGTAGTTGCGTAGAGCCAATGACCTGCGTGAATTGCAAAGGCAATCACTCGGCTCGCTCTCGCAACTGCCCAACCTACAAGCAGGAAATGGCCATCCAGGAGATTAAAGTCCGCGACAACATATCGTATTTTGAGGCTAGAAACAAGGTCGTCGTCAGAACCCCATTACCCGGAGTTTCATACTCCACTGTTGCTAGCAGTAAACCTGCAAAAACAGATAGCGCGTCCTTCGTCAAAGAACTGCTACCACAACTGGTAGCAGTCTTAAAAACTGTCTTTGTCACCAAAGACAGTTTTAGGCAGCCTGCTGCTCCAGAACCACGAGTTCTGCGGCAGAGAACAGGCAGCCAAACTCCCTCCGAATCGTCCCATAAAAGGGCAAGGGAGGGAGACTACATTGAGTCAAGTGAGGAGGAACTCTCCACTTCCTCACTTACTTCAATACCTCCCAAAAGAGGAAAAGGATGGCCGAAGGGGAAAGCAAGGAAAATCAAGTCCTGATCCTTGCTTTTTATTTTAACTTTTTAATAATCTATTCATGGAACACATCATCCAATGGAATATACGCGGTTGCGTTTACCACTATTGCGGTCTGAAAGCCTTACTTTCAGCATATAACCCTATGGTTACATGTCTGCAAGAGACCCATTTTCTACCAGGTCAGCCGTATGCCCTTAGGAACTACTATGTATTTCGGAAAGATATGGACCCCAACGTCAGAGTGAGAGGAGGGGTAGCCTTTCTCGTTAGGCAGGATGTGCGGTGTGAACCAATCTTCATTGCAAGCAATCTGCAAGCAGTAGCAGTTAGAATATCGGTGCCGGTTGAGCTGACAATCTGCAACGTATATTTACCCGATGACAACTGGGATGCTGGTGATATACTCAATATCATCCAGCAATTGCCGACACCGATACTGCTACTGGGCGATTTCAACGCCCATAATGAGATTTGGGGATCACTGCACAGAGACCAGAGAGGTAGGATCATGGAGCGAATACTGGAATCTCCAGATATCGCTCTCATGAACACAGGCTCCCCTACCTACTTCAACGCTCGCTCTGGGACATTTTCGTCCATTGACTTGTCCATCATATCTTCCCGACTACATAGTACATACACCTGGAAAGCCCTTGATGACTTACATGGGAGTGACCACTTCCCTATAGTCATCGGCACCGACACCCAATCCAGGGAACAGGTGCGGCTACCTAAGTGGCATTTCGATACGGCTGATTGGTCCGCTTTCACCGCAGCATTGGAGTATCGAACTCCAACCGATGATGTGTGCCATGATATTGAAATGCTATCTGGATGCATCTTGAAAGCTGCAGAGGCTGGCATCGTTCACACCACCGCGAAACCCGTTAAACGGATTATACCGTGGTGGAACGAGGCAGTGAAAGATGCAGTCAAGAAGAAGAAAGATAGCCTTCAATAGATTTAAAAGGTGTCCTACTCAGGACAACCTTATTTGTTTTAAGAAGGCCCGAGCTTTTGCTCGAAGAACAATGCTTGAGAGTAAGAGAGAATCCTGGAACACCTATGTAACCGGCATTTCGTCGGATACAACTATACAGGAGGTATGGAGTAGAGCAAATCGTGTGATGGGTAGAGGATACTCTCCCCCTATCACATACCTGAAATGGGATGAAGATACGGTCACAAGGGATCCAGAGCGCATTGCCGAACGTCTGGCAGACCAATTTCAAAGCGCGAGTAGCTCGGAGAATTACGCTCCAGACTTCTTAGCTACTAAGCAGGAAAGGGAAGTTGTGCTAAACTTCGATTCACTCGAAGATCACGAATACAACTTACCCTTTACCTTGCTAGAATTGGATTATGCGATCTCTACATCGCAATCTTCATCTCCAGGACAGGACAACGTTCACAACGAGATGCTCAAACACCTACCTCCTGAGTTCAAATCGCTCCTTCTCTCAGCATTCAATAGAATGTGGTCGATTGGCTTGTATCCTGCAATATGGAAGGAGGCTGTCGTAGTCCCCATCCTAAAAGCAGGAAAAGATGCACTCCACGCGTCAAGTTATAGGCCCATCAGTCTAACGTCATGTCTAGGGAAGCTAGTTGAACGAATGGTCAAAAACAGGCTTATGTGGTGTCTCGAAACGAGCAATCTGCTCAGCGAGCACCAGTCGGGTTTCCGCAAGTACCGTTCGACGACCGATCAGCTAGTGTACCTAGAACATGCCATCAGGTTGGCGTTCAAGAACCGCGAACACTGTGTCGCAGTGTTCTTCGACCTGGAAAAGGCCTATGACATGACCTGGAGATTCCACATCTTGGAATGGCTGCACAGAAGGGGATTCCGTGGGAACCTACCGCTCGTCATCGCTTCTTTCATGCGAGATCGCAAGTTTAGAGTTCGAGTCGGTACTAGCCTGTCCACTCAGAGGGAGTTGGAAAACGGCGTACCACAAGGCTCGACTCTAAGCGTTGTCATATTTGCGATAGCGGTAGATGACTTGATATCCGGCGTCAATAACTCAGTGGGTAAATCGCTGTACGTTGATGATCTCTGCATCTTTTACTCTGCTAAAAGAATGGGAGACATCAACAAAGTACTGCAATCAGCGATTGACCAGGTTACCCGCAATGCCGACGCCATGGGATTCAAGTTTTCCCACGAGAAAACTAACTGTGTCCACTTCTGCAAGCTAAATCGACTACATTACGGGCCACTTTTATTCATGAAGGGTGAAGGTATACGCTGCAAGGAGAGTGTAAGGTTTCTTGGCTTAAAGTTTGATAGCAAACTTACGTGGCAAACACATCTTAAGGATCTCAAGGTACAATGTATCCGAACATTGAACCTCCTTAAGATGTTAGCCGGCACGAGGTGGGGTGCAGAACCAAGAACCTTACTGCGCGTATACCAATCCCTAGTTTTAGCGAAACTAGATTATGGCTGCGTTGTGTATTCCTCTGCTTCGAGGACGCTTTTGAGGACCCTAGACCCGGTGCACTATTTGGGCATCCGATATTGTATCGGTGCCTTTCCAAGCACGCCATCAGCAAATCTTTGCTGCGAATCGGGTCTAGCTCCTCTTAATATCCGAAGAGAGAAGTTTGTGTTTTCGTACATAACGAAGATTGCAGCACAACGTAGTCATAAGAATTTTAACATTCTTTTTAACAGCGGATACAGGTCACAGCTCTTATGTAAACCACTGTGTAGTCGAGCTAGTGAACTTCTGGAGAATCTACAGTACGAGTTACCTGAGGTCACTCAGATTGGGTTCCTGGAAATACCACCCTGGACTGTACCCCAAGTTCAGGTAATCCCGGACCTAACTCGTTTTGACAAAACACAAACTCCACCTGTGTTAATTCGACAGAAGTTCCTAGCGCTTCTCGACGACTACAGACACTGTCGTGTCATATATACCGATGGTTCGAAAACCAACAATCGTGCCGGCTCAGCCATCGTGGCTGACCAAACCCCACACTCGTGGGCCATGCCAAAAGATACCTCCGTGTACAGTACAGAAGCATATGCCATTTGGCAAGCTCTTCTGTACTCCGTGTATGAAAGGAACTCAGTCGAGTTCATCATTGCCAGTGATTCGCTGAGCGTTGTCACTGCCATTCAGAACCCTTACACAGACGACCCACTCATCCAGATGGTACTGTGCACCATCGCACACCTGGATGACGTAGGGAAACGTGTCTCGTTTCTGTGGATCCCAAGTCACGTCGGGATAAAGGGCAATGAATTGGCAGATGAGGCAGCTCGTAACGCAGCGGACCTGGAACACTCAGATACTCAAATCCTGACATACACGGATGTCAGAAATGCTCTGCACCGGAGGTTATCTGACAAATGGCAAAGGCAGTGGGAGATGGTCGACAACCATCTGCGGCGAGTAAAACCATCGGTAGCACCAGTGGTCCTTCCCAAAGGACTGTCCAGAACGGAGCTTGTGAAAGTCCACCGGTTAAGATTAGGTCACACGCGACTAACGCACGGGCACAGATTGGCAAGGCAAGAGCCTCGCTCATGTGAGCATTGCCAAGTGCCAGTCACTGTGCCTCATATTCTTTACGACTGTCCGTCATTAGAACCGGTGCAACGACTATATTCCTTTGGTAGGAATTTAGCAGAAGTTCTGGCTGAGCCTGGGAAGTTAAGGGAAGTTCTACACTTCCTAAGAGCTTGTGACTTGTTCCGTGAAATCTAGTTTAATTTTTTAACGTGTTAATTTATTTTGTTTTGTCATTTATATGTTAATTTATTTTGTGTTTGTCCAACAATATTTATTTTAACATTTGACAATGCCGACGGGCTTTAAACGGTGATACTTATCTGTGATATTATTTTAACATGTTGTGATGTCCCTATATAATTATATAGTTTTTACTTGTTTATTTGAAGTACTGTCTGTGATATTTCTATTTCAATAAGAAATTTTTAACGTGTTGTGACGTCTAGAAATAATAATAATATTTTAAACTTACCTTGTTAGGCCGACGTGCAATAAACGTAGTTTTTAAAGTGTTGTGATGTCCAAATTAGTGAGAAGTACTTACCGCTAGAACGACTAATGACCCTAGCAGTCGATGCTGAAACCTAAAAAAGTAATTGATATATTTTCAAAATATGTGTGGGCAAAACCTATAAAAAATAAATCAAGTATTGAAGTAGCAAATGCAATGCAAAAAATTTTTTAATCAAGTAATCGTATTCCAAAAAATTTACACACAGATTTAGGAAAAGAATTTAAAAATGAAAAATTTAAACAATTGACTGAAAAATATAATATTAATCATTATTTTGCAAAACAAGCACCAAAAGCTTCCATTGTTGAACGTGTAAATCGCATTTAAAAAAATATAATTTGGAGAAAATTTAGTATGCAAGGTTCATATAAATGGTTACAATTATTACCAATTGTTGTTTCAGAATATAATAATAAAATACATAGGACAATTAAAATTAAACCAATTAATGTAACAAAGAAAAATGAGCAAAAACTTTTAAATACTGTATATAATCATATTAAAATTGTTTCAAATAAAAAACCTAAATTTCAAATAAATGATAACGTGCGTATCAGTAAATATCGAGGAATTTTTGCTAAAGGTTATATGCCAAATTGGTCAAATGAAATATTTACTGTAAAAAATGTGAAGTTAACAAATCCTATTACGTATATACTACAGGATAAATTTGGTCAATTAATTGATGGTGCATTTTATGAACAAGAATTACAAAAAGTGAAACACTCTAATGTTTATTTAGTAGAAAAAATTTTGAAAAAGCAAAATAATAAAATACTTGTAAAATGGTTGGGATTTGATAATACTCATAATAGTTGGATTCACAAAGATGAAATTGTTTAGTACAAAACAATGATAACAGCTACTTTACTCCTATAAATACTGTGCTTTGCAGAATATACATACAGTTTTCCGTACTGCACGCAAGAAAACATTGCAGAAAACATGAGTACTTTTTTGTCGACTGTTGCTGTAGCTGATTTTAAAGGATATAAATACAGTAAAAGAAATCGATTTGTATGCAAAGAATTTGCAGTGTTAAAAATAAGTACAAATGAATATAAAAAAGTAATTTTTAAACAACCATTTTCAATTTAATCATTAAGCAACAACAGCAAAAAAATATTAAACTACAAGATCAAAATACTCCTAACCTTCGTTGGACTTCAGGTGATATTTTGTACTCTAAGCGAAAAGAAGTTTTACAACATATAATAAACGGTTTTAAAATATTACAAGTTTATGTATGGGGTGAAGCAAATAAAATGTGGTTAAAAAAAAATGTGTTAAACTGTGATGTTATAAATTTGGAACCATTACTACAAGATTTTCAAATTAATACAAATTTTTGTAATTTTAAAACAAACTGTGCAACACAAAATGCAATAAACTTAGGACAAATATTTCACTTACGATTTAATAAGTACAATGCATTTCGTTCAGTATATAATAATTATGAAACTTTAAATAATGTATATACTGAAGATATACATTTGTTACCTATGGAATTTTTTATGGTATTCACATCATCTGGAATAGAAAGCAACTGGAACAGATTTCCTATAGAATGGCAAAATAATAAAGTATTTCAAAGTTATAGAATATGTAAAAATCATATTGAAGATGACGATTATATATGGTCTGCAAATATTTTAATAAAAGATTGTTCTAAATGTAAAAAAAATTTAATGTAATGTAATGTAATTTTTGTATTAATAAAATATATTATGTAATAGGATTAAGAAATAAAATAAATATATACATATTAAAAATGTTTATTTTTTATAATACTACATTATATAAATTCTAATTTCTTCTTCGTTGTCGTGGGGCTAAGAAGAAAAGTTCTATGTTATACATTGACTACAAGATTATACTAGTTTTGACTGCTATTTACCATATTAGGCTGCTTCTGTCTGCCCCTGCTGGCTGCTGCTTCTGCCCCTGCTGGCTGCTGCTGCTTCTACCCCTGCTGGCTGCTGCTCTTTTTCCCCTACATATGCGGCATTTGCAAGGTGGTGAAAAAGCCATAAAACTGGGTCTTACAGGATCATTATCCCAATTTTCGGTGCTTTCCACCTTGTAATTCTTGTGCATATCTAGACATATACACGTACAAATAAATAAGTAAATAAATAAATATATATATATATATATATATATATATATATATATATATATATATATTTATATTCGTACCGTTCATCATTGTCTGTTCACAGTTCATTGTAACATATGATTATATTCACATACACAATTTCACTTATATACAGTTTACTCAAAATTGTAATCAAATATATATCCTTAACCCCAAACCTTCCCATACATATGCTGTGCTATCAAATTCATGTCCTTAACCACCCTAACCTTTTGTACATGTGCTGTTTACGCAAACAAGTTAAATTCCTAAAAATAATATCAAATCGTCGGCAAATAGATAACCTTTAACCTTTCGACACGTGCACTGTCTTATAATTTCTTAAAGTCCTTATCATAGTTCCAAATGTGACCACCGTTATCATATAGATGGCGCAGCAAGTAGCGAGCGCGAAGTCAAAGCACTGTCTTATAATTTCTTAAAGTCCTTATCATAGTTCCAAATGTGACCACCGTTATCATATAGATGGCGCAGCAAGTAGCGAGCGCGAAATCAAAGCACTGTCTTATAATTTCTTAAAGTCCTTATCATAGTTCCAAATGTGACCACCGTTATCATATAGATGGCGCAGCAAGTAGCGAGCGCGAAGTCAAAGCACTGTCTTATAATTTCTTAAAGTCCTTATCATAGTTCCAAATGTGACCACCGTTATCATATAGATGGCGCAGCAAGTAGCGAGCGCCAAATCAAAACAAAAAAATATGATAAAAGGTCCAAAGGTCAATTTGAGCTAGAACCTGCATAGATACTCCACTAAAAGTTATCAAAACGTGGTACCAATCAGATAAAAACATTTAATTTTCGGGTGTCGTTTTAATGAATACGTTGTATATTGTAAGCTACATGGGCTGGATTCTAGAATACCTACCACACTTGAAATAGCAATTTTCTTGTTGCAATGTTTTCTTTTAGCTAAAATATTATGAAGAATTTTAAAATTCGGGCGCGGAAGCAAATTTTCATATGACCTATTCTTGAAATGGATATATTTGTTAAAACATTTATATTCATGAGAAATAATAAAACTTGCAGAATTCAGTCAATATATTTAAAAAAAGCTACGTCTCCTACCGGTTTCAACTCCAGACGTAGCATTTTTTAAATATATAGACTAAATTCCACAAATTTTATTATTTCTCATAAATCCACCAGTCTAGAATTTTTCCTTTCTATACATATTCATGCTTTAGGATCTATGCTATGGATGGTTTTAGCATTACACACGCAAAAGTTACCAAAACGTGGGACTAATCAGATAATAAACAATCAATTTTCAAGTGTCATTTTAATGAATACGTTGTATATTTTTAGCTACATGGGCTGGTATCTAGAATACCTACCACACTTAAAATAGCAATTTTCTTTGTTGCAATGTTTTCTTTTTGCTAAAATATGATAAAGAATTATGATTTTTTTACAAAAATAAAGTCAGATTTTACCTACTCTTGAACTGGATATTTTTGTTAAAACATTCATGTTCATGCTTTAGGATCTATACTATGGATGGTTTTAGCATAAGACACGCAAAAGTGACCAAAACGTGGTACCAATCAGATAATAAACATTCAATTTTCGGGTGTCATTTTAATGAATACGTTGTATATTGTAATCTACATGGGCTGGATTCTAAAATACCTACCACACTTGAAATATCAATTTTCTTGTTGTAATGTTTACTTTTACCTAAATTATAATGAAGAATTATAAAATTCGGGCGCGGAAGCAAATAATTTTATGAATTTTTACGAAAATAAAGTCAGATTTTACCTATTCTTGAAATGGATATTTTTGTTAAAACATTCATATTTATGCTTTAGGATCTATACTATGGATGGTTTTAGCATTGGACATGCAAAGATGACCAAATCGTGGTACCAATCAGATAATAAACATTCAATTTTCGGGTGTCATTTTAATGAATACGTTGTAAATTGTTAGCTACATGGGCTGGATTCTCGAATACCTACCACACTTGAAATAGCACTTTTCTTGTTGCAATGTTTTCTTTTTGCTGATATAAGATGAAGAATTATAAAATTTTAGCGCGAAAACAAATATTTATGTGATTTTTTACAAAAATAAAGTCAGATTTTACCTATTCTTGAAATGGATATTTTTGTTAAAACATTCATATTCATGCTTTAGGATCTATACCATAGATGGTTTTAAGCATTGGACATGCAAAAGTGATTAAATCGTGGTACCATTCAGATAATAAACATTCAATTTTCGGGTGTCATTTTAATGAATACGTTGTATATTGTAAGCTACATGGACTGGATTCTAAAATACCTACCACACTTGTAATAGCAATTTTCTTGTTGCAATGTTTTCTTTTAGCTAAAATATGATGAAGAATTATAAAATTTGGGCGCGGAAGCAAATATTTATATGATTTTTTATAAAAATAAAGTCAGATTTTACCTATTCTTGCAATGGATATTTTTGTTAAATCATTCATGTTCATGCTTTTGAATCTATACTATGAATAGTTTTAGCATTGGACATTCAAAATTGACCAAAACGGAGTACCAATCAGATAATAAATATTCAATTTTCGGGTGTCATTTTAATGAATATGTTGTATATTGTAAGCTACATGGGCTGGATTCTATAATACCTACCACACTTGTAATAGCAATTTTCTTGTTGCAATGTTTTGTTTTAGCTAAAATATGATGATGAATTATAAAATTCAGGCGCGGAAGCAAATATTTATATGATTTATTACAAAAATAAAGTCAGATTTTACCTGCTCTTGAAATGGACATTTTTGTTGAAACATTCATATTCATGCTTTCGGATCTGTACTATGGATGGTTTTAAGCATTGGACATGCAAAAGTGACCAAAACGTGTTACTAATCAGAAAATAAACATTCAATTTTCGGGTGTCATTTTAATGAATACGTTGTATATTGTAAGCTACATGGGCGGGATTCTGGAATACCTACCACACTTGAAAAAGCAATTTTCTTGTTGCAATGTTTTCTTTTAGCTAATATATGATAAAGAATCATAAAATTGAGCGCAGAAGCAAATTTTTATGTGATTTTTTACAAAAATAAAGTCTGATTTTACCTATTCTTGAAATCGATATGTTTGCTAAAACATTTATATTCATGCTTTAGGATCTATACTATGGATGGTTCTAGCAGTACACATGCAAAAGTAACCAAAACGTGGTACCAATCAGATAATAAACATTCAATTTTCGGGTGTTATTTTAATGAATACGTTGTATATTGTAAGCTACTTGGGCTGGATTCTAGAATACCTACCAGACTTGAAATAGCAATTTTCGTGTTGCAATGATTTCTTTTAGCTAAAATATGATGAAGAAGTATAAAATTCGGGCGCAAGAGCAAATGATTATATGATTTTTTACAAAAATAAAGTCAGATTTTACCTATTCTTGAAATGGATATTTTTGTTAAAATATTCATATTCATGCTTTAGGATCTATACTATGGATGGTTTTAGCATTGGACATGTAAATTGACCAAACGTGGTACCAATCAGATAATAAACAATTTTCCGGTGTCATTTTAATGAATACTTTGTATATTGTAATCTACATGAGTTGAATTCTAGAATACCTACCACACTTGAAATAGCAAAGTAGTATAGGAGGCTCCAGAGCGATACTTTTCAATGTATTAGACAAAGACGTGTAATCCTGTCTAAATGGACATTCTGGGTGTCCGAGAGAGCTGCAAGAGTAGAAGGAAAATCGAGAGAGATGGGTTACCAGAGTCTGAACGAATCGCGTTTGTAATTTTGGGATGATCTGATTGAATTTAGCGAATTAGAATATAGTGTTAATTGAGCATGCGCGACTTGACATAGGCGGCGCAGCGTGGATGTGTTTGTGGGTTTAGGATGTATTTACGTATAGATATGTGTGTTTTGATATTATGGTAATGTGCAACGTGCATGTTGGTGTGCAGCATACTAGTATATTAGTAATAGAAAGACATATAGTTGTAAGAAAATATCATGTTATTTAATTAAATTAAAAAAAAAAATATAGGTTAGTCGTCACTGGGATTTGAATCCCAGATCTCAGACTTTGCTTAGCGAGTCGGAGCGCGCTAACCAACTAAGCCATTACTACTACACATTCATTGTTCCTAGATAAAATATAAATAATCATACTTATTCTTTGTCATGGGCGCCGCGCCTGTAGGAGAATTTGTTGCTGTGATTTAGAGTGTGTTTTACGTAAATATGAGTATTCTGATATTATGTTAACGTGCATCGTGCATACTAGCATATTAGTTAATATATAATCTTATAGTTTAAAGAAAAAACTATTTTATTCATTGTCCATATAGAAAAAATAAAGATGAATGTCTTAAGAAAATAAATACTAACCCTGAGATCAACTCATGGTTGAGTGTAGGAATTATTAAATAAACAAAGTTTTGGTTGTCTCAAGCAGAGACGAACTGTTCACATTTCACTGTTTTGTATTATCTGTAACATATACTTTTATAACTCTATGTTCATTTTTCTATTTTATTATTGCCTTAGTGATGTGTACTGTTTTTGTGTGTTTGGGCCTGTGTATGGAATTAAAGCCAAAAGGAATACGAGAGGAGTTTTATCTGTATAAAGGTATGATTAATAAATTTAATTAGAATTAATACTTACGTAAAATATAATCGCTTTAATATTGGATTTGTTTATCTTCATATTACCTATAAAATATGTGAAAGGAAAAAATAAACTAAGGGTCTAAAAATAGTAATTTTGTTTTAAGTTTGAAAATTTTATATATAGCAGATTCATATGAAACAGATTCTAGTTTGAAATAAGTAAAGATAGTGAGCAATACAATATATGTTGTTTCTTATTTTAAAGTGTAGATAAAAATAATGAGTGCCTTATATACAAAAACTGAAGATGCTGAAGATCTAGAATCAGCTATAAGTAATTTAAAAGAAATGTGTCATCAGTTGGTATGGGAATACAACCATGCAATAGTATATAAGAAGCGTGCGCGTTGGGATAGACACTTTGAAAATTTTTTAAATGATTCTTATAGAGAAAGTTCGGACCTCTATGAAGAAGGCGAAAAAATTAGTTGCAGTTATCTTAATAAAGAAATTAATATAATTCAGTTACTTGTAAAGTTCAAGAAAATTAAATTATTACTCGAACTTGAATACGAAGTTGTTAATTTCCTTGAAGACGACGTGAAAGATTTTTACAACTTTTTAAAATCTCAGCTAAAGGCTGAAAAATTGTAAGAAATCAACAACTTTCAATTGGAGATTAAAGATAACTCGATAGAAAACAAGGTGAGATTAATGTAATATAAAATCAGTCATTAGGTATGTTTGGTATTTGTTCTTTTTTATGCAGAATGGCCCAGCAAATGATAACCAGTCATGAATCTCGCCTGTTACTACAAAAAGCCTACAATCTGTGTAGAAAGAATGAAAAAGTCCTGTATGTTGGCATTTATCCCATAAATATAGAAGTCGTTGTCAAGATGGTAGATTATAAATCGCAGAACATTATAGTATTTAATATGTCAGACTGGAATGCTTTTGTAGAATTTATTAAGAATGTTGTAAACATAAGCAGCAATAATAGTTTAGGGAATAATATTGAATTTCACAAACTAGAAATTAACTATTCAATAATTACAAAATGGATGCAAAATGAAATATTTTTGGATAAAACATCGTTAGAACATATATGTGAAATAAGTGATGTTTTGTTAGATACTTTAAATTATTTAAAATCTCTTCATTTTGAAGAATATTATAGGGACATTAATACTCAAGCCTATTTAATGCCCGGAAAATCTCTTGACAATATACAAAAACTTATATCTAAAGAGAACAAAATTGTTTGTACAATATATAAAGAAATTTTGATTTTTTATCCAAACTTTATAGTAGATAATTTAAAATCAAATATGTATTATGTACCCAGTAATTATAATAAATTTATACACTTAATAAATGAAAATTGTAAATATACTGTATGAAGATTTGAAAATATAATACAAAATAAATGTTTTTATGCGTATAATTACAAATCTTATACTTACCTTATTCTTTTTAATCCTTGACCAATATTTAGTTATATCATCTGAAAAAGTAATGAAGTAAGTATAGCGGTTAAGTATATGCATATGCAAATAATACAATGATGTTCTTTTTTTTTCCTAAAAAAAATAATTTTACGACATATATACATACAAGTATAACATATATACATATAAGTACAATATTATTAACATTAATTTTGGTTATATTATTAACATATATTTTTAACAATAACAATAAAAGAAAATATAGCTATTATATGTATAAATTAGAGTAAATCATCCTCGTATTTTCTAGTCAACCACGCTTGAAGTGTAAATACATTCCGAAGGGCACAAGATGGCAAGGAATTTCTTCTTGTTGAAAGTGTTTTATGAGAAAAACATGTAATATTTGAAGTATATTTGTTCTCCATTCGTAGTGACGGTGGCATTTCATCATATTCATGAACATTTTCACCCAAATCAATTATAGTACACATATTATTATTATTTTCCAGTAACTTTTCAATGAGTTTTCTTTTCGAATTTCCTTTCAAATATATCCTGCATTCACATAACAATATGTTCTTTATTATATTTTGAGCTGCATAGTAATCTATATATCCATCATTCCACGAAAGACCGTGATAATTGCGTTCAAGCCAACATATTTGTTATCGTAATGAAAAACTGACGTCACTCCAAAAACAAGGCGGTCGTACGTATAAGTGTTGTAACTGCGTACCATTTTTTGTTAAGATTGCCACTTCTTTCAAAATGAAGCGATCATTACTGAGTCCATATCCTTGGATATCAATAATAAACTCTTTCATTTTTATAACACTTTCTTAGTTATTAAATAAACAATATTTTTGTTTATAAGCAGTACGACGTGATGTGTAGTAGAGTTACTTGTGAACTGACAATTATTTTCTTACAAAACTTGTTTAACAATATTCGTTAATGGGTTATATTCTACGAGACGGTCGTGCAATATTATGCAATATGCAGATGTGTTATTTGGAATTGGATTTTTTGATTCGAATTCCAATCGAATATCTACAGTTGCTGTTTTTATAGATTCGTTTTGTCTTGAACAGTCAATTGCAAAAACTGGTGCTGTGTTTTTAAATTCTTGAACTCCAAATAATGGTTCACCGTAACCACTTCGACCGTAATACGATGACTGAAATCTTTTATACATGTCATACATTAAGGCATATTTATTGTTGTCAATATCTAAATTCATATTGTCATAAGGAAAACATTCTGAATTTAAATACAGCTTTACATTAGTAATATTACAATGGTCAAACGAGGACGTATCTTTCTCCAATGAGTTTTTTCTATCAGTTTGAAATACTAGTAACAAATAACGTAACTTTTCCATTTGGGCACTTGTTTTTACAGTCCATGTATGCTTCGTAGTATTTGGTAGCATAGGAAACTCATATGTTGACCAACTCCGAAAATTTACGTGAACAGGTTTACCTTTTTCAACTATTTTCAACAAAGATAAACGTTCAAGATTGGCTACGTATACGTACGGTACTCGCCACTGGATTTTATTAAGTTTTACAGATATATTATTTACATTGTCTGCTTGTGTACACAGTAAAGCGTCATTATCAGACTTAGAACGCACCAGTATTAATTCTTGACGTGCATTCAAAATAATTTTGTTAAAATCTTCAGCGAATCCTAGTAACATTTTCAATGGTATACATACATTGAAATTTTCTTTGTAACTAATTGCATGATTATCATTTTTTGTGTTCCAACCCGCGTTTTCCAAAGACAATATTTCATTTGTTGTGAATGACGTATATACTTTTATAGTAGATGTTATGCCTAATGTTTTCGTGCGATCAATTTTGATTCCAATCAATTCGTAACGTATTTCTTCAAACAAGTAGACTATTCCATTGTTGATGAACTTAATTTCTGCCTGTGGACCTTGCTGACCAGCTTCAATTTTGCCTTCTATATAGAGAAAACTGTGTGATGGTAGTGTGTATATATCTTGATGCTAAATTGGTATACGTATCTCGTCATTATTATTAAAAGTGGTTGTCACATATGGCTGGTGTGTATGCCACTCTATGCGGGTAATAGACTCGTCGAACGTAATATCTTCGTCCACTGATAACATATCATCAGTGATGTATGTTGTTGTACTGCTCATGTTTTAACTTATAGCCAAGAGCTCTCAGGATGTTTTGATTGTATGTTGTTAACTTCGGAACGGAAGAATCGGTTCTGATACTTTTTTGAGATGAGCATTTGTATTTATGAAAAAT
Source organism: Stenolophus ochropezus (assembly GCA_035578165.1). Taxonomy (NCBI): domain Eukaryota; kingdom Metazoa; phylum Arthropoda; class Insecta; order Coleoptera; family Carabidae; genus Stenolophus; species Stenolophus ochropezus. The sequence continues at coordinate 245,506 of JAQOWZ010000099.1, read as the reverse complement.
AGATTTTCCTCTTCTTCTTCTTTGTGAAATCACTAAAGGATAACCAACACGTAGTGAATTTTTATTTTGTTTCTTCTGTAATAACATGGTATTAAAGCTGTTTGATGTGTAGTCTTACTGTGATGGCTTCTCCACGAAAATTGACCAAATTATTATCTTGGTCGAGTATTTTAATTGTTATATTATCAATTGTATTTACTCGAAGTGGCAGATAGATTATATTGTTAGGATTTTCTATTATTTTATAACCAGGTGGTACCATTGGTGTATATTCATGAATTGTATGCATTAATTTCTCATTTATAGACTTCCAAAAAGCGTTCGACGCCATCCCCCATAACTTACTATGGAATAAAATTTATCAGCAAGGCATAAGCGGCAAAATCATTAGATTATTAAAAAATATATACCACGGTGCAGTTATGCGTATAAATATAAATAATGAGTTATCTGATGAAATTCATATCACACGAGGTGTCTTACAGGGCGAGTGCACTAGCCCAATGCTATTCGCATTATATATTTCGGATCTTGAAACCTTCATTAGAGAAAAGAAATTACAAGGATACTTTATAGATAATCAGAACGACATTCTAACACTAAAATACGCAGACGATATTGTATATTTTGCCTATTCACAGCCAGATCTCCAGAGAAAACTTGATGCACTTACCGAATATTGCGACCTCAATCAGCTAACAGTCAATTCGGACAAAACAAAAATCATCCATTTTCACATAGGAAGAACTCCTAAGCGAAGAATAAAACACATATGTCAAAATAAAGATATAGAATTCACAAACAAGTATACCTACTTAGGTGTAACATTTACAGCTTCCGGTTTATTCAATCAAAACACCATAGAAAAATTAAGCACAGGAAGAAAAACTGCAGGAGCAATTAAAAATTCCATGTTGAAAGCTAAATTTTTCAGCTGGCAAACATACATAAAACTATACAACGCCGTACTCGTACCATCTCTCCTATACGGAGCAGAAATATGGGGCTTGGGTCAACATGAAAACATAGAAAAGGGAATGTCAAATTATGTCAAAAATACTTTCGGCTTGCAAAAAACAACCCCCAATTACATAATACGTCGCGAAACAGGATTAGATAAGCTGGAACTAATAATAGTTAAAAAAACACTGCGTTTCTGGTTGAAAATTCTACTAATGCCTAAAAACCGTTACGTTAAACTCCGTTACAATAAATTATTGGCACTAAACGAAAATCCACCTTCGAAAATAACAGACAATAAACAAAACAAATACAATTGGATAAGCAAGCTTCAATCTGTACTTACAGAAACTAATTTTGTCGAAGTATGGGAAAGACAAAGTTGTGTGCTTCTACAATCAGAAATGAACAACATAGTGAAAGCATATAGTGAATTGCTATATAGAAAAGATACCAACAGAATAATTCAATCATCATATAATCCAAACTACCGATTCTACATAACTAGCCAACATTACCTGTCGTTAGACATCCCATTCAAACCATTAAAACTATACGCACAACTAAGAACAGCCAGCTTCAAGTGTTTTTCCCTTTACCAGGATGGTGTCTGGCACAGATTCAATGAAGATGAAATTTGCAGTCTATGTAATCTTCTTGAAGAAAACAATATTTTACATTTTCTGTTTCAGTGTCCTATGTACACATCGTTTCGATCACTGTACATAAATAAATACATCAATGCATCTAGTTCCAGCCCTATCAAAGATTTACTAGCAGAACCAACCAAAGAGAAACTCTGGGATATAGCTAGCTACATCAAATCAGCCCTGAAAATAAGAGCCTTCATACTAAATGAATAATACTTTGTATATATACAACATAATTTATTATATATAACACTTTGTATTGTTGTCAATCCACTTTGTATAGATATTTTTCTCTAACAAATATACTATATTATATTATTATTATTATTATTATTATTAATTTCTCATTTATATAAGATCCTGTTGTGATGTTACATACTATGCGTATATTAGACACTTTAATAATTTGTACAGGTATATCCGATTCATGCCATTTATTTGGTTCGAGAATTCGTTCTGTAAATCCCAAAAGAGATTCAAAACTATTTGGTTTATTAAAATAAATCCATTGACTGCACTTTATTTCACTCTTTAATGTATTATTATTGGCTCTCAGTTCAAAATTAATTTCACTAGGTAATTGTGATTTAACATATTCATTTATGTCTTTAATTTCATAAGATCCTTCTGGAAGATATATGTGTGAATCACCAATATATAATCTACTATTTTTTTCTTCTATATTTGGTATAGAATTGTATGTTTGAAAAAGCACTAAACCCAATTCGTAATTTGTGTCTTTTTTTAATTCAATTGACGGAAAAAAATTCGCATTTAATATAGAACTATTACTTTGTAACGTTAATGTTAAAGACATTATTATGTTCACGTTACAAATAGTATCACTTAAATGATTCTCTTGTGTTACTGTCCACTAGTTTTATTTCATAAGAAATTTTAAACAAAGATGACCACATACTACTGTACTAGGTTCTTGTTCTTGATTGTAATTATAGAAAATTTTGCAATCACCGAGATACCTTATTATTTCTTTTGGAGGTGGTAAGTTGCCTATGCTGTCAAAGTAAATTACATTATAGCCACGTTTTTTGTAAGCTATCCAATGTGTTCCTTTTCCATCTATATCATCCAAATTAACTATAGCAGATTCATTCATTCTTGGATTGTTTGGCAAATCATTACGCATATATACTTCTCGAAAGAATGGTATTTCGTAATGACGAACATAGTTTTCTAAATCCACATTAGTTAGCGGTACTTTCGGTAATTTTAATGGTTTTTTGGAAACGGGGTTAGATATAATCCGAATCCTTTAGATGTAGGAGCTACTTGTATGCCTTTTCCTATAGCTATAGCTTCCATATTACGGTTATGACGCTTATTTTTCTCTAACTCCTTTCTAGCATTCTTAGCAGAAATTATTGTTTTTGCTACCCCTGCTGCCCCACCAGTAAGAGCTCCCAGTGCAGATAATCCAGCAAAAATAGGTATTAATGGAAGAATACCACCAGTCTTCGGTAATGGGATTATTATTTCTTTATTTATAGTAGGAATAGATGGTTTGTGATTACTAACTTCTCGTTTAGCTGCTTTCAATGCTGTTTTTATAATTCCTTTTGCTGATAAATCATCCATAAGTTTGCTTGATTTTCCTTTCGATTTAATGGCTAACTTTGCTATTTTCTTTATTGTATTAAAAGTTGGTTTTTTATTTGCCCGTTTTTTAATTTTATTTTTTACACCCATCTTCATTCCCATTCCTAGTTTCCGTTTAACTTGCATGGTGTTGGCTATACTCCACGCTGTAGCTTTCTCTCCCAATGAAGAATCTGAGGCTAATACTCTTGACCAGGCTTTATCTTCTAATACTTTATCTGCCTCGTGACGAGCAGTCAAATTTTCTTTATTTCGAGAATATGCTATGTCGTGTTCCTTACACGCTTTGTCTAACTCATTTATTCCGGGGTCGCCCCGTTCTAAAAGTTTCTGAAGTTAAGTACCGGGACCACAATACTGGTAACCAGGCACGTGCAGTTCGAATGGAAGACGATTGATTAATGAGTTCACTAAACCACTGCCTGTATGTATATAACGAGATCTGAACATGGCAACGACTTTTTATATACTAATATTTTAAATAATATTATTGCATATTTATATCAGCTGTAAATAATATATAAACTTAAATGCATGTGAAATTCGTCAGTATAAAAAATGAAGTTGATTAAGCAGCCCATGTCAATATCGATTCAAAATTTGAATAATATTACATCCGAATTTAATAAAACACAGTCACCTAGACATAGTTCTTTGTTACCAAATACAATCAGATGTATTATAAGTGGTCCCAGCAACTGTGGCAAAACTAACTTAATGTTAAGTTTAATTATGGATCCAAATGGTTTAAAATTTGAAAATATTTACTTGTATACAAAAACTCCGAATCAACCTAAATATCAGTTACTTCAAAATATATTAAAACGCGTTCCAGATGTGCGATATTTTCTGTTCAATAGTACTGAAAATATTATAGAACCACACAATGCCAAAGCGAATTCTGTTTTCATATTCGATGACGTTATACGTGACAAACAAAAAACTATGAGTGAATATTTTAGTATGGGTCGCTACAATCTAGTTGACTGTTTTTATTTGTCAGACCTATACTCACATACCGAAACATTTAATTCGAGACAATGCTAACTTACTAGTACTCTTTAAACAAGATGACATGAATTTAAATCATATTTATAAAGATCACGTTAACACAGATATGAATTTCGCACGATTTAAGGATTTATGTTCACTATGCTGGAATGAAAGCAAGTATGGTTTCTTGGTAATTGATAAAGATAAAGAATTAAATAATAGACGGTATCGTTCAGGTTTTGATTCATACATAAAGGTCGGTACGTAAATTTTTCACGTAGTACATATTGAACTGTTGAACAAGTATGTCATTGTTATGTTCACAGATAATGAATAAAAAATATAAGCCGAAGAAGAAAGCACTGTCAAGGAATAATATTATTATTGACATTGAAAAAACAGCTGATAATATACGACGTAAATATAGAAGTATTGTAAACCGAGAGAGGAGTAGAAAAGATTTTTATGCAAAACAATATGATCCCATTGTAGAACCACTCACAAACGCACTTGATAAACTATCTATTCCGTTAATAACAGATATACATAAGAAACAAGACGAAAATATCAAACAGGATTCTAAAGAATTAATTGTAGATCAAATAGATTTTGATACATTACTTAAAACGGAAAATGGAAGAAGTGTAATTGAAGATTATCTTAAAACACATACAGGGCCAATAATACGAAAATATATTAAACAATTATTATTTCGTGTTGGACAAAATAAGATTATAGATAAACAGTATGGTGTAAGACGCATAGGGAATGACTTTAAAATTGGAGATTCACACTTGTTTATGACAAGTGATGACAATATTATTATAAACAATAAACAGTATAAAGTAACACGAGGTCTGGCTCAGTTACTCTTTCATAATTCTCCTAATAAAACAGAGTATACAGAGGAAGATTTACAAAACTATAAAGCTATTCTTCTCGATACAAACGCCCATAAGATAAATTACTTACCATTGGAACCGACTAAAAAGAATAATTCGTATAAATACAAAAAAATTATAAAATATATTGAATCTCAGCCAGTGACTGGAAAGGGTGGTACAAATTTAATACAAGTTTCTAAAAAACCAATTGATTTCAAATATTGGAACGATCCTAATGAATTAGTTCAACAACTTTATTTACTACATTCGATCGGCCATAGTGGACTTGATTCGGAAATAGCATCGATAGAAGAAGAGTTAAGAGAAGAGGACATCATTGTATAAAGTCAGTTTCATCATGTCAATCGACAAATTCGGACGATACTTGGATCCATTTTATATTACTTCGGGTGGTAAACATTCCTCTCCTTCGTCATATAAAACTCAACTTCAATTTCCATTAACAAGCGAGGGTGATATAAATTTCAACAATAAACGATTAACTAATATCGGATTTCCACGCAATCTTCACGACGCTGCATCAAAAAAATATGTAGACAAGAGTGTCACTTCTTTTACAAAGAGTATACAAAACGATTTACAAATTGTACGAGACAATGTAGCATTGCTTGTTAATAAACTAAATCAAGATACACAAAATATACAACATAATATTAGTCTCATTGAACAGACTCAAAATATTACACTTAAAGAAGAAATATCAGGTATTCATGACTCAGTCAATGATTTAAACAAAGATTTACAAAGTGTAAAGAGTGTGGCTACAGACGTAGCAATTCTCAAGCAACAAATAAGTTATTTTATTCAACCCGAGGAAAAATAATAATGAGTAATATTAAGCGTTTACTAACATATGAACTGCATAAACCAGCTCGTCGGAATTTTATTAGACGCAAAGTTATATTGCAAGGTTTCGATGACTTATGGCAAGCAGATTTGGTGGATATGTCAACGTATGCCAGTGACAATAATAATGTCAAGTTTATGCTTACTGTTATTGACACATACTCAAAGTTTGCATGGGCAATTCCAGTCGCCACAAAATCGGCAAAAAATGTAACGGCAGCTATGAAAATAATTCTTTCAAGTGAACGAGTACCAAGAAACCTACAAACAGATGACGGCAAAGAGTTTTTTAACAAAGATTTTAAGAAACTAATGGAAGATTATTACATAAATCACTATTCTACGTTTTCGCATTTAAAAGCTAGCATAGTTGAACGCTGGAACCGGACCCTTAAAACCAAAATGTGGGTAGAACTCAATTATAGGGGCTCCTCAATAATTTGGTTGAAGAATATAATAACTCTAAACATCGTACAATACAAATGAAACCGGCAGAAGTTAAACAAGATAAATACATTCAAGCCTATCGTAATAAAAGACATCATTTGTTGAAACCATCGTTATTTCAAGTGAGTGATCATGTCAGAATTAGTAAGCATAAACATGTGTTTGAAAAAGGATATACTCCAAATTGGACGACAGAAGTGTTTAGAATAGCTGAAGTAAAACATACAATACCTGTCACATTTATATTAGAAGACTTGGAAGGGAATCACATTAAAGGTGGATTTTATCAAGAAGAATTACAGAAGACAAAATATCCTGATACTTATTTAGTTGAAAAAATTTTACAAAGAAGAGGAAATAAATATTTTGTTAAGTGGTTAGGATTCGACGGTACATATAATTCATGGATTTCAAAAGATAGTTTAGTGTAATTATTGTATAATATGTAATGTACTGTAATAAAAATTATAAATAAATGTTATAAAATATATAATTATGGTTGTTTTATTCCTAGCTCCTTAAAGTTGCAATTTGTTTATATAATAATTCCTACACTCAACCCATGAGTTGATCTCAGCGTTTGTATTTATTTTCTTAAGACATTCATCGGTAGCAAGAGCCTATCTTTATATTTTCTATATGGACAATGAATAAAATTATTTTTTCTTTAAACTATAAGATTATATATTAACTAATATGCTAGTATGCACGATGCACGTTAACATAATATCAGAATACTCATATTTACGTAAAACACACTCTAAATCACAGCAACAAATTCTCCTACAGGCGCCCATGACAAAGAATAAGTATGATTATTTATATTTTATCTAGGAACAATGAATGTGTAGTAGTAATGGCTTAGTTGGTTAGCGCGCTCCGACTCGCTAAGCAAAGTCTGAGATCTGGGGTTCAAATCCCAGTGACGACAAACCTATATTTTTTTTTTATTTAATTAAATAACATGATATTTTCTTACAACTATATGTCTTTCTATTACTAATATACTAGTATGCTGCACACCAACATGAACGTTGCACATTACCATAATATCAAAACACACATATTTATACGTAAATACATCCTAAACCCACAAACACATCCACGCTGCGCCACCTATGTCAAGTCGCGCATGCTCAATTAACACTATACTCCAATTCGCTAAATTCAATCAGCTCATGCCAAAATTACAAACGCGATTCGTTCAAACTCTGGCAACCCATCTCTCTCGATTTTCCTTCTACTCTTGCAGCTCTCTCGAACACCCAAAATGTCCATTTAGCCAGGATTACACGTCTTTGTCTTATACATTGAAAAGTCTCGCTCTGGAGCCTCCTATACTACTTAGCAATTTTCTTCTTGCAATGTTTTCTTTTAGCTAAAATATGATGAAGAATTATAAAATTCGGGCGAGGAAGCAAATATTTATATGATTTTTTACAAAAATAAAGTCAGATTTAACCTATACTTGAAATGGATATTTTTGTTAAAACATTCATATTCATGCTTTAGGATCTATACTATGGATGGTTTTAGCATTGGATATGCAAAAGTGACCAAAACTTGGTACCAATCAAATAATAAACATTAAATTTTCGGGTGTCATTTTAATGAATACGTTGTATATTGTAAGCTACATGGGCTGGATTCTCGAACACCTAGCACACTTGAAGTTGCAATTTTCTTGTTGCAATGTTTTCTTTTAGATAATATATGATAAAGAATTATAAAATTCGGGCGCGGAAGCAAATATTTACATGATTTTTTACAAAAATAAAGTCAGATTTTACCTATTCTTAAAATGGATATTTTTGTTAAAACATTCATATTCATGCTTTAGGATCTATACTACGGATGGTTTTAGCATTAGACATAAAAAAGTGACCAAAACGTGGTACCGATTAAATAATAAACTCTCTATATTCAGGTGACATTTTAATTAATACGTTGTATATTGTAAGCTACATGGGCTGGATTCTAGAATACCTACCACACTTGAAATAGCAATTTTCTTGTTGCAATGTTTTCTTTTAGCTAAAATATGATGAAGATTTATAAAATTCTGGCGCGGAAGCAAATATTTATGATTTTTTACAAAAATAAAGTCAGATTTTACCTATTCTTGAAATTTATATTTTTGTTTAAACATTTATATTTATGCTTGAGTATCTATACTATAGTTGGTTTTAGCATTGGACTTGCAAAAGTGATCAAAACCTGGTAACAATCAGATAATAAACATTTAATTTTCGGGTGTCATTTTAATGTATACGTTGTATATTGCAAGCTACATGGGCTGGATTCTAGAATACCTACCACACTTGAAAAAGCAATTTTCTTGTTGCAATGTTATCTTTTAGCTAAAACATGATAAAGAATTATAAAATTCGGACGCAGAAGCAAATATTTTTATGATTGTTTACATAAATAAAGTCAGATTTTTACCTATTCTTGAAATGGATATTATTGTTAAAACATTCATATTCATGCTTTAGGATCTATACTATGGATGGTTTTAAGCATTGTACATGCAAAAGTGATCAAAACGTGGTACCAATCAAATAATAAACATTAAATTTTCGGGTGTCGTTTTAATGAATACGTTGTAAATTGTAAGCTACATGGGCTGGATTCTAGAATACCTACCACACTTGAAATAACAAATTTCTTGTTGCAATGTTTTCTTTTAGCTAAAATTTTATGAAAAATTATAAAATTCGGGCGCGGAAGCAAATATTTATATGATTTTTTACAAAAATAAAGTCAGATTTTACCTATTTTTGAAATGGATATTTTTCTTAAAACATTAATATTTATTCAAAATTATTAATATTTAACTTGATGTAAGTTTTACAAAAAATCTTTTTATTTAATCCTTAATTGATTTCGGCTGTTACGCCTTTTTCAGAAGTGATACAAGACTAAATTAAATACACGAATACATGTGCTTAAATACTACTTGTGAGGAAAGAGAATTAGTGAGAGAAACCTTCAATTACGGTTTCTAAGATATTTGAATGAAACAGATCCACCTGGTCATTTAGGATATTTGAACCACTTTGTAAAGCTTTTTGGATTTCATACGCTTCTAGGAAGTCCATTTTCGGACCTTTGTCTAATAAATGCAAAATTTCCATTTTATCCTTTTCACAGTTATGATTCATTTCATTCAAATGTCTTACTAAGTTTGAATCTGATTTATTATTTCTATAAGATCTCATGTGATCATTAAACATAGAATTAAATGTTCTGCCTGTTTGATCTATATATGAAGCGCTACAATTTTTATATTTTATTTTATAGATTCCACTCTGTTCAAGTGGATCTTTACAATTTAATTTATTATTTACTAATAAGTTTTTAATTGTGTAATTATTATAAAAAGCTGCTGTTATATTACATTTTTTCAATTCATGACCTATTTTTTAACTACTATTTCCAATATAACTTAATCTACGGTATTGTTTTATTTCTTTGTTTTCTGGATTGCTATTATAAATCTTATTTAGGATTGATTTTTTATTTTTCTTTAAAATTAATTTATCTCTGATGACTGGATCGTAGGCATTATTAAAAGCTATTTGTTTAATGGTTTTTAATTCTAAGTTATAATGTTCTTTAGTTAATGGAATGTTTAATAATCTATGTACATAACTATTGAAGGATGCCATTTTTATATTGTTGGGATGATTGGAATGAGCTGGAATGACCGAATCAGAATAGGTAGGTTTACGTAATATTTTGTATGTGAAAGAAGAGCTAAATTTATTTTTAATAATGGTGAGGTCAAGAAAATTTAATTGTTGTTCTTCTTCTCTTTCTATTGTAAATTCAATATGATGTTTTATATTATTAAGTAAATTAAGTAACTGGTCGAGTTGTCTATCTGAACCAGTGAATAAACAAATTATATCGTCTACATATCTAAACCAAAAAATTATGTGTTTAATTAGAGGATTATCAGATTAAAAAATTATTTGTTCGAAATAGTCCATGAAGATTTCTGCTAATAGAGAGCTTAAAGGAGACCTAATGGGTAGCCCTTCGTTTTGTTTGTAATAGCGGTTATTAAATTTGAAATAATTTTGTTCAAGACAAATATCTAATAGATCTAGAATTTCTGATTGTAATATTATATTCACATTGTTGGCCATTAATTTATCTTTTATGATATCTTTCAGTTCTAATATTGGAATTGATGTAAATAAGCTAGTGATATCAAATGATACTAATTTGGCATTATTAGGTATGGCTATATTTTTAATTTTATTTATAAGATCTATAGTATTTTTAATGCTTTTGGTTGGCCTAAAATCTAAAACTTCCGGTAAAATATTGGTTAATAGTTTACAAATTTTGTATGACGGGGCTTTGACATAGGATACAACTGGTCTGATGGGAATATTTTGTTTATTTAATTTAGGAAGTTCGTATAAGTTAGGTGCATTAGAATTCATAGATACATATTTAAATTTACTATTTTCGTTAAAAGTTAATTTTATATTTTTTAGTACATTTCTAACGGTTTGTTGATATTTTTGAGTTGGATCTTTTGGTAATTCGACTATGTTACTATTGGAGATGAATTTTTTAACTTTATTAATATAATCGGATTTGTTTAAAATGGTGATCGAGTTACCTTTGTCATATTTAGTTAATATTAAATCTTCATTTTTTGTTTGGTTTTAATTGATTTAATTATGAATTTAGAGTTATTAAGTACTTTCAGTTTTGACTTGTCTAAAACGGATTTTACAGTGTTAACTAATCCTAGTGGTTTATTTAGTAAAGGTTTAATTGCTATTTCTAAGTCTGCAATCATATTAACAAAGTCTTTTTCTTTTGGTACAAAGCTAGGAGCGAAAGGCAGACCTTGGTTGAGAAATTTGTTTTCTTCTTCCGTAAATGTAGAATTGGACAGGTTGATGACTCTAGGATGAAACTGATGAAATTGATATCTTGTTGTTTGTAGATTCTTCTCTGTTGTTTCCGGATGAGTGAGGTTTTGGATAAGTCGTCCAAGTTTTTTCTTCTGTCTCTGGTATTGTATTATTATTATCATATTTATGCTTGAGGATCTATACTATGGATGGTTTTAGCATTGGACTTGCAAAAGTGACCAAAACGTGGTACCAATCAGATAATAAACATTCAGTTTTTGGGTGTCATTTTAATGAATACGTTGTATATTGTAAGCTACATGGATTGGATTCTAGAATACTTACCACACTTGAAATAGCAATTTTCTTATTGCAATGTTTCCTTTTAGCTAAAATATGATGAAGAATTATAAAATTCGGGCGCGGAAGCAAATATTTATATGATTTTTTATAAAAATCCTATACTGTAACTACGCTGAACACTGAACATAAAAATTATTGACCTTGCGCTAAGTATTAAATATCTAATGTTTGAAGTGATCTATATTTATTCAACTTAATACAAGTTGTTCGTAATCTGCCTTAAATTGTGTCTTATTAATCTCAAGTGTTAATTAGTGCTCTATATTCAGTTATAAGTGATTTTTACTACACATGAGGTGTATGTTCTTTTGGTCGAATATTGAAAATTTTTAGTGAGTCTTAATTATTCATTCTTTGACGTACTGATTGGCCTAAATGCGGAATGTGGTTTGTTTATGCCGCTGCCTTCCTCAATACGAAGATTACCGATCATCGCCAGTCATTTCACTTTGTCCAAATTGCAATAAAAATATAAATAAAGATAAAGATCTCGACAAGTGCATCAACTGTGATTGTTGTCAAAAACCAACTCATCTTGCGTGTGTACGCTTAACTCCTGACGACGTTCAACGCTTTACTTGTACTAGCACTTGATCCATCAAAATTTACTGCAATAACTGTATCAATATCACTGATTCCATTTTTTCTCTGAAAGAATTAATTCTTAATCTTCAAACACAAAATAAGGAAATAAAAACTAATCTACTTAACGTTAAAACAGAATTACAAGACGTTAAAACCTCTTTTAAGTCTTCTTCCTCCATCGACTCTACTGATATAGAAAAAGTTATTAAAGAGATTAATCAACGTGATCGTCGTAAATGTAATGTCATCATTTCAGGTGTTCCTGAAAATAGTAATGAAAACTTATCAAACAAAATATCTATTATAACCAACAAAGTCGCACCAAATGTTCATATTAATAATATTAAAACATTCAGAATCGGATCAACTGACCAAAATAAAAATATTCCACGTTTAACTAAAGTTTGCTTTCCTAACTCTAAAGATGCTCTTCAATTAATACGTAATGGAAAAAATGCACGTAACTTCTCCGATTTGAAGAACATCCATATTAAGAGTGATAAAACACCGATGCAACTAAACCATTACAAACGACTTAAAACTGAATTACTAGAACGAAAAAGTAATGGGGAGGAAAATTTATTCATTACTTATAAAAGTAATATCCCAACTATCACAAAAAATAACTAATATCATCACTGTCCAACAGCAACACCATGAATAAACTTCATATCTACTACCAAAATATTCAAGGCTTAAATAGTAAGCTTGATCTACTAATCCAGAACTTATCGAACAGTCATTATGATATAAAAGCGTTTACCGAAACCTGGCTCAATCAAAGTGTTTTTAATAGTGAACTTAGTGATGGCTCCTTCAGTGTTTACCGCTCTAATCGTAAATTCGCCCTGTGCAACAAATCACGCGGTGGTGGTGCTCTCCTTTTTGTTACCAATAGTATTACTTCCACTAGTGTGAATGTAAGTAATTATCAACATTTTCTACCAGATACTATTGATATCGTCTGTGTTAAAATTTCTACAACAGATAAAAATCTGTTTGTATTTAATGTTTATATTCCTCCCGCTACATCCAACGATAGTTACACAAAAAATTTTAAATTTTTTGAAAACCTCCCATTTTTGTATGGAAATATTTTTTTGATTGTTGGTGATTTTAATATTCCTCAATTTGTATCAGATACTTTAAGTTCTACTGTCACTTTATTTTGACCTAAATCAATTCAATACAATACTAAATAATAATAAAATTCTTGACTTGGTTTTATCAAATGTTTCATGTAATGTCAAACGAGATAGCGATCTTTTACATAATGTTAAGTATTTACACCATCCTGCACTTAGTGTAACAGTTGATAACTTTCAATATAAAGAAAATTGTTTTCAAAAAGTTAATTTTACTTCTTATCATTTCAAATGTGCAAATTTTCCTAAATTGTACGAACTTATATATCAGTTTAACTGGAACACATTACTTGAGTTTAAAGATATTAATTTAGCTTGTGATTACTTTTATTCAGTTTTGTATTATTTTTTTGATTTATGTGTTCCCGTTAAATGATCAAAAAATATTATTTCACCTCCATGGATTATTTCGCATATCAGAAGAAATATTAAGAAAAAAAATCACTATTTTATAATGTACAAAAAATTTCCTAATATTCATTATTATTATGATAAGTTTAAATATTAACTATTATAAAAAATGATATTAAGGCTTCATATGAAATTTATCTAAATTATTGTGAAAAATCTATTAACAATAATGTAAAACATTTCTAGCAGTATATTAATTCAAAGAAACGTGATTCGTCTTTTCCCGCATAAATGCACTATAACAACAAGATTTTAACTTACCCTCAAAGTATTGCTGAAGGTTTTGCAAAGCATTTCAGCTCTGTCTATACTCCTCCTTCCTCCTGTTCCTCTTCTAATTTACCACATCCTTCATATGATACTATTTCAATTACGTCAATTTCTCGTGATAAAATTAGGAATATAATCAAAAAAATGAAGTCTGATCTGTCCTGCGGTCCCGATCTTATATCAAGTCTTGTAATCAAAGATTGTGCCTACCCCTTTTCAATAGCTCTTCAACATCTATTTAATCTTTCGTTGTCTTCACATACTTTTCCTGATATATGGAAACAAACAAGAGTTACTCCTATATTCAAATCCGGCGAACGATCTTATATTCAAAACTATAGACCTATTGCTGTGTTATCTCATTTTAGTAAAATCTTAGAAAAATTATTTACCACTAAATTTACTGCAAAATTAACAACCGACTTTTGTTCTCACAGCATGGTTTCATGGGGATAAGGTCTACCGCGACCAATCTCTCCTATTTCACTCACTTCGTTGCTGAAACACTTGATGATAATGGCCAAGTTGACATTATATATACAGATTTTTCGAAGGCCTTTGACACAGTTGACCACTCTATTTTACTTCACAAACTTTCTTTCTTCTTTATTTCTCCTGAACTCGTTTCTTTTATCGCGTCTTATCTAAGCAATAGGTCACTATTTGTCAAATTTCTTGGTCATATCTCATCTTTCTTTTCACCATCTTCAGGCGTCCCTCAAGGATCAAATTTAGGCCCGTTACTCTTTTTAATTTTCATCAATGACATCACTGATATCATTTATTCCAAAAAACTGTTATTCGCTAATGACCTTAAAATCTTTAGACCAATTAAAAGCACTCTTGATTGTCATTTGCTTCAATCCGATATTAACAAAATTAAATTCTGGTGTGTCGCTCATAAACTCTCCCTCAATATTAAAAAATGCAAAGTCATGACCTTCACTAGGAAGAAAAATTGTATCACTTTTAATTACTCACTATCAAACACCGATTTATTCCGCTGTTCTATTGTTCGTGACTTAGGAGTTCTATTTGATCCTTTACTTTCATTCATCCTTCATATTTCTGATTTATGTAAATCGTCATATAAATTACTTGGATTTATTATTCGCAACACTCGCGGTTTTACGAATATTAAAACTATTTTTACACTTTATTATTCGCTTATTCGCTCTAAACTGGAATATTGTTCGTTAATATGGAATCCGATTTATAATATTCATTCACTTTCTCTGGAAGCAATTCAAAACATTTTTTGAAATATGTTTATTTTAAAATTATGGGTTATTACCCTGATTTTCAGGTCTCATATGAAATTCTACTCCATATTTTTAATATGAAATCACTTCACGATAGACGCATAATATATTCAGTCAGTCACTTACATAAATTAGTGAATTCATTAATTAATGACCCAACGTGTTTGTCACTTCTCAATTTCTACGTCCTCCTCCTCTCAACTCGATCTACCACAATATTTTACCTGTCTACTGCAAGAACCAACATTTTTTACATTTCCCCTATAAACAGAATGTGTACCTTATACCAACCAAAGTTCCTTTCTATTTAAATGTTCGGCATTCTTTTCAACAAGTTTGTCAAATCTATAACTCATATTAAAATAAAGCTATAATTTATTTTTCTATGATAAGTTCCCTTTTCTTTGAATTATATATACATAGGTGCTTGTTCCTATTTCAGTACACTTGCCATTGTTTATATTAGTCATCTTTCTGAATTAAGATTATTTCTAGTTACTTGTTATTTAATTTATTGTTCTTTGTATATTACTGTGGTTATTTCTCTTTGTAAACGCAAATTTTTATACAGTTCTGTAATTGGACTTTTGCCTGTTGGACAGTTAAAAATAAATAAATAAATAAATAAATAAATAAAAATAAAGTCAGATTTTAACTATTCTTGAAATCGATATTTTTATTAAAACAATCATATTCATGCTTTAGGATCTATACTATGGATAGCTTTAGCATTGGACATGCAAAAGTGACAAAAACGTGGTACCAATCGGATAATAAACATTAAATTTTCGGGTGTCCTTTTAATGAATACGTTGTATATTGTAAGCTATACAATATTTACTTGTTGCAATGTTTTTTTTTTTTAGCTAAAATATGATGGAAAATTATAACTCTATCTATACTATGGATGGTTTTAAGTATTAGACATGCAAAAGTGACCAAAACGTGGTACCAATCAAATAATAAACATTCAATTTTCGGGTGTCATTTTAATGAATACGTTGTATATTGTAAGTTACATAGGCTGGATTCTAGAATACCTACTACACTTGAAATAGCTATTTTCTTGTTGCAATGATTTCTTTTAGCTAAAATATAATGGAAACTTATAAAACTCGGGCGCGGAAGCAAATATTTATATGATTTTTTACAAAAATAAAGTCAGATTTTACCTATTCTTGAAATGGATATCTTTGTTAAAACATTCGTATTCATGCTTTAGGATCTACACTATGGGTGGTTTTAGCATTAGACATGTAAAAGTTACTAAAACGTGGTACCAATCAGTTAATAAACATTCACTTTTCGGGGGTCAATTCAATGAATACGTTGTATATTGTAAGCTACATGGGGTGAATTCTAGTTTACCTACCACACTTGAAATAGCAATTTGTCTTGTTGCAATGTTTTCTTTTCGCTAAAATAAGATGAAGAATTATAAAATTTGGGCGCGAAAACAAATATTTATATGAATTTTGACAAAAATAAAGGCAGATTTTACGTACTCTTAAAATGGATATTTTTGTTAAAACATTCATATTCATACTTGAGGATCTATACTATGGATGGTTTTAACATAAGTCATGCAAAAGTGACCAAAACGTGGTACTAATCAGATAATAAACATTCAATTTTCGGGTGTCATTTTAATGAATACGTTGTATATTGCAAGCTACATGGGCTGGATTCTAGAATACCTACTACACTTGAAATAGCTATTTTCTTGTTGCAATGATTTCTTTTAGCTAAAATATAATGGAAACTTATAAAACTCGGGCGCGGAAGCAAATATTTATATGATTTTTTACAAAAATAAAGTCAGATTTTACCTATTCTTGAAATGGATATTTTTGTTAAAACATTCGTATTCATGCTTTAGGATCTACACTATGGGTGGTTTTAGCATTAGACATGTAAAAGTTACTAAAACGTGGTACCAATCAGTTAATAAACATTCACTTTTCGGGGGTCAATTCAATGAATACGTTGTATATTGTAAGCTGCATGGGGTGAATTCTAGTTTACCTACTACACTTGAAATAGCAATTTGTCTTGTTGCAATGTTTTCTTTTCGCTAAAATAAGATGAAGAATTATAAAATTTGGGCACGAAAACAAATAGTTATATGATTTTTGACAAAAATAAAGGCAGATTTTACGTACTCTTAAAATTGATATTTTTGTTAAAACATTCATATTCATACTTTAGGATCTATACTATGGATGGTTTTAACATAAGTCATGCAAAAGTGACCAAAACGTGGTACTAATCAGATAATAAACATTCAATTTTCGGGTGTCATTTTAATGTATACGTTGTATATTGCAAGCTACATGGGCTGGATTCTAGAATACCTACCACACTTGAAAAAGCAATTTTCTTGTTGCAATGTTATCTTTTAGCTAAAACATGATAAAGAATTATAAAATTCGGACGCAGAAGCAAATATTTTTATGATTGTTTACATAAATAAAGTCAGATTTTTACCTATTCTTGAAATGGATATTATTGTTAAAACATTCATATTCATGCTTTAGGATCTATACTATGGATGGTTTTAAGCATTGTACATGCAAAAGTGATCAAAACGTGGTACCAATCAAATAATAAACATTAAATTTTCGGGTGTCGTTTTAATGAATACGTTGTAAATTGTAAGCTACATGGGCTGGATTCTAGAATACCTACCACACTTGAAATAACAAATTTCTTGTTGCAATGTTTTCTTTTAGCTAAAATTTTATGAAAAATTATAAAATTCGGGCGCGGAAGCAAATATTTATATGATTTTTTACAAAAATAAAGTCAGATTTTACCTATTCTTGAAATGGGTATTTTTGTTAAAACATTCATATTCATGCTTTAGTATCTATACTACGGATGGTTTTAAGCATTGGACATGCAAAAGTGACCAAAACGTGGTACCATTCAGATAATAAACATTCAATTTTCGGGTGTCACTTTAATGAATATGTTGTATATTGTAAGCTACATGGGCTGGATTCTAATATACTTACCGCACTTAAAACAGCATTTTTCGTGTTGTAATGTTTCCTTTTAGCTAAAATATGATGAAGAAGTATAAAATTCGGACGAGAGAGCAAATATTTATATGATTTTTTACAAAAATAAAGTCAGATTTTACCTAATCTTGAAATGGATATTTTTGTTAAAACATTATTATTTATGCTTTAGGATCTATACTATGGATGGTTTTAGCATTGGACTTGCAAAAGTGACCAAAATCTGGTACCAATCAGATAATAAACATTCAATTTTCGGGTGTCATTTTAATGAATACGTTGTACATTGTAAGCTACATGGGCTGGATTCTAGAATACCTACCACAATTGAAATAGTTTTTTTCTTGATGCAATGTTTTCTTTTAGCTAAAATATGATGAAGAATTATAAAATTCGGGCGCGGAAGCAAATATTTGTATGATTTTTTACAAAAATAAAGTCAGATTTTACCTATTCTTGATATGGATATTTTTGTTAAAACATTCATATTCATGCTTTAGGATCTATACTATGGATGGTTTTATCATT
The DNA here is from genome assembly GCA_035578165.1 of Stenolophus ochropezus. Classification (NCBI taxonomy): domain Eukaryota; kingdom Metazoa; phylum Arthropoda; class Insecta; order Coleoptera; family Carabidae; genus Stenolophus; species Stenolophus ochropezus. The sequence continues at coordinate 226,621 of JAQOWZ010000099.1, read as the reverse complement.
GGACGTACAAAAGTTACTAAAACGTGGTACCAACCAGATAATAAACATTCAATTTTCGGGTGTCAATTCAATGAATACGTTGTATATTGTAAGCTAAATGAGCTGGATTCTAGAATACCTACCACACTTGAAATAGCAAGTTTCTTGTTGCAATGTTTTCTTTTAGCTAAAATATGATAAAGAAATATAAAATACAGGCGCGAAAGCAAATATTTATATGATTTTTTACAAAAATAAAGACAGATTTTACCTATTCTTGGAATGGATATTTTTGTTAAAACATTCATATTCATGGTTTAGGGTCTATACTATGGATAGTTTTAAGCATTGGACATGCAGAAGTAACCAAAACGTGGTACCAATCAAATAATAAACATTCAATTTTGGGTGTTATTTTAATGAATACGTTGTATATTGTAAGCTACATGGACTGGTTTCTAGAAAACCTACCACACTTGAAATAGCAATTTTCTTGTTGCAAAGTTTTCTTTTAGTTAAAATATGATAAAAAATAATAAAATTCGGGCGCGGAAGCAAATATTTATATTAGATGTTTTACAACAATAAAGTCAGATTTTACCTGTTCTTGAAATGGATATTTTTGTTAAAACATTCATATTTATGCTTTAAGATCTATACTATGAATGGTTTTAGCATTGGACATGCTAAAGTTACTGAAACGTGGTACAAATTAGATAATAAACATTCAATTTTTGTGTGTTATTTTAATGAATACGTTGTATATTGTAAACTACATGGGCAGGATTCTAGAATACCTACCACACTTGAAATAGTAATATCCTTGTTGCAATGTTTTTTTTTAGCTAAAATATGATGAAAAATTATAAAATTCGGGCGCGGAGGAAAATATTTATATGATTTTTTACAAAAATAAAGTCCGATTTTACTTATGCTTCAAATGGATAATTTTGTTAAAACATTCATATTCCTGTTTTAAGATCTATACTATGGATGTTTTTAAGCATTGGACATGCAAAAGTGACCAAAACGTGGTACCAATCAAATAATAATCATTCAATTTTCGGGTGTCATTTTAATGAATACGTTGTATATTGTAAGCTACATGGGCTGGATTCTAGAATACCTACCACACTTGAAATAGCAATTTTCTTGTAGCAATGTTTTCTTTTCGCTAAAATATGATGAAGAATTATAAAATTCGGGCGCGGAAGCAAATATTTATATGATTTTTTTACAAAAATAAACTCAGATTTTACCTATTCTTAAAATGGATATTTTTGATAAAACATTTACATTCATGCTTTAGGATCTATACTATTAATGGTTTTAGCATTGAACATGCAAAAGTGACCAAAACGTGGTACCAATCAGATAATAAACATTCAATTTTCGGGTGTCATTTTAATGAATACTTTGTATATTGTAAGCTACATGGACTGGATTCTAGATTAGCTACAACACTTAAAATAGCAACTATTTTTGTTGCAATGTTTTTTTTTTAATTAGATATGATGAAGAATTTTAAAATTCGGGCGCGGAAGTAAATATTTATATGATTTTTTACAAAAATAGAGTCAGATTTTACTTATTCTTGAAATGGATATTTTTGTGAAAGCATTCATATTCATGCTTTAGGATCTATACTATGGATGGTTTTAAGCATTGAACATTCAAAAGTGACAAAAACGTAGTAACAATTAGATAATGAACAGTCAATTTTCGGGTATCATTATAATGAATACGTTGTATATTGTAAGCTACCTACATGGGCTGGATTCTAGAATACATACCACACTTGAAATAGCAATTTTCTTGTTGCAATATTTTCTGTTAGCTAAAATATGATGAGGAATTATGAAATTCGGGCGCGGAAGCAAATATTTATATGATTTTTAATAAAAAATAAAGTCAGATTTTACCTATTCTTGAAATGAAAATTTTTTGTTAAAATATTCTTATTCATGCTTTAGGATCTATACTATGGATGGTTTTAGCATTGGACATGCAAAAGTGACCAAAACTTGGTACCAATCAGATAATAAACATTTAATTTTCGGGTGTCATTTTAATGAATACGTTGTATATTGTAAGCTACATGGGCTGGATTCTAGAAAACCTACCACACTTGAAATAGTAATATTCTTTTTGCAGTGTTTTCTTTTAGCTAAAATTTAATGAAGAAATATAAAATTCGGGCGCGGAAGCAAGTATTTATATGATTTTTTACAAGAATAAAATCCGATTTTACCTATTCTTGAAATAGATATTTCTGTAAAATCATTCATATTCATGCTTTAGGATCTATACTAGGGATGGTTTTAGCATCAGACATGCAAAAGTGACCAAAACGTGGTATCAATCAGATAATAAACATTTAGTTTTCGGGTGTCATTTTAATAAATACGTTGTATATTGTAAGCTACGTGGGCTGGATTCTAGAATACCTACCTCACTTGAAATAGCAATTTTCTTGTTGCAATGTTTTCTTTTAGCTAACATATGGTAAAGAATTATAAAATTCGGGGAAGCAAAAATTTATATGATTTTTTACAAAAATAAAGTCAGATTTCACGTATTCTTGAAATGGATATTTTTGTTATATCATTCATATTCATGCTTTAGGATCTATACTCTGGATGGTTTTAAGCATTGGACATGCAAAAGTGACCAAAACGTAGTACCAATCAGATAATAAACATTCAATTTTCGGGTGTCATTTTAATGAATAAGTTATGTAACTTACAAAATATGTCATACTACGCTTTATAAACATGTCTAGCCAGAAATCTTATACCTGTATATATACTGTAATAAAATAATAAACATTCATTCTCATTCTTGTAATCAAACTGTACACTTCGTTGTTAATAAATAAATATTTTTAAAAAAGGAAAGTCAAACTGATTTTTTATTACTGGCACAGTCGGTAGGATAGCGAAACAAATTTATTATCGGAATACTGTGCAAAAGTATCAATCCGTTTAAGTAATATTTTGTTCGTTTTTAAATGTTAATTCGCTATTCGAATCAAAGAAGTTACCCAGAGCCCGCAACGCGAGTGCCCGTATCTTTCTTTCATCAAGAAGTGCAGTAGAGTGAGAATCCGGTGCAGAGTGCCACCAAGTGTAGAGCCAGCATCGTCAACCCCAGTTGCAGACAGCCACCAAGCGTAGTGCCAGCAGCCAACCCCTGATCCAACCCCGTTGCAGAGAGCCACCGAGCGTAGTGCCAGCAGTCAACCCCTTCCAGACCCAGTGCCCGTATACCGAGAGCCTGTTTGTTCCACATACTACAACCTCCAACACGCCCATGAAAAGTGCAGTGTTCAGTGTGTGCATAATTTTATTGTAAGTAAAATTTCAATAAGTATTCTATTAAAAATCTAAAATAAAATGGCTGACAGAATAAGTCATATTAATTTTGCCCTAAGTGCTGTTCCAAATTACGATGGAAACATCGAATATCTGTCATGTTTCATAGCAGCAGTAGATGCCGCTCAAGATGCAATAGGTTTATTGCAACCACCCCGAAATGATTTCGAAACGGCTTGTGCGTTTCAAATAATTAAGAGCCGATTAATAAACGAAGCTCAAAATACAATTAAATATAATAATATAGATACTTGGAATGAACTTAAGATTCAGTTGGCATCAAATTTTGATGATAGAGAAACATCATTAACATTATCATGTAAAATTTTAGATAAACAAATAAGTAAAAATCATCTTGATCAATTTAAATATATTGAATCAAATTTTAATAAATATAAATCAAAAATTCTGTTATAAAATGGAACTAAAGAAGAAAAACTATATTTGGTTAATTACTTAGAAAAATTAGTAATTAGAAAATTCATCACAAATTTAAATGATCCCTATCGCAATAATCTCGCGACAAGGAATCCTAATACACTCTTAGAATATGATTACTTTTATTTAACGATTTTGATTATCTAGGAAATTCTTACAATAGATTTCCAAATAAAGTAACAAATAATCAATCAATTAAATTTCCAAATAAACCACCTCAACATATGTCACAACCCTACATTACAAAACAACCTCAATTCCCAACTGGTCCTATTAATTTTAATAATAATAGACCCAATAAATCATTTGCCCCAAGGCAGCAAATTAAAAATGCTCAAACAACCAATGCCTCTCAACCTACACCCATGTCGGTGCAAACTCGACAAACATTTCAACCCCGGAATCAACAAAATTATTTCCATCCACAGACTCATTCCTCACCAAAATATCATGTTGAAGAATTATTCAACACTGAAGAAATAAATCATGACGAAACCAATATACAAAATATGAATAATAACGAATCCTCTGATTTTGAGTATAAACAAACTTACGAATCCACCGAAGACAATGACTCTGTTTTAGATTTAACCAGCCTCAATATGATGGTGAACTCTTAAACATAAATTGCAATTCTAAATTACCATTTTTAAACGTTAAAGATTATATTATGTTATTAGACACCGGTTCATCAATAAATTAATTAATAAAGATTTTGTTAAAAATAATCCCGGTCGCTTTAAAATTTATAACGAACAATTTAGTTTTACAACAGCTTTAGGAAAAACATCTGGAAACGAATTCGTTATTTTAAATATAGAAAATCAAAAAATTAAATGTTTCCTATTTAACTTTCACAAAAACTTTAATGTATTATTAGGATTACCAGCATTGTTACAATTAAAAATAAACCTAAATTTTAAAAATAACAGCGTTAAAATTAATAATAAAAAATTTAAATCACAATACTTTAAAACCGAAAATAATATAAATCACAGTGAAATCGTGTTAGAGGGTAATTATTTACAAGCATTAGATAACAACTAACTTCACTCCCAATCTTTCTTAATTGAATTAATTAGTTACAATGTGTTTGATAACACAGAGTTTATAACATGCAGTTATTGTTTATTTGAATCAGTACTCTATTGGCAGTCGTGAGATAAGTGTCGGAGGTGTTTGATTCAATAGGTGAGACACAATACCTATGAGTTACTGAGTGTGAGACAGTATATTTACTGTAGTGTGATCTTGATTTTATCCTATCCCTATCCCCGGCGCGTAAACCCGTTAACACTGCATTGACAGGAAGGTGAAGCCGAGGCGCGACGCACCAGGGTACCTTGGTGCCAACGGTGCCCTGCTGGAACAGGTGCCTTAGTTTCGCTTGCATCTCGGTGGGGAGGTGGAGTATGGGTTTGTACTCGGCTTTCACTCATACTCCTGAAGCCTTGTTATAACTCACTGTGGGAGATGTCAAGTTGCTCGATGGATTTCGAGTGTTCTTCTGCTACCGTGGATTCAGTAGCCGGCATTTCGTGGATTCGATATGTGACAATCCTTTCGAGGAGTATCCTTTTAAATTTTACCCGTCTTACCTGGTTTGTTGTTGAGTGTGAGTGTTGTTGTGTGTGCGAATGATATATATTTGTGTGCAATGTGTTTCACTAAGCATTAGCTTACTCTTTGACTTTCCTTTTCAAGGTGTTCCAAATTAGAAGACGTGATTGGCGTATTATATATTTATTGTTATTTTCGTATCAGAGTGTACAATTATTTAATTATTTATATTAATTGAAATTATTTCAGACTTTTATTTTAGCTACCCTACCTCATTAAAATATTTTCATAACAATTGAAGAAATAAAAATTCGCGCAGAACACTTAAACAAACAAGAAAAAAGAGAAATTTTTAAAGTAATAAATGAATTTAACGAATTATTCAAGCGTGGAAATCAAGTTCTAACACATACAAGTGCAATAAAACATGAAATACGGACAACAGACGAAATCCCAGATCATTGAAAATCTTACAGATATCCTGAATGTTATAAAAAAGAAATTGACTCCCAAATTGATAAATTATTAGAAGACAAAATTATCCGCGAAAGTTATTCACCATGGAGCTCACCCATCTGGATGGTTCCAAAAAAATTAGACGCTTCTGGAAAACGCAAATTTCGAATGGTTATCGATTATAGAAAATTAAATTCAAAAACAATAGACGACAAATTTCCCATACCAAATATTGCAGACGTTTTAGACAAACTAGGACGCAATATGTACTATACGACATTAGACCTTACTTCCGGTTTTCATCAGATCCAAATGCACGAAAAGTCAATACAGAAAACAGCTTTTAATACGGAACATGGACATTACGAGTTTACTCGCATGCCCTTTGGTTTAAAGAACGCCCCCGCAACATTTCAACGTCTTATGAACTTTGTTCTAAAAGACTACATAAATAAAATATGTCTCGTTTACCTAGACGATATTATTGTACTAGGTACTAGTTCACAAGAGCATATGGAAAACATCAAAAAAGTCTTTGAAAGACTACGCGAACACAATTTAAAGATTCAGCTTGATAAGTCTGAATTCTTGCAGAAAGAAGTTGCTTACCTCGGACATATTGTGTCGAGAGAAGGCGTAAAACCTAACCCCTCAGAAATTCAAGCCGTAAAAGAATATCCAATTCCAAAGACCCCCAAAGAAATTAAATCATATTTAGGATTATTAGGGTACTACAGAAAATTTATTCCAAATTTTGCAACGCTTACTAAACCCATGACAAAATGTTTAAAGAAAGGTAGTAAAATTGATATAGAAAATTTAGAGTATAAAAATTGTTTTGAAGAAAGCAAAAATTTATTAATAAATGCCCCAATACTACAATATCGAAATTTTAATGAGAAATTTATTTTAACTACGGACGCTAGCGATTATGTTATAGGAGCCGTATTGAGTCAAAATTTAACTGGTAAAGATTTGCCAATTGCATATGCTTCCAGAACCCTTAACAAACACGAAATTCATTATAGTACCACAGAAAAAGAACTTTTAGCTATAGTATGGGCAACTAAATATTTCATAACTTATCTTTACGGTAATAAATTCAAAATTTTCACAGACCATCAACCATTAGAATGGCTAATGAATGTAAAAGACCCAAATTCAAAACTCATGCGTTACAAAATAACATTAGACGAATATAACTATGAAATAGGATTCAAAAACGGTACTTGTAACTTACCTACACAAGTTAAATTGAAAAATTATTTAAACATTCTAAACAAAGATTAATAATAAAATTAAATAATAAAAATTTTGATAAAGAAATAATAACATTTATAAAAGAATATCTCGTTCCGAAAGTTAAAGGTGGATTTATAACAAACATAGTAAACACAACATAACATAGCATAGCACAGCACAGCTCATATTTGAATTTGAACATATGGACTTTCGTATACGCATTTATAACTGACATAGAAAACACAGCATAGCATAACACAGCATAGCATAGCATAGGGAATTGACGAAAGTTCAATTTTTGCAATCTTCGGAATAGTTCGAGTAGATGAAAGAGATGTGAATAATTTGTTTTCTTGTCTTTTGGGGTTATGTGTGGAGAGTGAAACTTTTTGCATTATTATAAAATATAATATATATATATCGTCATGGATGATATCAAGCTAATTATGTTGATTGAAAAACATCCCATTTTATATTCTTTAAAGAGAGCGGATCATCGCAATAAAATAAAGCAAAAAAATACTTGGGAGAGTATTGCTCTGTCTATGGAGGAAGGAGGTATGTTAATAATTATTTTTATTATAATACAATATCTAATGAATTTTGTTTCTCTTTTTAACTATAGTCGAAGATATCAAAAATCGTTGGACTTATATCCGTCAGCGATTTTCACGGGAAAATTTGAAACTGAGTTCAGGGGCAGAGGCAGAGGATGAATGGGAGTTAATGAAATATCTCCAGTTCCTGCTCCCAGTTGTCAAAGGCAGAAAGTAAGCGCACATTGTATTTTATTAAAAATTTTCTTTAAAATATTTCTATCTTCGGTACACAATATATTAAATATAATATGTTACAGAACGTACACTAATATCAATCGGGTTCAAGAAGAGGAGACGAGCTCCCGATCGGAAAGTCCCAGTATGGTGGCAATTAGTCCGACTCTGACGTTACTATCACAAGAGGAAATCCCAGAATCGAGTGAGGTCGTCGAAGAGACAGCTTCGGTGGTGATGTCAGAGGATTTTGCATTATTATACCCCAAAGTTTTCTCCGAAGAAGCGATCTTGCACGGGACAACACTGTCTTGCTCCAATGTTTCGGGTTCGTCAACGAAAGCTGCACCTAATATAACACCTTCTTCAAGTAGAAAACGGCAGAAAGTTGCAAGAAAAGAAGAAACTCCTCCAGTTGAAAAAGATATTTTAAAAACATTATCAAAAGCAATGTCTGGATTAACCGACAAAATAGAAGCTGGAGAGCAGACAAATCCAGCACATCCAGATGACATACATATTTGGAAATTTTGTAGCGTCACAGCTCAAATTGGTAGCGGATGAAAAAAAAAAAAGGAAAATGATGTTAGAAATAACCACAATTTTATTAAATAGATAAGTTTTTTAAAATATATATATTTTATTTTTATATACAAAGTGTTATTTTTTTTAACATATGTTTTTTAGCAAAAATGCGTTGTTGTTTTGTTTATATATATTGGAAAAGAATAAAATAATTTTCAATTAAGAACTGAAGTTTTACTCAAGACCACAAAGCTGATAAAGATTATTTATTATATATATATATATATATATATATATATATTGCGACGCGTCCCTGTTCGGGGGCGCTAATTTGCGACGATCACTTGGGCCGCTGCGGGATGTTGTTGGTCCGCGATGTCGTGGGTTCTCTGGCAGGATGTCGGGTTGTTCTCGGGCGCCAATCTGCGGAACCTGCGAGGAGAGTGACGTGTGCCACGGGAGCTCTAGGTCGTTCGGGCCAAGGTTTAGCACAGACAGACAAAAGTAAGTTTAATATTTTATTGTACTAAAATTACTACACCTAGTGTTTTACTGAGCCGTAGGAAGTGAAATAGTGACAAACTAATCGCGGTTCTACCCAGCCGTCGACGGAGTTCGCGGTGGGGAACCACCAACGGGTCTTCTCCGATAACTACGAAACGTAAAGCAATGAGAAAAGAAAAAAAAACTACTAAGTTAAAACGCAGATCTGCCCGACAGCCGTAGAAACACGCGGTGGTAACCACCTACGGAGTTTCCCCTTAGCCGTGGAATGCAGCGAGCTGAAGGCTCTGAGGAACGGCGGTAGAAGCTACCAACCTGTATCCTCTGACAGCAGCGGAATTCAAGAAAAAATGCAAAAATGAACAAGCAACTTACAAAAAGACTCGATTCGGAACAGAACGGTGCGGAAACGGACTGGAACTCTTGTCGGCTGACTGTTAGACGTTATAGTCGTCGTAGACTGGAGAAATACGGCCCCGGCGGTCGTATTTATACCCGAAATTTAATTAATCCTGTAGCTACTGATTTTAAAGTGAGACAGATTGACTTTATGTATTGTTATTTTAGTTTAATAAATTGATTTTTATTTTAAAAATTCGCAAAATCACTTCCCTTGGCTTTACAGAGTTTCGTATTGTATTTGATCTGATTTACATATTTTATAAAAATATATCATGGGAATTCGGTCCTCCGAAGCGTTTTGTGTTTGAAGTTGGCAGTACTGCGGTCGCGCGCACGCGCTGGCGCGGCGAACAGGTGTTTTTGTGAAAATTTGAAAACTGTGAAAATAACAAGAAAAGATAAGGAAAAGTAACAGCAGTAAGTGTTAAAATGTATTTATTATAGTTTCCCCAAGTGCTGTGGTTGTAGGTTAAATATGGGTGCAAGTTTAGACCCACGTGTTCTTGAAGTTATGTCTCCGGCCATGTGCGTTCTACAAAAGTGTTTCCCGGCGACTATTCGGGAATCCGGCAGACTGTTAGAGATGTCGCACCGCCTCCTGAAGGTGTTTCCAGCGATTGGCGGCTACTGGTTTCGACGGCGGGTTTGCTTGACCTGGTGTGCGGTCCGGACCTCGTGAAGTCGGTGTGGTGACCTGGTGGAGCAACGAGGAAGGCAGGTATGTGTGCATTGTGACGAGCACTTCGTCAAAATATATGTATATATATATATATATATATATATATATATATATATATATATATATATTTGTTTCCGCGCCCGAATTTTATAATTCTTTAACATATTTTAGCTAAAAGAAAACATTGCAACAAGAAAATTGCTATTTCAAGTGTGGTAGGTATTCTAGAATCCAGCCCATATAGCTTACAATATACAACGTATTAGTAATGAAAAATCAGTTTGACTTTCCTTTTTTAAAAATATTTATTTATTAACAACGAAGTGTACAGTTTGATTACAAGAATGAGAATGAATGTTTAATATTTTATTACAGTATATATATAGTTCTGCAGGGATTACTCATAAGGTCTAAGATTTCTGGCTAGACATGTTTATAGAGCGTAGTATGACATATTTTGTAGTAACATAAATCCTCCCTTCTAAAACGGAGCTTTATCTCTTTTTTTGGAATTTCCTTTAATTCTAATGTTGATTGATTTACAGGTTCTCTTTTCTTTTTTTATATTTTACAATTATAATTATTGCTATAATTATAACAATAATGGTTAATATTATCAAATTTATAATAGAGTGATAATTTTCTGTTTCCAAATTTAATTTTTTAATTTTAGGGATTTCATATACAATTATGTTTTGAGTATCAATTTGTTTTAATTTTATTGTTCTATTAGATAAATGTTCATTTTTGATATTAAAATTGTAGTTCTCGAAAATTATTTCTTTACTACTGGTTACATAATTTTTCAAATTATAATCGTATATTATACAATTATTGTTAGTTTTAAATTTGTATATACCAACAATTTGTTTCTGTTTTTCAAAATCTTTACACTTTATTTTTAAATTTTGGTTAACTGTACTGGCTATTATTATAATGTTTGAATTTTCTATTTTAATTATAACAAAAGTATCGTCAATTTGGTGGTATCTACAATTATCATTATTTTGTAGGTTAATAATATTACTTAAACATATATCTACTTCTAAATAATCTGTCTTACAATAATAATTATTTTTTATTGGAATACAATTATTCATTAAAACTATGTTATCGTTATTTTTCATAATTAATACTTTGCTTAAATCTAACATTGTTCTATTTTTATATATTGGTATGGGCGTTATTTGAAAAAGTCTATTGGAATTGTTTATGTATATGGGTATTTCCAACAAATATTCTATTATGTTGTTTTCCAATTTACAATGGCTTGTTATAAGTGCTGATATTTCCCAAAAGTTTATGTCAGTTATTTCTGCTACAATTTGCTGCAACTCGTCTAAATTTATAATGGAGGAATGTAGTTTATTTATATTACAAAAAGTAAGGCTTGTTTCTATTTCCGATATAATTTCGATTAAATTTATTGTTAAAATAATTAGTTGCGTAAATATATCTTTTATTAATAACATATTATTCCAATCGATAGTTTTATTAAGAATTTCTTCACTTTGGATTATTCTAGATTTTAATACTTTTTCATTATGTTGTAAATTTTTAAGTTGCAAATTAAATTTGTTGATCATTTCTTTATTCATTTTAATATTTTCTAAATTTTGAGTTCGAAGTATGTCTTGATTTTTCTCAATTTTTGAGAATAATTCCTCGTATTCTTGGCCATCGTTAGCATCTAAATTTCCAGTGATAGTTTTAATTATATTTTCGAGACCATTAATTAATCCTCTTTTGACACGTTTCGTGTTAGAAATGTTTTTGATTTTATTATCTAAACGGTTTAAGTTAAACTGTAAAATGTTAGTATATGTTTCAAGTTCACGTTTAAAACGATTATTTTTTATGTTAGTAGTGTGATTATATATTTTAATATCTAATTCATTTTTATAGTAAATAATTTTAAAATATTCATTTATAATACTACTAAGATTATATTTATAATAATTATAGCGTGAGTTAATATGCGTATATACATGTCCTAATTCTAAAATGTTTATGCCGGGATTTTCGTTTATCTCTTCGAGATCTTCTTGTCCAGTAGTTATTGTGCATCTGTAATATACAAACGCGGTTTCTTTATTTTATCAATTTTAATTTTCTTATTATTATTGGTTTTTATTACACCGAGTTTAGGTTTATAATTTTTAATTTCGTGTATTTTAAATAATGGTTTATTAATCTTTTGAATTCTTCGTTTGCCTTCTTTGATAAGAATTTGTTCTGGTAACTTATCAGGTTTGTTATTGTTGTTTTTAGTTTGTAATGACAATCGCTTATTTTTCTCTGCTTGTATGTTATGTCTGACTTGGTTTTCAATTACTTGTATTTTGTTTTTGTACTCAGCTATACAATCTTCTGATGCAATATTAGTTTTAAATATATTTTTATTATCGTTATCTTTACCAAACATTATTTCTGAAGGGGATATTTTAGTTATTGAATTTATTGAATTATTATAACCGATTAATGCAAATTTAATTTTTTCTTGATTATTAATGTTTCTAAATTCGTTTCTTTGATTAATTATTCGTAAATGTTCGATAAGTGTTGAATGGAATCTTTCTATGGGTCCATCACTTTTCGGATTAGCTATACAAGTCATATGGATCTTAATATTGTACATTTTTAATAAGTCTCTTACTAAGTTATTGTTAAACTCAGTACCATTGTCGTGAATAATTTCGTCTGGTATTTTATATATATTAAAGAAATTTAGTAATTCTGTTACTATGGTAATAGCATTCAGATTTTTCAAATGATAAACTTGTGCAAATTTGGAAAATTGGTCAATTATTGTACTTTTCCTGTTCTAGTGTAAGGGTGTCTATATTAATTATTTGAAAGCGTTTTGTAGGAGTTTTTGTAAGGTTGTCGTTGATTTGAAAAGGGGTTCTTTCATATTTGTTAATTTGACATATATCGCAATTATTAATATATTTTTGAATACTCAAATATAAATTTGGCCAGTAATATTTTTGTTTTAATTTATGGTAAGATTCTACAATACCTCTATGATTTGTTTTTCCTTGATGATAATTTAATAAAATTTCTAATTGTTCGTCATTTTTTTCTATGTCTTGTCGTAGAGATTCACATTTAATTAATTTATAAGAGTCATGAGTGAAATTATTTTTAAGTATATCGTTTATTTTGAAATGTTATTCGTCTTCTATTAAACAATAATATTTTAAGGTGGATTTATAACAAACATAGAAAACACAGCATAACATAGCATAGCATAGCATAGCATAGCAAAACACAGAATTTTATTTAGGGGTTTTATAACTTGACATAAGACATAGGAAAAACACATATAGAAGAACTGTAGGAAAAAGTACCTGTCAAGAACTTTAACTTTATTCTTGTTTCGTGTCTTACGTTATTAGTTTGTGTTTTTGTGATATTATTTAATAATGGATAGAAAATTAATAATCCATTGTGCTTTAAATTTATGTGCTACGGCCGTGTATTTTTTACTGAAGGAAAATATTGAAAAGAAGTCGAGGAGAAAAAGACTTTGCAAAACTCGCATTATAAATCGCAGAAGAAGAAAGTTCGGTTTCTTCAATATGTATTTTTTACGTATGAAAAATGATGATCCTGTGCAGTTTTTCAAATATACAAGGATGTCTGTGAAGCAATTTGATTTTGTTTTATGCGGTGTATCCCCTATGATTAGAAGACAAAAAGCCAAAGATGGTATTTCTGCTGAAGAAAGATTATCCTTGACTTTGCAGTAATTTAATTTAACTTTTAAAGAAAATTTATTTTATTTCTCACTTTTATATTTTTCAGTTATCTTTCTCAGGGTTGTTCCATGCAAACAATAGCATGGAAATATCAAATGGGGCTAACAACTGACCATAAAATTATTAAAGAGACTTGCGAAGCAATATATCAGTTTCTTCATACTAGTTACTTGAAATCTCCCAATACAGCTGCGGAGTGGTTGGAAATTGCGGAAAGTTTTAATTCTAATTGGAATTTTCCCCATTGTATTGGAGCATTGGATGGGAAGCATATTGCGATACAAGCTCCAGCGAAAAGTGGCTCGCAATATTTCAATTATAAGAAGTATTTCAGAATCGTGCTTCTTGCATCATGTGATGCAAACTATATATTTCGTATGGTAGATATTGGAGCATATGAGTCTAATAGCGACGGAGGAATTTTTAGAGAATCTGCGTTTGGCCAAATGCTGAGCCAAGATCTGTTAAATATTCCTCCACCAGCAAATATTCCTGGAACAAACATAATGCTGCCGTATGTGATCGTTGCCGATGAAGCTTTTCCTCTAAAGAGCTACATAATGAGGCCATATCCGGGGAAAAAATTGACCGACAAACAACTGATTTTTAATTACCGACTGTCCAGAGCTCGTAGGTGTATCGAGAATGCCTTTGGTATAATGACCAATCGCTGGAGATTATTAAGAACAACGATTATTGCCGATGTTAAAAATATTGACGTGTTTATAAAAGCAATCATATGTCTTCATAATTTCCTACGGTCGGAACAACTAATACTGGATGATAACTCATACTGTTTACAGGGTTTTGTGGGTGAAGGACCCGACCAGAATAATAGCAATTGGCGTAATGATATAATTCCATTACCATCGGTTGGACGGTTATCGTCTAACAGAGCATCGCGCCAAAATATGACTATGCGGGATACATTATGCGACTACTTTATGTCTGTTGAAGGTTCGTTACCTTGGCAACATAAAGTCATAATGGAAGGTTTTAATTAGTTTTTGATTTTATAAATAAAAAAGGTTTTTATTTTTTTATAAATAGTATTATTTTATTTCTTATTAAATGATGATAATAAGACATAAGGAAAACAAAATAGTCACTTTGACTGATACACAATCAAACAATGATTTAAAACCATTCATCAACAGTAATTACGTAAGAATTTTTTAGTTTTGAAATATATTTATATTATTTCATCTTGTTACTTGATAACTATTTCACTCAAAAAACTATTTATAAATAATACATTTAACCTACGGTGTCATGATTTTATTTAAAAGTTTTGTTTGTAACATTCTTCATCATCAGGCATAAATAATAATTTTTAATTATTTTGTACCTGATGATGATACCAAGAGTTTTGAAAGGTAATAATGTATGCATATATACACGATGGTTGTGTTTCTAGTGTCCAGATGATACTTCCTAAATTAAAAATATTAGAGAAAAGTTTTTCACATAAAACTTATTTAGTATTATTTGTTTCACATAATAACATTTAAAAAAAATATTCCTACTAAGGTGTTTCTGTAATTTTTTTTTGTTTTTCAAATAGGAACATAATTATACATTATATTACAGTTTCAAAAAGGAAATTATTTTCTGAATACAACGATATAATATACTTGTAGTCTTACATAACAGAAATATTGAGAATATGCAATTGAAAAATTATTATATTTCAATTAAAATTTGGGAGAAATAATGCTATGACAAAAAAAATGAAAGAAAGTACATATTTATAAATATTGTTAAAAATTTCGATTACTACACAACTCTATTATTTATGTATCTTTTTTATTTTCAATTTTTTACTGACATAGCATTCTTATTTCTATATCAAATTTAAATAATACAATAATTTTTCATTTGCATTTCTCAATATTTTTGTTACGTAAGACGAAAATACCTTAAGCAAAAAAAAAATTTTTCTAGTAATATTTTGTGAAACACGTAATACTGAATAAGTTCTATTTGAAAAATTTTTCTCTAATATTTTTAATGTAGGAAATATCGTCTGGACACTGCAAACACAACCATCCTGTATATATATATATATATATATATATATATATATATATATATATATATATATATATATATACAGGGTGAGTCTGGGAAGACGCCCCCCCCCCCCCCTTAACTTTTTTATTATAAGTAATAGAAAAAAATGGCTCATATAAAAGTTTTATAATTTTACATATACTATTTGATGGCAGATGTTGATATTTTTTACAAAGTCAGGTTTACAAGATACGACTATTAACTTTTATTTTTCAAATGACAACCTATAATTATTTTAATAAAATAGAAACCGGGGCGTCTTCCCAGACTTACCCTGTATATATATATATATATATATATATATATATATATATATATATATATATATATATATATGATTTTTTACAAAAATAAAGTTAGATTTTACCTATTCTTGAAATGGATATTTTTGTTAAAACATTTATATTCATGCTTTAGGATCTATACTATTAATGATTTTAGTGTTGGGCATGCAAAAGTGACCAAAACGTGTTACAAATGAGATAATAAACATTCAATTTTCGGGTGTCAATTTAATGAATAGTTTGTATATTGTAAGCTACATGGGCTGGAATCTAGAATACCTACCACAATTGAAATAGCGATTTTCTTGTTGCAATGTTTTCTTTTAGCTAAAATATGATGAAGAATTATAAAATTCGAACGCGGAAGCAAATATTTATATGCTTTTTACATAAATATAGTCAGAAGTTACCTATTGTTGAAATGGATATTTTTGTTAAAACATTCATATTCATGCTTTAGGATCTATACTATAGATGGTTTTAAGCATTGAACATGCAAAAGTGACCAAAACGTAGTACCAATCAAATAATAAATTCAATTTTCGGGTGTCATTCTAATGAATACGTTGTATATTGTATGCTACATGGGCTGGATTCTAGAATACCTATCACACTTGAAATAGCAATTTTCTTGTTGCAATGTTTTCTTTTAGCTAAAATATGATCAAGAATTATAAAATTCAGTTGCGGAAGCAAATATTTATATAATTTTTTACAAAAATAAAGTCAGATTTTACCTATTCTTGAAATGGATATTTTTGTTCAAACATTCATATTCATGCTTTAGGATCTATACTATGGATAAAGCATTGGACATACAAAAGTGACCAAAACGTGGTAACAATCAGATAATAAACATTTAATTTTAATGAATACGTTGTAAATTGTAAGCTACATGGGCTAGATTCTAGAATACCTACCACACTTGAAATAGCAATTTTCTTGTTGCAATGTTTTGTTTTAGCTAAAATATGATAAAGAATTATAAAATTCGGGCGAGGAAGCAAATATTTATATGATTCTTTACAAAAATAAAGTCAGATTTTACTTATTCTTGAAATGGATATTTTTGTTAAAACATTCATATTCATGGTTTAGGATTTAAACTTTGGATAATAACATTCAATTTTCGGGTGTCATTTTAATGAATACGTTGTATATTGTAAGCTACATGGGCTGGATTGTAGAATACCTACCACACTTGAAATAGCAATTTTCTTGTTGCAATGTTTTCTTTAGCTAAAATATGATGAAGAATTATAAAATTCGAACGCGAAAGCAAATATTTATATGATTTTTTACAAAAATAAAGTCAGATTTTACCTATTCTTGAAATGGATATATTTGTTAAAACATTCATATTCATGCTTTAGGATCTAAACTTTGGATGGTTTTAGCATTGGACATGCAAAAGTAACCAAAACGTGGTACTAATTAGATAATAAACATTCAATTTTCGGGTGTCATTTTAATGAATATGTTGTATATTGTAAGCTACATGGGCTGGATTTTAGAATACCTACCACACTTGAAATAGCTATTTTCTTGTTGCAATGTTTTCTTTTATCTAAAATATGATGAAGAATTATAAAATTTGTACGCGAGAGCAAATATTTATATGATTTTTTACAAAAATAAAGTAAGATTTTACCTATTCTTGAAATGGATATTTATTTTAAAACATTCATATTCATGCTTTAGGATCTATACTATTGATGGTTTTAAGCATTGGACATGCAAAAGTGACTAAAACGTGGTACCAATCAGATAATAAACATTCAATTTTCGGGTGTCATTTTAATGAATACGTAGTATATTGTAAGCTACATGGGCTGGAATGTAAAATACCTACCACACTTGAAAAAGCAATTTTCTTATTGCAATGCTTTCTTTTAGCTAAAATAAGATAAAAAATTATAAAATTTGAGCGCGGAAGCCAATGTTTATATGATTTTTTAGAAAAATAAAGTCAGATTGTAACTATTTTTGTAGTGGATATTTTTGTTAAAACATTCATATTCATGCTTTAGGAACTATACTATAGATGGTTTTAGCATTGGACATGCAAAACTGACAAAAACATGGTATCAATCAGATAATAAAGATTCAGTTTTCGGGTGTCATTTTAATAAATACGTTGTATATTGTAAGCTACATGGGCTGGATTTTAGAATACCTACCACACTTGAAATAGCAATTTTCTTGTTGCAATGTTTTCTTATAGCTAAAGTATGATGAAAAATTATAAAATTCGGGCGCGGATGCAAATATTTATTTGATTTTTTACAAAATTAAAGTCAGACTTTTACCTGTTCTTCAAATGGATATTTTTGTTAAAACATTCATATTTATGCTTCAGGTTCTATAATGTGGATGGTTGTAGCGTTAGACATGCAAAAGTGATTAAATCGTAGCACTAATCAGATAATAAACATTTATTTTTCAGGTGTCATTTTAATGAATACGTTGTATATTGTAAACTACATGGGCTGATTTCTTAAATACCTACCACACTTGAAATAGAAATTTACTCTTGAAATGTTTTCTTTTAGCTAAAATATGAAAACGAATTATAAAATTCAGGCGTGAAAGCAAATATTTATATGATTTTTTACAAAAATAAAGTCCGATTTTACCTATTCTTCAAATGGATATTTTTGTTAAAACATTCATATTCATGCTTTAGGATCTATACTACGGATGGTTTTAGCATTGGACATGCAAAAGTGACCAAAACGTGGTACCAATCAGATAATAAACATTCAATTTTCGGGTGTCATTTTAATGAATACGTTGTATATTGTAAGCTACATGGGCTGGATTCTAGAATACCTACCACAATTTAAATAGCGATTTTCTTGTTGCAATGTCTTCATTTAGCTAAAATATGATAAAGAATTATAAAATTCGAGCGCAGAAGCAAATATCTATATGATTTTTTACAAAATTAAAGTCAGATTTTACCTATTCTTAAAATGGATATTTTTGTTAAAACTTTCATATTCATGCTTTAGGATCTATACTATGGATGGTTTTAAGCTTTGTACTTGCAAAAGTGACAAAAATGTGGTACCAATCAGATAATAAACATTCAATTTTCGGGTTCGGTTTAATGAATAAGTTGTATATTGTAAGCTACGTGGACTGGATTCTAGAATAACTACCACACTTGAAATAGCAATTTTCTTGTTGCAATGGTTTCTTTTAGCTAAAATATGATGAAGAATTATAAAATTCGGCCGCGGAAGCAAATATTTATATGATTTTTTACAATAATAATGTCAGATTTTACCTATTCTTAAAAAGGATACTTTCGTTAAAACATTCATATTCATGCTTTTTGATCAATACTATGGATGGTTTTAAGCACTGGACATGCAAAAGTGACCAAAACGTGGAATTATAAAATTTGTGCGCGAAAGCAAATATTTATATAATTTTTTACAAAAATAAAGTCAGATTTTACCTATTCTTGAAATGGATATATTTCTTAAAACATTCATATACATGCTTTAGGATCTATACTATGGTTAGTTTTAAGCATTGGACATGCAAAAGTGACCAAAACGTGGTACCAGTCAGATAATAAACATTCAATTTTCGGGTTCGGTTTAATGAATACGTTGTATATTGTAAACTACATGGGCTGGATTCTAGAATACCTACCACACTTGAAATAGCAATTTTCTTGTTGCAATGTTTTCTTTTATCTAAAGTATGATAAAGAATTATAAAATTCGGGCGCGGAAGCAAATATTTATATGATTTTTTACAAAAATAAAATCAGATTTTACCTATTCTTGAAATGGATATATTTGTTAAAGCATTTATATTCATGCTTTAGGATCTATACTATGGATGGTTTTAAGCATTGGACATCAAAAAGTGACCAAACCGTGGTACCAATCAGATAATAAACATTTAATTTTCGGGTGTCATTTTAATGAATACGTTGTATTTTGTAAGCTACCTACATGTGCTGGATTTTAGAATACCTATCACACTTGAAATAGCAATTTTTTTGTTGCAATGTTTTTTTAGCTAAAATATGATGAAGAATTATGAAATTCGAACGCGGAAGCAAATATTTATATGATTTTCTACAAAAATTAAGTTAGATTTTACCTATTCTTGAAATGGATATTTTTGGTCAAACATTCATATTCATGCTTTAGGATCTATACTATGGATAAAGCATTGAACATGCAAAAGTGACCAAAACTTGGTACTAATCAGATAATAAACATTTAATTTTCGGGTGTTATTTTAATGAATACGTTTTATATTGTAAGCTACATGGGCTAGATTCTAGAATAACTACCACACTTAAAATAGGAATTTTCTTGTTGCAATGTTTTCTTTTATCTAAAGTATGATAAAGAATTATAAAATTCGGGCGCGGAAGCAAATATTTATATGATTTTTTACAAAAATAAAGTCAGATTTTACCTATTCTTGAAATGGATATTTTTGTTAAAGCATTTATATTCGTGCTTTAGGATCTATACTATGGATGGTTTTAAGCATTGGACATCAAGAAGTGACCAAACCGTGGTACTAATCAGATAATAAACATTCAATTTTCGGGTGTCAATTTAATGAATACGTTGTATATTGTAAGCTACCTACATGTGCTGGAATTTAGAATACCTATCACACTTGAAATAGCAATTTTTTTGTTGCAATGTTTTTTTTAGCTAAAATATGATGAAGAATTATAAAATTCGAACGCGGAAGCAAATATTTATATGATTTTTTACAAAAATAAAATTAGATTTTACCTATTCTTGAAATGGATATTTTTGGTCAAACATTCATATTCATGCTTTAGGATCTATACTATGGATAAAGCATTGGACATGCAAAAGTGACCAAAACGTGGTAACAATCAGATAATAAACATTCAATTTTCGGTTGTCATTTTAATGAATACGTTGTAAATTGTAAGCTACATTGGCTGGATTCTAGAACACCTACCACACTTGAAATAGCAATTTTCTTGTTGCAATGTTTTCTTTTAGCTAAAATATGATAAAGAATTATAAAAAATTCGAAAGCGGAAGCAAATATTTATAAGATTTTTTACAAAAATAAAGTCAGATTTTACCGATTCTTGAAATGAATATTTTCGTTAAAACATTCATATTCATGCTTTAGGATCTAAACTTTGGATAATAAACATTCAATTTTTGGGTTTCATTTTAATGAATACGTTGTATATTGTAAGCTACATGGGCTGGATTCTAGAATACTTACCACACTTGAAAGAGCAATTTTCTTGTTGCAATGTTTTTTTTAGTTAAAATATGATAAAGAATTATAAAATTCGAACGCGGAAGCAAATATTTATATGATTTTTTACAAAAATAAAGTCAGATTTTACCTATTCTTGAAATGGATATTTTTGTTAAAACATTTATATTCATGCTTTAGGATCTATACTATTGATGGTTTTAAGCATTGGGCATGCAAAAGTGACTAAAACGTTGGACCAATCAGATAATAAACATTCAACATTCGGGTGCCATTTTAATGAATACGTAGTATGTTGTAAGCTACATGGGCTGGATTGTTGAATACCTACCACACTTGAAAAAGTAATTTTCTAATTGCAATGTTTTCTTTTAGCTATAATAAGATAAAAAATTATAAAATTCGGGCGCGGAAGCCAATATTTATATGATTTTTTAGAAAAATAAAGTCAGATTGTACCTATTCTTGAAATGGATATTTTTGTTAAAACATTCATATTCATGCTTTAGCAACTATACTATAGATGGTTTTAGCATTGGACATGCAAAAGTGACCAAAACGTGATATCAATCAGATAATAAACATTCAGTTTTCGGGTGTCATTTTAATAAATACGTTGTATATTGTAAGCTACATGGGCTGCATTCTAGAATACTTCCCACACTTGAAAAAGCAATTTTCTTGTTGCAATGTTTTCTTTTAGCTATAATATGATGAAGAATTATAAAATTCGAACTCGGAGGCAAATATTTATATGATTTTTTACAAAAATAAAATTAGATTTTACCTATTCTTGAAATGGATATTTTTGGTCAAACATTCATATTCATGCTATGTATGGTTTTAAGCATTGGACATGCGAAAGTGACCAAAACGTGGTACCAATCAGATAATAAACTTTCAATTTTCTGGTGTCATTTTAATGAATACGTTGTATATTGTAAGCTACATGGGCTGGATTTTAGAATAACTACCACACTTGAAATAGCAATTTTATTGTTGCAATGTTTTCTTCTAGCTACAGTATGATGAAAAATTATAAAATTCGGGCGCGGAAGCAAATGTTTATTTGATTTTTTACAAAAATAAAGTCAGATTTTTACCTGTTCTTCAAATGGATATTTTTGTTAAAACATTCATATTCATGCTTTAGGATCTATGCTACGGATGGTTTTAGTATTGGACATGCAAAAGTGACCAAAACGCGGTACCAATCAGATAATAAACATTCAATTTTCGGGTGTCATTTTAATGAATACGTTGTATATTGTAAGCTACATGAGCTGGGTTCTAGAATACCTACCACACTTGAAATAGCAATTTTCTTGTTGCAATGTTTTCTTTTAGCTAAAGTATGATGAAGAATTATAAAATTTGGGCACGGAAGCAAATATTTATATGATTTTTTACAAAAATAAAGTCAGATTTTACCTATTCTTAAAAACGATACTTTTGTTAAAACATTCATATTCATGCTTTAGGATCAATACTATGGATGGTTTTAAGCATTGGACATGCAAAAGTTGTTGAAAGGGATATTTTTGTTAAAACATTCATATTCATGTTTTAGGGTCTATACTACGGATGGTTTTAGCATTAAACATTGAAAAGTGACAAAAACGTGGTATCAATCAGATAATAAACATTCAATTTTCGGGTGTCATTTTAATGAATACGTTGTATATTGTAAGCTACGTGGGCTGGATTCTAGAATAACTACCACACTTGAAATAGCAATTTTCTTGTTGCAATGTTTTCTTTTAGCTAAAATATGATGAATAATGATAAAATTCGGATGCGGAAGCAAATATTTATATGATTTTCTACAAAAATAAAGTCAGATTTTACCTATTCTTGAAATGGATATTTTTGTTAAAACATTCATATTCATGTTTTAGGATCTATACTATTGTGCGGGATAACAGGGATGGATACCCAGGATATCGAGTATGGATGATGGTAACAATGGTGAGGTCGTAAATCTCACTTTCACACAACCACGCGAAAAACACTTATTTATTTACACACAGCACAACCAAAAACTATACAAAATAACAGATATAACAAATGTAAATACTTTACTGGAGCAGTACAACAATGGATTGTTGCGGAGCGATACAAAACAACTTTGGCGCAACAAAGCAGGAACCGAACAGACTTGTCCTTGTACTATGTTTTTAAAACCAACAAAATTCGCTAGCGACAGCGCCACTAACTATAAACTACAAAAAAATACAGAGAAGCGTATATGGCGTTGACATTGGCAAATATGCGGTGTACCTTTCACAATAAACGGAGCTGACAACATTAAAATCTCAAACATACTGCCCACCTAGTCGAGAAGCGACTAAACTAAACAATTAACATGGAATAACAATAAAACTTAAGTAAGCAAGATCGTATGGACATCAGGCCGACTGGGAATGACCTGGACTGCCCACCGTAGAACGACGCAGCGGTGGCGACGGCGGCGCGGCGAGTCTCTGCTTGGCTGAAGGGATGACGTCCGTCTCGATCGGCAGAGGGCTTAGCCGGGAGATAGGTCGGCGAAGCTCTGAAGTGGCAGTCTTGACGGTGACTACCCTGACGAGGCCGTCTGCTCCTGGATGCAGCTCAGTCACTCGGCCCAGTGCCCATCTACCTGGAGGCAGCTGCGGGTGGTGAACCAGCACTAACTGGCCCACACTGAAGTTGGATCTTTCCCCGCGCCAGCGGGAACGTTGTTGCAGCTGGTGCAGGTACTGCGTTGACCACTTCTTCCAGAAGTGCTGTGTGAGTCGTTGAACGAGCCGCCAGCGGGTCACCAGGTCGCTGGGCTCGTCATGGGAACCTGGTTCTGGAACGGTCAGCAATGATGAACCAACCAGGAAGTGCGCTGGGGTCAGCGCGGACAGGTCCGCAGTGTCCGACGAGGACGGCGTCAGCGGACGGGAATTCAGGCAGGCCTCTACCTGAGCCAGTACTGTAGATAGCTCCTCATACGTGAGGGTCGTCTCACCAATCGTTTTGCGGAGAAGACTCTTTACTGATTTGACTCCGGCCTCCCACAGGCCGCCGAAGTGCGGTGCAGACGGTGGAATAAAGCTCCAACGTGTGCCGGAATCGGACAAGGTAGAAGCTACTTCGTGGTAGAACAGCGACGCCTGATGGAACATGGAGCGCAGCTCTGCGCTGGCACCGACGAACGTCGTGCCGTTGTCGGAAAGCAGCTCGCTGCACACTCCTCGGCGTGCAACGAACCGACGGAAGGCCGCCAGGAAGGCCTTGGTCGTCAAGTCGCTCACGACCTCCAGGTGAAGCGCCTTGGTGGAAAGACAGACGAAGAGGGCGATGTAGGCCTTGGTGGAGTGTCGCCCACGACCTGGAGACGGGCGGCACTGGATGGGTCCTGCGGAATCTACTCCTGAACGCAGGAAAGGGCGGCTGGGAGTCACTCTGACAGCTGGCAGGTTTCCCATGAGTTGTTTGCCCATCAGCGGACGACGGCGCCTGCAAGGGATGCAAGTTCGGAGCAGCTTCTTTGTTAGGGCTCGCCCTTGGAGGATCCAGACGTGCTTCTGGAGGAGTGAGTGAGTTAATGCTAAGCCAGCGTGGAGGGCTAATGCGTGCCAATGTAGGACATGTAGCTGGCTTAGCGGAGATGACTTTGGAAGGATAGGCGGGTGTCTTTCGGAATCGGGAAGTCCGGAATTCTCGAGTCTACCGCCCACGCATAGCATGCCGTGAGCGTTGAGAAATGGATTTAGACTCACGAGAGGCGAAGTCCTTGGAATGGGTCTAGCGCTTTTCAGTTGCGATATTTCAGTGGCAAACTTCTCTCTCTGGACGTTGCAAATCAGACGGACTCTCGCAGCAGTTCCTCTCTTGTCGCAGCGGCGGGCGAATCGCATGCACTGGGCTGTTACGCGGAGCGTGCGTGGCAGGGAGGAATACCGCGCTAACAGAGCGAACTCTTCTTCGACCTGGACCGGCATGGAGCGGGTTTTCTGGACAGCTTCTTCACCTGGTGAATCGGGTAGCTCTTGTGTTGCGGTCGGCCAATTCTGAGTCGCGTCAGAAAACCATGGAGTTTCCTCAGCCCTACGCATATGACCAAGAAACTCGTATTCGTGCATGAACTTACTGTAGCTGTCATGAACAGCTGGATCTCGTGCCAGACGTCGCTCTATGGAAACAAGCGAACGGACTGCTTGCTCGCGATTGCCGCCTGTGGGAACTCTGGATCGACGTGGCGGCCGCACCACAAAGCGACCACTGGCGTCTCTCTGGTAGGTGGAGGTGAAGAATTCTTCGCAGGCACTCTCTTCTGGGGAGAGCGAGGAAGGAGCGGCGGGAATCTCTTCAAGTTCCCAGAACCGGCGGAGATTGTGATCCAGGTCCTCCTCTACATGGCAATGTAGAGAGGACACGGGAGATGCACCGTCCTCGTCGACGGCTCCGGACAGGACCCAACCTAGAGCTGTGTTGATGGCTACCACCTTGGAGCCTGGGACTGGATACACTCCTGGACGGAGTAGAGGGCCGAAAACGTCGGCTCCAAGCAGTAGGCCAACCTTCTGGTCTCGGTGATAGCATGGATCGGCCAGCTCGAGGTGCAGCAGCAGCTGCGGATCTAAGGGACGGACTCTCCGTTGTGGAACGTGAGCCGTCAGACGTGGAAGCACGTAGGCGGATACCTGGTGCTCGGCACCAGGTGCTGCTCTGGATCGGAAGACGACTTCCACTTGTGAGGAGGCCGTGGCAGAGTGCGAGGCCCCGACGCCGACGACCTTGACGTGGGAGCGCCGCCTGGCTAGACCAAGACATTGCACAATGTCTTCAGAGATGAAAGACACCTCGGACCCGGTGTCGAGGAGCGCGCGTGTCTGTACGCGCTGTCCGCTGGGCGAACAGATGGTGACCAGCGCTGTGGTCAGGAGAACCATGGCACGGGATGTGTCCTGGTGCGTGGAGTGACTAGAGACCGTGGAGGTATGGAGAGCAGCAGCTCTTTCTGGAGGACTGGCCGAACCTGTAACAGAACTGGATGGGAAAGCGTCGTGCAGCAGCGTGTTGTGCGTCTGGCTGCACTTGGAGCACGTCTTCGTGGATCTGCATGCGTTACGCTGGTGGGAACCCAGGCAGTTGAAGCAGAGCCGAAGTCGCTTGACCTCGGACAGACGCTCTTGTGGAGACTTCTCCCGGAACGATGAGCAGGAGAAGTTGGAGTGCGAGTCTCCGCAGAACACGCAGTTCGTGTTCTTGACGCTTGCAGAGACCTGGTGTGAGCGAAGTGGCGCAGCCTTCGCGTTGGAGGCCGTTATGGAGCGGGCAGGTGGGCTCAGCGGGGCCGACATCTCTAATGCGCGGATACGCATCTCGAAGAAGGCCTCGAGCTGCTTGAGTGTCGGCTGTTCCAACTTGTAGTCGGGGTTCACCAACGTTTGAGTCGCATCTATGGAAGCGAGATGCAACTCCCATGCTCGGCGGGATGCGGAGTCCAGGCGACGGAGGAGTAAGAACACGATGACGTCGTCCCACTTGTCTACAGGTCGCCCTAGCTGCTCGAGTGATCTTATCTCTTCCCGTGCTCGGTCGATCAGGGCCCGCAGGTCGCGTGCGGACTCTTTCGATACCTGGGGCAGGTCGAACAGTGCCGACAGGTGAGCACTTACCAGAAGCCGACTGTTCCGGTACCTGGCGCAGACGGCGTCCCAGGCTCCCTGGAAGTTCGCTGCCGTGGTGGCCATGGTACGCACTAGGAGTGCGGCTTCACCTTTCAGTGCTGCCTTGAGGAGGAGCAGCTTCTGGACGTCGGGAACATCGTCACGGTCTATCACGAGACCCTGAAAGGCGTCGTGGAATGCCTCCCATTCCAAGTATGACCCGGAGAACTCCGGCAGGTTTACCTTGGGTAGAGGCGGAAGGGAAGCCTTTGGCGGTTGAACTGGAGCGACAACTGGAGCTGGCGGAGGTGGCGAAGGACGGAGGGCCTCCAGGATAGCGACACCCGTCAAGTACAAGAGCTCTGTGGCGGAGAAGTGATCTTCAACGAAGTACACCGTAGCTTCTGAGCCCTTTTCTGCTCTAAAAGAGTGGTGGTTAGTCAGGAAGTCATCCCAATGTCTCTGTAGGTTGGCGAGCGCGCTGTCGATCAGCTTGCTTGTCGGAGTTATTTCTTCTTTCGACAGCTGCGTACGGAGTGCCAGCGGTAACTTCCGGATCTGTTCCGTCAACTCTTGCTGGTGGCGCAAGACTTCAGCCATTGTTGAACCTGGTGAAGGTTACGGACGCGAAAACGGAACTGTTTGGCGATGACTTCGAAGTTATCGTGATTCTACACGCAGGTTTGCGAGGTTAGAATTAACAAAGGATGGGTGGATGACACTGGATTAGGATTTGACAGGCTATGCGCATGGACAAGGATTTGACAGGTTTTGCACGTGGTTTTAAGGGTGGAAAAACTCGGATAATCCGGATAGAATCCGGCTCGAAGGACCAAAAAATGTGCGGGATAACAGGGATGGATACCCAGGATATCGAGTATGGATGATGGTAACAATGGTGAGGTCGTAAATCTCACTTTCACACAACCACGCGAAAAACACTTATTTATTTACACACAGCACAACCAAAAACTATACAAAATAACAGATATAACAAATGTAAATACTTTACTGGAGCAGTACAACAATGGATTGTTGCGGAGCGATACAAAACAACTTTGGCGCAACAAAGCAGGAACCGAACAGACTTGTCCTTGTACTATGTTTTTAAAACCAACAAAATTCGCTAGCGACAGAGCCACTAACTATAAACTACAAAAAAATACAGAGAAGCGTATATGGCGTTGACATTGGCAAATATGCGGTGTACCTTTCACAATAAACGGAGCTGACAACATTAAAATCTCAAACAACTATGGATGGTTTTAGCATTGGACATGCAAAAGTGACAAAAACGTGGTACCAATCAGATAGTAAACATTCAATTTTCGGGTGTCATTTTAATAAATGTTGTTAATTGTAAGCTACATGGGCTAGATTCTAGAATACCTACCTTTCATGAAATAGCAATTTTCTTGTTGCAATGTTTTCTTTTAGCTAAAATATAATGAAGAATTATAAAATTCGAGCGCGGAAGCAAATATTTATATGATTTTTTACAAAAATAAAGTCAGCTTTTAATTATTCTTGATGAATACGTTGTATATTGTAAGCTACATGGGCTGGATTGTAGATTACCTACCAGACTTGAAATAGCAATTTTCTTGTTGCAATGTTTTATTTTAGCTAAAATATGATAAAGAATTATAAAATTCGGGCGCGGAAGCAAATATTTATATGAATTTTTACAAAAATAAGGTCAGATTTTACCTATTCTTGAAATGGATATTTTTGTTAACACATTCATATTCATGCTTTAGGATCTATACTATGGATAATTATAGCATTGGACATGCAATAGTCACCATAACGTGGTACCAATCAGATAATAAACATTCAATTTTCGAGTGTCATTTTAATGAATACGTTGTATATTGTAAGCTACATGGGCTAGATTATAAAATACCTACCACACTTGAAATAGCAATTTTCTTGTTGCAATGTTTTCTTTTAGCTAAAATATGATGAAGAATTATGAAATTCGGACGCGGACGCAAATATTTATATAATTTTCTACAAAAATAAAGTCAGATTTTATCTATTCTTGATGAATACGTTGTATATTGTAAGCTACATGAGCTGGATTCTAGAATACCTACCACACTTGAAATAGCAAGTTTCTTGTTGCAATATTTTCTTTTAGCTAAAATATGATAAGGAATTATAAAATTCGGGCGCGGAAGCAAATATTTATATGATTTTTTACAAAAATATAGTCAGATTTTACCTATTCTTGATGAACACGTGGTATATTGTGAGTTACATGAGCTGGATTCTAGAATGCCTACCGCACTTAAAATAGCTATTTTCTTTTTGTAATGTTTTCTTTTACCTATAATATGATGAAAAATTTTAAACTTCGGGCGCGGAAGCAAATATTTATATGATTTTTTACAAAAATAAAGTCAGATTTTACCTATTCTTGAAATGGATATTAATAGATATAGTGTAGGGATTCTAACTCAAACTCGATGACCGTCCTAGCTCGATGACCGTGGTCATCCAGATCTATCACTCTTCAGCTGTTCTTCAACAACCCCTTAAGACTTAGGGGTGGATTTTTTGGATTTTTTGGCTGTGTGAGGGGTGGATTTCTTGGATTTTGAACCCCTTCTTCAGCAGCGCCTTAGGGGCAGTTCTTCAGCAACCCCTAGCCCCTTCTTCAGCAACCCTTAGCCCCTTCTTCAGCAACCCCTAACCCCTTCTACAGCAACCCTTGGTTTATCCAGGTGGGGGAGACTGGTCAGGTAGGTGTGTTGTTTTGATTAACCTGTATCACGTAAGTGTATTGTTTTAATTAACCTGTTTTAGGTAGGTGTATTGTTTTAATTAACCTGTATCAGGTAGGTGTATTGTTTAATTAATTAACAGGTAGGTACCTGTCTTCGGCTATTGTTTAATGAACAGGTAGGGTACCTGTCTTTAGTCATATAGGTGTATTTTTTAGGTTTTTAACCAAGGGGCCATGTATTAAGATGTAACGAGGACGGCCACTAGTCGTTGCTGTGTCCACAGCGAAATTGAAGTTGAAATGATGTTTTCGAGTGTAAACAAGTTGATATGATAATAGATTTAATTGACGGAGCTGTAGGTTCTCGGTGAAACATCATGAAAAAATTGAATAATAAAACACTCGTTGTTATTTCACAAAAAATAAAAGTTGAAACTTTATTGCAATTTCGGCGATAAGGCCATCATCAGAAATATACATGTACAGAAATTTATCAGCTATTTCTACTAATACTAAAATACAATAAAAGAAGGGGAAAATACATTGGCTTGAATTATTCATGATTTTCCGAGATTAACGTTCCTAGAAACGGAGAATCTATTAAGTCTAACTGCTCATTCATAAGGTTAATCCCATTATTAAGGGCTTTCTTTATTTCAAATGCTTCTAGGAATGTTAATCTCCGTCCATTCATTTCGACGTGTAAAATTTCCAAATCTGTTTTGTCTAACATATGATTATTCTCGATCAAATGTTTGGCTACATTGGAGTTTACATTGTTTTTTTTTAATTTGGCTATATGTTCCTTAAATCTAATGTTAAAATTACGTCTAGTTTGACCAATATACTTAAAATTACAGTCTTTGCAATTTATTTGGTAGATTCCTGATTTATCGAGGGGATCTTTACAAACAATTTTGTTATTTACCAACACATTTTTTAAAATAAACGTGTTATATAAAGCTGGAGTTATATTTAAATTTTTCAGATCATTTGAAACTCTATTTGTTATATTTTCAATGTGTTTAATTTTTTTAACAATGATTAATGTAAAATTGTTTATAAAGAATTTTCCTCTGTTTTTTTAATAACAATTTATGTACAATGTTTTTTTCGTAACCATTATTTTCTGCAATCATCATGATGATGTCTAATTCTTCATTAAAATTTTTTTCATCCAAAGGAATTGTTACTAATCTATTTATTAAGCTGTGAAAAGCGGCCATTTTTGTATTGTGAGGGTGATTGGAAGTAAATGGGATAATTGTATTGGTATATGTGGGTTTTCGAAAAATTTTAAAATTTAATCTTTTATTAAATTGGAGATCTATAGTTAGATCTAAAAAATGTATCGTTTTGCTATTTTCTATCTCTAAAGTAAACTTCATTGTAGGGTCTATAGAATTTAACGAACTTAAGAAAGATTCTAATTGTCTAGAAGTACCTTTATAGAGGCATAGTATGTCATCCACATAACGATACCAGAAAATAATGTTCTTTGTACAGAAGTTTTTAAATAAATTTTGTTCAAAAGCATTCATAAATAATTCGGCTAATAAGGGGGAAATAGGTGAACCCATCGGCAATCCATCCTTTTATATATAATAATTATTGTTGAAAAAGAAATAATTTTGTTCAAGACAAAGTTTTAAAAAAATTAAAAGTTCTTTAGCTATGTCAGGATTAACTGTTTTGGGTATATATTCTTTAAATATGTCTATCAATTTAGGAATTGGAATGGATGTAAAAAGACTAGTGACATCGAACGAAACTAATTTAGAATTATCAGGTATTGGAATATCTTTAATAAGATTGACCAATTCAAGGCTGTTTTTTACACTATGTTTCGGTTTAAAATCTAAAATAATTGGAATTAATTTATTTAAATAACTACATAATTGATGAGTAGGAGCTTGTGTATATGAAACTACCGGTCTTATAGGGATATTTTGCTTATGTAATTTGGGTAAACCATATAATATGGGTGCTGATGGGTTCATGTTAATTAATTTAAAATGTTGTTGTTTGGGAATTAAATTGACACATTGTTTTAACGAGTTTCTTAATTTTTGTTGAAATTTATTTGTTGGGTCCTCCAGGACTAAACTTACATTACTACTTTCAATGAAATTGTTTACTTTTTTAATATAATCTACTTTATTGAGGATGGTGAAGTTGTTACCTTTGTCTGCTTTTGGTAGAACTAAGTTCTCACTTTGTAATTTAGATTTTATAGACTTAATTGTTTTTAATTCACTATTGCTGGTGCTGGTACTGGAAGTAGGTTGAGTTTGTAATGTTTTTTTGAATTTAGAGAGGAATTGTGTTTGTTCTTCCAGAGGTCGACCACTTAACGCAATTTCCGCATCCATCGCAAATTGAACTAGGCCTTTTTTATCTATGGGTTTATGGGGGGTATAGGATAGTCCTTTCTGTAGTAGGTTCATTTCATCGCTGGAGAAGGTTGAATCGGATAAATTAGTCACTCTTTCGTAAAAACGAATGGAGCTGGTATGTCTTCTATTGTTGTCTCCAACACTGAAGCACTGTTTTTATTATCATAAAGTTTATTGAATTTATTCTTTAGTTTAATATGTTTTTTGTAACTTATTTTTTCCACTAATTCTCCTATATCCCGGTCGATTATGTCAAATTTTATGGGGTGTAATTTTGAGACTAATAAACTATGTATTAGTTTGATGTGTATGTTTAGATGATATCTTGTTAGGTATTGGTTGTGAATTTCGAGAGGAAAATTCTTTATAAACAATTTTACATTAATCAAGATATAGATTCGGAAAAACCCATTTATAAAAAAATGAAATACATGTTATGAAAATATAACAAATAGAGTTTCAAATGATCTGAAAAATTTAAATATAACTCCAGCTTTATATAACACGTTTATTTTAAAAAAATTGTTGGTAAATAATTAAATTGTTTGTAAAGATCCCCTCGATAAATCAGGAATCTACCAAATAAATTGCAAAGACTGTAATTTTAAGTATATTGGTCAAATTAGACGTAATTTTAACATTAGATTTAAGGAACATATAGCCAAATTTAAAAAAAAACAATGTAAACTCCAATGTAACCAAACATTTTATCGAGAATAATCATATGTTAGACAAAACAGATTTGGAAATTTTACACTTCGAAATGAATGGACGGAGATTAACATTCCTAGAAGCATTTGAAATAAAGAAAGCCCTTAATAATGGGATTAACCTTATGAATGAGCAGTTAGACTTAATAGATTCTCCGTTTCTAGGAATGTTAATCTCGGAAAATCATGAATAATTCAAGCCAATGTATTTTCCCCTTCTTTTATTGTATTTTAGTATTAGTATAAATAGCTGATAAATTTCTGTACATGTATATTTCTGATGATGGCCTTATCGCCGAAATTGCAATAAAGTTTCAACTTTTATTTTTTGTGAAATAACAACGAGTGTTTTATTATTCAATTTTTTTGATATGATAACCTTATTGCGTGAACTATCAGCTAATTATAGACTGATCTGCATAATTTATCAGCTCATATTTGCGGATGTACATAAAATTTTTCTTAGAACAATTTCTGATGAAATATATCAGCTTATTATTATAACTGCAAACAAATAATTTTCACCTGTCGTTATGGCTCAGCGGTAGAGCGCTGTTTTAGAATGACAGAGATACTGGGATTGAGTCCCAGTGGCGACTGATAATTTTTATCAGATAAAAACATATTTCCTTTAAATAATTTTGTGTTGCTATGTTGTGTAATTAATGAAGAACTTCTAGAAAATTTTCCTTACTCCGTAAACTATCAGCTCATTGCGGACTGATCTATAATTTTTGCTATGTTATATCTTTAAGATAGTTTTGTGATAAAATATATCTGACTTTTGTGGGGGAATGTATATATAATAAACTTTATATTTAACACACTTGTAACATTTTTGTTTATGAAAATGTCTCTGTGTATATGCTTTGTTCAAAATATGGAAGATCTTAAAAAATTAATTTTCAAAAATATTTACGGTTTACATTTTAATAACGATAAGTTAATATGTAATTCAACAAATCGCACAATTGTTCTTAAAATAACATATAGAGATCCAGTAATTAATGGGATGATTGATTTACGAGTGGAAGATAAAAATGGGTTATGTGATTTTTTACAATTTGATATTTGAAATATACAGAGGTCAAATATATTCATACAAATTGAATTTTATACAAACAATATCTGATCTATTGTATTATGAATATAAAATTAGACACTGTGAAGAATTAAAACAATATTTTAAAATTTTACCAACTCAATCGTATAGAGATAATGAGCTAGAAACAACATATAAAAAATGATTTTAAATCAATATCGATATGTGAATGGACCACATGAATTAATGGATCATAGATATCACCATTTTATATATTGTATAATATTATGCCGTTTATTGGGTTATAATAATTGCATAAATTGTGAACATATTATAAAATGGTCTCCTGAAGATGAAGAAGAAGCACAGGACATGAATACACCACCAACAAGTAAGGAAGAGGATTAAATTAATAATTATAACAAAATAATTTGTATAATAAAACTGAATAAAATTATTATAACTATATTCATTGTTTATTCTTCTATACATATATGAAATAGAACACAAAAATTCATTTACATATTACTTATTTATTTAGACACATATATTATACATAAATTTATTAAGCAGCTATAAATATCATTTGAAGTCACCAATCATATTGCCGATCACTGCAAATATAATTAATTATTATAAATATATATATATATATATATATATATATATATATATATTGAAAAATATATTAAATATATTAATATATATACTTACTATGGTCGGATCTCAGCACCTTCTTGAAATATATTTGTTCCACCCTCATTGTATGTTATGAATGTTATATGCAACAATTCATCGCAATCAGGATATTTCCATTGAAAATCACAATCGGGACATTTATATTTCCAAATAGTCCACACTTTGTTTTTAACCGAATCTGCATATACGAAATTTGTCGAAGAAGCTGTAGACGATGGAGATGACTTTGACGACGACGATGATAACTGATGTGAGGATCCTCGTGAAGTAGATGACTGCAGCCTTCTTGACATTATGTTCGTCTTGTAAGATGAAGAACTGCATTAGATTATGTTTATATAATGTAATAATAAGGCTAAAAAAACCTTAAAGATAACAAAAAATAAAAACCAAACCTTAGAGAAGAACACATTCTAAACCAAACCTTACAGAAGAACAGCAGCAATTACACGTCTTTTTTATGTTTGAGTGCAGTCCACCTGAGCCTCTCTGTTGCGTAGTATTTTTTCTCTTCGGTTTTGCTTAATCCTGGGGTTACAGGAAGCAAAAGTAATTTAGATTTCGCTTCCTGCAACCTGGAGTGGAGAGGAGAAACACCGGTACAAAAATCATCCCAATTTTCTTCTTCTTCTTGTTGCGGTTGTTGTTGTTGTTGTTCTTGTTGTTCTTGTTGTTTCGATTCTTCTTGACATTCCTTACACCAGTTGTCCATCTTACAATGACATTTCTTACACGAGTTGTCCATCTTACAAACTTTGAATCGTGAACTTGCAACGATAACTAGCTGTAGTTACCTCTCGGTATATATATACATATGAGACTGATTTGTAATTTTGCGTTAATCAGCGAACTTCTAGATCATAATTATAAGTTGATCTGTAAAACAGGATTTATTTTCGAGCTGATAACTCTTAGACTGTGAACTATCAGCTCATTGCAGACTGATTTGTAATTTTGTGTCAGTGAACGAACTTCTTCTTGAACATTTTAACTTTCTGATGAAATATATCAGCTTATTACAGAATTATTTGAATAATTTTTTTATTGCTATGTTGTGTTATAACAAAGAACTTCGAGAACATCTTGTAATCAATTTTTAACGATAAACTTTAATATTTTTAGTATATAAGCCTGAATTGTGTTGAAAGTTTTCATAGTTGTTTGAACTGAATTATTGCAACTTCTCTTCACAAGAAGGTAAAATAATTTTTTATTAAATAATTAACTTATTAATAACCGGTAGTTCATCAATAGGTTGGTTTTATACAGTCGGTGTATTTCAAAGTAAATTATTTTGAATAACTAATATACGTAGAGCAACTTTAAAATTCCCTTCACACGTGCAGGTAAAACAGTTTTAAATAAATAATAATAATAATAATAATAATAATTTCTTTAATGAGTTATTCTCAAAGGCGAGGTTCAGCCAAAGGCTGGTCTTCCACCTAACCCAAATACAAATACATATGTAAATTTATAATTGTCTATAAAAGAGAAAATAGTTACTGTAGTTACAATTAATACAATATGAAATAAATATTAATCTACTAAATTGAAACATATTAATAACCGGTAGTTCATTCCTAGGTTGTACTTATACAGTTCGGTGTATTTCAAAGTAAAATATTTTGAATATAGAATATACGTATTTCAATAAAAATGTCAGAAGAAACTATTAGTTGTCTAAGTGATAGTCTTATAAAAACGTTGCAAAAAACAATAGATTTAATAAGAAGTAAGGAATAAGTAGCAAGATGTAAAAATAAAATAAATAAGTTTATATTATTACTCATAAAATTTATAAAGAATCAACGTGTTAAAAAAATTAAAAATGAAAATTTATTTAAATTAGAAGCGAATCTCATTTGAAATATTTTCGGCTAA
This sequence comes from Stenolophus ochropezus, assembly GCA_035578165.1. NCBI lineage: Eukaryota > Metazoa > Arthropoda > Insecta > Coleoptera > Carabidae > Stenolophus > Stenolophus ochropezus. The sequence continues at coordinate 190,208 of JAQOWZ010000099.1, read as the reverse complement.
TGTTATCTCAAATTGTGGATAGAAATAACCCTGTTGCTTCTGGTTCGGGATATTTAAATCAAAAAAATCAAAATAAAAATTCAAAAAAGAAATTAGTTTGGGTAGACTTGTGTTCAGCATTTAATGGGAGAATTAAAACGGGGATAATTCTCAATAATTATTATGTTGATCCTAGATTGTTTTTGGAAAAAGTAAAAACCATATTCAGACATAGAATTATTGAAGAATTAAAAAAATCTTTAATAAAAGTAAATTGGGTGTTGAGTGCTGAATTCATTTTACCTACCAAAGGAATAAAAGAAGTGAAAAGCATTAATACATGTAATGCTGTTATCACGCGGTTGCCAGATTTAAATGGTTGGTATTGGGAAATGTGAAAGATAAAATTTTAACAAAATTAGAAGAATTTCAATAAAGGGACAGTGGTTGGGCATTGTTAAAAATAATGCATTTAAAAGTAAATATTAATACCTATACACCAATCACCGGTGGATGTTATACTGAACTACCTAAGAGTATAAGGAATAAACGTGCTGTAATAAATATTAAAAATAACGATCAGTATTGTTTTTTGAGAGCCAGGGTATCAGCATTACATCCGGTTACAAAAAAATTCAAAAAAATAAATTTCAGGTTGTTCCTATAGCAATAAGTACAAGTAATTATAATAGAGTAATTAATTTATTAATAGTTGAATCAAATAGCGAATATTGTGTTAGCACAGAGGACAGTGAAACGGAAGAACAAGAAATGAAAACAGATAAATGTGTAAAGTATCATTATATGTGGATAAAAAATTTATCACGTTTAGTAGGAAATCAATTATCAAAGTAGAAAGTTAAGAAATGGCTTTGTATTATTTGTCTAAATTATTTTGTAAGTGAAGTATTATTACAAAAGCATACTGAATATTGAAATACTGTAAATAAAAATTAATGTCGCATTGATTTACCGGAAGAAAATAATAAAATTTTAAAATTTAAAAATTTTCGTAACAAAGAAAAGGTACCGTTTGTTATTTACAGCGATGTAGAATCACTTTTAGAGACTTTAGATAATAGTAACTTGAATTGTAATACTTCTTTTATTCATAAACATACACCTTTTAGTATAGCATATTATTTAAAATATTCTTATGATGATACTTTATCACAATTTAAAATATATAGGGGAAAGGATTATTTGCAATGGTTTTGTAAAGAGCTATTATATAAGTAGTAAATTAGATGTAATTGTAAAAAATGTACAACCAATCACTATGTCTGAAGTAGAGGAAAAATTATTTAAAAATTCAAATAAATGTCATATATGTGACAAACCATTCACCTTAGAAGATATACTTGTTAGAGATCATTGTCATTTTACTTCAAAATTTAGAGGTGCCGCCCACCAACATTGCAATTTAAATTGGGCACAGTCTTATATGGTTCCTGTAGTATTTCATAATTTAAGTGGATATGACGGTCATATTTACAAGATTCAGAATTGAAAATTACAAAATCATTTTGTAAAAATGAAGAAGAATTTCAATTACTCAGAAAAAAAGGTATATTTCCATATGAATATATGAATGTTTGGGATAAACTCGATGAAAAATCTTTACCTTCAAAATTATATTTTTATAGCACATTAAAAAATGAGAATATTAGCAATACCGACTATGAACATGCTTTACATGTATGGAATGAGTTTAACATTAAAACGTAGGGAGAATATGCAGATTCATATTTGAAAACTGATATTCTTTTGTTATCAGATATATTTGAAAATTTTCGAGAAAGTTGTATAGAAACATATGCATTAGACAGTTTATGGTAGTTTACTGCTCCAGGCCTTGCTTTTGATGCCATGTTAAAATGTACTGAAATAGAACTTGAGTTACTGACTGATATTGATAAAATTTTATTCATCGAGAAGGGAATTAGAGGCGGTGTTTCACAATGTTCAAATAGGTATGCAAAAGCAAATAACCGATATAAGGGAAATTTATATAATTCACAGGAAGATGAAATTTTTTTGATGTGCTGTGATATAAATAATTTATATGGAGCAGCAATGTCTCATTTTTTACCATAAAAAGATTTTGAGTGGGTGGAGGAAAAATATTTCTATAGTATTGACTATTTTAATTTAAGTAATTTTTCTGAAACTGGTTATATTCTTGAGGTTGATTTGGAATATGGAAAACAATTACATGAAGCTCATAAAGACTTGCCGTTATGTCCTGAACGTTTTATTCCACCCAATTCGAAGAGTGCAAAATTTATTACAAATTTATACTCCAAACAAAATTATATTATTCATTATCAAAATTTGAAACAATGTTTAGAGTTAGGAATGAAATTGACTAAAATTCATCGAATACTACAATTTAGACAAAGTGATTGGTTGAAAAAATATATTAATTTGAACACACACTTAAGGACAATATGTAATAATAAGTTCAAAAAAATTTTTTACAAATTAATGAACAATGCAGTATTTGGGAAAACTATGGAAAATGTGCGGAAGCACAAAGATGTGAAAATTGTTACAAAATGGTCTGGTAGATACGGAGCTAAGTATTACATTTCAAGACCAAATTTTTATAATTGTATTGTTTTAGATAAACAATTAGGAAAATCTGATGTTGTAATTATTGAAATGAAAAAAACTTATATCTATTTTAATAAACCAATTTATGAAGGCTTCTCAATTTTAGATATTTCAAAAACATATGTATATGTATTACTTCCATTATAATTATATTAGAAAGGAAATGAGTGGTAAAGCAAAATTATTGTATACAGGTAGGTACAGATAGCCAAATATATAAGTTTGCTAATATCAACATATATGAATTGATGTTGCGAGATATTTCTAAATTTGACATATCTGATTACAACGAAAATAATTGTTATGGTCTACCTTTAGCCAATAAAAAAGTAATTGGATTAATGAAAGACGAATGCAATGGGCAGTTATTATATGAATTTATAGGATTAAGATCAAAAATGTATACCTATAAAATATTAAATTGTAATAAATCGTTTAAGAAAGCTAAAGGTATAACATCCGGAGTTTTGAAAACAATTACATTTGAAGATTATTATAATTGTTTATTTAACAATATAATTATTTCTAAAAATCAGCAACATATCACATCTAAACTGCATAATGTGTATACAATAAGACAACAAAAAATTATTTTGAGTCCTCATGATGACAAAAGAGTTGTGAATTCTTTGTACACAAGTACATTGCCATGGGGATATGAACTCAATACTACATAGTGTTAAAGTATTACCCCACTATCAATAGTGGGGATTGTTCTATAAATTATAGTACCTGTAAATATATGCATAGTATTTTGCAAACGATAATATGTATTGTTGCATTATAAATAGTGCTGACATTTTTTGTCAGCTATTACAAGTTCGTGGTATGTATACTCTGTATAACAAAATAGTATTTTTTACAAGTAAAAATGATAGTTTTTTACTAAAAATAATATATCAACAACCGAGAATAAATAGATTAGTAGATTTATGGATTGAGGTAGAAGAAGAGGAGTCACAATTGAATCTACTTATTAAATTTAATATCAAGTTACAGAGAGGTAAAGTTAATTGTTTTAAACTTGATTATATACAAACTAAATATGAGTGTATGTTGACTGCTAAATATTATAATGGAAATAACATTTACTATGTTTTACCTGAGAATATGAAAAATGTATTCTTATATGATATGTGGATTTTAAATCCGTATAGATTGGAAGAGGAGACGGAGGAGGAGGAAGATGAGTGTAATCGTCGAATTGTATTATGTCTTTTAACTAGTCATGAAGACTGTGTTAATTGCAATCATATAAAACGATGTTTTTTGCAAATTCAGAAAAAAATCAACTATAAAACCAAAGATGCAATGCATTCAGATTTCAGTACTTAAAAATGTATAAAATAAGAAACATGTTTCTTCCAGGTGCTATACTTTATAATTTTTTCATTTATTCTGCATTAGCAAGTGAAAATAGCACAAACATATCTTCTTATAATAGTGAAAAAGATATTTCTTTAAATAATGAATAATTACAACAGTTTAATGACAGCGATGAGTTTTACCAATCAGTGGACTATTTAGGAAAATATGGTTTCCTAGAAACATCTCCAAATAATCAGTTTGACCTACATTCCAACAGTGAAGAATATTTACATGCTTTAAAAACATTTCAAGAATATTATCATTTAAATGTCACAAATATTTTGGATACTAACACGTTAGCTTTAATAAATACATCTAGATGTGGTGTATCTGATAACTATAAAAATTTCGCTAATAAAACAATAGCTTGGATTCAATCTGTTATAACATGGGCTTTTATACAAACAACCAGTGAAATACAAGATATAACAAGAAAAGCGTTTGAAATTTGGGAAAAACATGTAAATATAACCTTTTAGAGGAAAGAGTTTAGAAATTTTTAAAATAAACCAAATTCGGAGGAGTTATCCATAAATCTTATACATATAACTATATATGTAGATCAAATTTCGATGGACCAGGCAATGTATTAGGACATGCCTTTTTACCACATCCAACGGTAAGGTCTGTAGATATTCACATGGATAAGAGAGAAAATTGGAATTTTAAACTATCTCATACAGAAATTGATAATAATAAAATGTCTATTATCACAGTTTTAGTACATGAAATTGGACATGCGTTAGGGCTTAAACATATATATAATCAAAATTCTGCTATGTATGCATATAATAAAAATAAATATTTTAATTATATTTCAGATTTTGAATTAAGTAATGATGACATAAAAGCAATTCAAAATTTATATGGTAAAAAAATAAAGGAAAAAAATACTACACAATATAAAATACCAAAACAAAATCCAAAAATAATAATAATACCTCCTCACAATTTTCCAGATTTATGTACTTTGAATAATTTAACTAAATTTTTAGTAATAGATAATAAATTAATTATTTTTTATGATAAATGGGCTTGGATACAAAATATTTCTGAAGATCGTTTTGATCCTCAACCATTTTATTTACCTAGTTGGCTACCGTTTATACCTCAAAATTTTAATAAATTATCAGCTGTGTATCGTTGACCTAATGGAAATATAGTTTTAGTAATAGATGAACTATTTTATAATATTTTATGGCCTGAAATGAAATTATCTAATCAAAAAATTGTTTTACCTGCAGTAATAAAAAATATAAAAGGAGTTGTCCACACAAACATGGGAAATACGTATATTTTGTATAATAGTAATTACATGACAAAATTTAGTGAATGTACTTTAGACATAGAATCTCATTCGTATATAAATACATTATTTCCTGGTATTCCATCAGATGTGGACGGTGTTATTCAATATATAGATGGATACATATATTTTTAAAAAAATAATGTTGTTTATGAATATAGTAAATATTTAATATTAGTAATAAAAGCAACACAATTTGACTTATCAATATTTGGAATAAATTGTCCTAATATATCTGTTCTGAAACAATTAAAAAATTTATTATTAAAATTAGAAAATAAATATTCTTACTAAATCAATTTTATGTTTCTAGTTAAAAAATGTCTACATCTAATTCAAAGTATGATCTTTTCAACAAAAACTCTAAACCGAAGGAGACCTTAGAATGTTAGAAGAAAACAAAAAATTCTATATTAAAAATATGGAAAAAGTGGAATCAAAATTCGGCTTACGGGTACGAGTAGAATTGGAGAATAGTTATATCTTTCTAAGTGAAAGATATAATGACCACATCGGTGAGCAGGAGCTGGGTTGTATGAAAGAAGATATCGATAAAGGACTTCTGTATTTGGTGTCAAAAGGCAACAAAGGGAAAGCAATCGATATAGAAATTCATGCTGATTAAATAAAATTGTAATTATGATATGAAATAAAAAATATGTATTTTGTAATACATGTTTTATTTAATACTAATATATATACATACAGGGTGAGTCTGGGAAGACGCCCCCCCCCCCTTAACTTTTTTATTATAAGTAATAGAAAAAAATGGCTCATATAAAAGTTTTATAATTTTACATATACTAGTTGATGGCAGATGTAGATATTTTTTATAAAATCAGGTTTACAATATACGACTATCAACTTTTATTTTTCAAATGGCAACCTATAATTATTTTAATAAAATAGATACCGCCATTTTTTTCTCTTTTCAACGATGTATTAACATTTCTTAATGTATTTGAAAAATTTCGAGAAAAATGAGATCATTTAGAAATGTCAGAAATAATTTTTAAACAAATATCATAGGTGGCTATGTTTCTCGAAATCGGATAAACATCCTTCTCAGTAAGTAACAAACAAATGTATACATTTTTGACATTAATTTAATTGTTTTACATTGTTACGTTTTGTTTATTTTCATACAGCCACCTATAATATTTATTTAATAATTATTTCAAATTTTTTTAAATATCTCATTTTTCTCGAAATTTTTCAAATACATTAATAAAAGTTAATACATCGTTGAAAAGAGAAAAAAATGGCGGTTTCTATTTTATTAAAATAATTATAGGTTGCCATTTAAAAAATAAAAGTTGATAGTCGTATCTTGTAAACCTGACTTTATAAAAAATATCTACATCTGCCATCAACTAGTATATGTAAAATAATAAAACTTTTATAAGAGCCATTTTTTTCTATTACTTATAATAAAAAAGTTAAAGGGGGGGCGTCTTTCCAGACTCACCCTGTATACACAATATTAACAATTTTCATTACATCTTTTACAGTCTCTAATTAATACATACAATTTTCATTACATCTTTTACAGTCTCTAATTAATACATAATCACTATCGTTATTTTCATTATAATGATACCAACATTTTTGATATATTTGAAATATTTCATTATTTCTCCAAGCTTCTGGTAATTTGTTCCATACCCAATCAATTTGACTTGCTGCATAAACCATCACAAATTCTATTGGCAAATGTATAATATCTTCTTCAATCATATCATGAAGTGATTTATTTGCAAATAATTGAAATGAATTAAACATATTGAACCTTGATTGATACCATCGTCTTATATCTTCCACATTTTTAACAGCACAGTTTAAAACGTGAAGATAACAATTTTTAATTTCAACCGGAGAACGTAATGCTGATATCGGTGGACATTCCAGTTGTTCTAAATTTATTATATTCTTGTGAATAAATGCTTCTAACCATTGCTTCTTATCTTCTCCCAGAACGTAGATTTTATAAATTTCAGGTTGTTCAAGTATTTTCTTCAAAACTGATTGATGTTTACTGTATCGTATACTGCCTGTAGACTAGTCTAAATTATGTGCAGATTTTACAGATAATTGCACACTGTTTTGAGTTTCTTTGGATAAACATGTAAATGGATATGGTTGCTTAAAAATTCCTGTTTCATATTCACCACTTGTTATATTAATAACTGCAAATTCTTTTCAAATAAACTAATTTGTTTCTAGAATAATGAAACTTTGAATATCGACAATAACACTTGAAGTCATCTTAACGCTGTCTGTTGAACACAAGAAGTGAAACTAAATAATAGCGAATTAATGTTTTCCTTTTATACATAACTTTTATTATCAATCCAGCTGTTATGCGTGTTATCAAATCCTAACCATTTTACATAAATTTTATTATCTTTTTTCTTTAATTTTTTTTCTACTAAATAAATATCGGAATATTTGCCTTGTTGTAACTCGTTTTCATAAAACCCACCTTTATTAGGTTGCCCAAATTTATCACTAAGTAAATAGGTAATTGGATTAGTTAATTTTATATTTTTAATTACAAATATTTCATTAGACCAATTTGTTATGTAACCTTTTGTAAATAATCCCCTCTCTTTACTAATTCTAACATTATCACCTATTTGAAATTTAGATTTTATATTAACAATTTTTATGTGATTATATACAGTTCTTAATAAATCTTTTTCATTGCTCTTGGTTACGTCAACAGGATTCATATGAATTGTACTATGTTTTTTATTATTATATATTTCAGTAATTTTTGGAAATAAATCTAACCATTTATATGAACCTTGAAAACTAAATTCTTTCCACATTAAAGATTTTAATGTTCTATTTACACGTTCCACAATAGCTGCTTTTTTAAGCTATATGTTGAATAGTGATTAATTTTATATTTTTCCATTAAATTACTGAATTCTTTATTATAAAATTCTTTTCCCAAATCTGTTTGCAAATTTTTTGGTATACGATTATCTGTTATGTATATATTTTTTAAAGCATTTGTTACCTCAATTGCATTTTTCTTCTTAATAGGTCTTGTCCACACATATTTAGCAAAAATATCAATCACAACAAGAATATAGTTATAATTTTTATTTATTTTTGCAAACGGGATCATCTCAACTAGATCAGCTAGATGAGTTTCATCTAATTGTTTTATTATTGTTCGCCTTCGTGGAAAATTTCGTCTTGCTGGTTTATGTAGTTCTTCTAAAACATGACGTTTTATATTAGACATTTTTTTAGTTTGGTTCTGATAAATCATGAAAATTTAATTCTTTTAAAATAAGTTTTATATCTTGTTGAATATTTTTTATAGTTTTATCGGTATCTTGTATGTATTTCTTAAATTCAGTAATTTTAGTTTGCAATTTTTTGTCTATATTTTCTGTTGCTATATTTATTTCATTCTCCAAATATTTTTTACTAATAGCATGAGAATCTAATAAAGGAGATGCAACCTTGACAAGTTTTTCACTGGAATCACTATCATAGTCGTTATCACTATTGTCACTACTAAATTTTGAGTAGTTATAATTTACAATATGACGTCCGAACTTGTCAATAGACATTTTATTACTAAATATTACAGAATGATATTAGCCTCTTTTAACTCTTTAATTATAGAAAAAATCGTTATCAAGATTATTATTACCGGCGTTTTTAGATGCTATCATTTTTTTTAATTTTTCAACTAATTCATCAGGATTATCCCAATATTCATATTCAACTGGTTTATTATTATAATTTTAAAAAAATTCTTATCCATAACCAGTTCTCTTATGCAAAAATTTTGCTGTCTGTGTTGCCGACGTTGGACTAAGAGAAAATGAGGAATGTCTCGTAGGCGTAAGTAATGTTTTTATAATATTTGTATATTTGTACGATTGATTTCCCTTCAATCGTGCTGTTGGTATATTATTAAGACGCGCTGCGTTTGTTATATTTAAAATTTCTTTATAATTATTTCTGTCATTTTCGGTATATACATGTTCAGGATTTTTTTTAAAAATAAGTTCATATAAACCTACTGTTGCAGGAATTTTTTTATTATCAATTAATATATTATTTTTTTTAAATCAATTTTCTTGTTACCCATTTTAAAAAATTGACCCTTATCTGTTTCGTTGTATGTAACATCAAATATATCATCGATATCTCTAGATTTCAATACAACATTTTTAATATATGGTTTGAGTAAATCATGAAAGTCTTCTACATAGGAGTCTACAACATTCTGATTATACTTGTTATGCAGTACTATATTTTTATCATCTATAGATAAATCTGGGACAGGATCAGTTTCTGAAAAATTTTTACTAGGCCTAGCAAAATATGGATTCACTATAGGTTTAATATCTTCTTCTTCCTCTTCTTGTTCTTCTTCCTTGTCCTCTTCCATTTGCTTGCTTTTATTATTATTTTTTGACTTTTGTAAATTTTCACTAATTTCTTTTAATTGTTTTGTTATAGGAATATAGGTTTTTTCCAAATTAATTTCTTTTTCCACTTCACCACTTTTTAATAATTCAAGTTTCTTTTTAACATTTCGTCGCGCTTCTATTAATTGTTTTTTTATATTTTTATCTATATTACTCATTTTTAAGAGATAAACAAATTGTAAACTGCTCGTCAGTATACTAGCAAATAGGTTTAAACAGCTTGTAACTTTATACTGATTTGTAAACAGGTGTACACTGTTTTATATACTTATAAAATAATCGAAACCTTTACGATATCGACCTTCATTTATATTACATTCTTTGTTTATAACTAAATATTGATAATTATCAGACCAACATATCGAACATAGATTTTCAAATTGATTGAAAGTTATATCAGCCCCAACGTGTTCATCGTATACATGTTTTAGATTTATATCATCCTGTTTGAATATTAGCATATTTGCATTATCACGTATTAAAGGTTTCGGCATACGTGTATATGTTTGACATAAGTAAAAACAATCAATTAACTTATGTCGTCCCATGGAAAAATAATCTCTAATTATATCCTGTTTTTCACACGCGATCTCGTCAAAAATAAAAAGAGAGTTATATTTTGCTTTGCTTGGTTGAATTATATTCTCACTGTTATTATACGCATAATATCCTATATTTTTAATAGGTTTTAATAACTTTTCCAAGTAGACATACTTTGGTTGAAAAAGAGAATTTGAATATACATAAATATTTTCAAAATGAAATCCATTTAAATGTTCAATGAGTGTAATTATGGCATTTGTTTTTCCACAGCCAGAAGGACCACTTATAAGACACCGAATTATTGATGGAAGTAATACACTATGACGCGGACTTATTTTTTTTCTTTCAAATCATAATTTTTTACTTTAAGCGTATGTTTTTGTTTTCTAATATGGAACATATGTTTTTCTTGCAATTTCTTCATTGTGACTAATAGGAAATATATAAAAAGGCACTTTCTATAAATAATATTTCAGTTGAATATTAAACTTAAATAGTTAAACATCGGAAAAAAAATAATAACAAGCAAGCTTGCGGTAGAGGCATATTAAACACAGCTATTAATAAACTCCCAATTAAACTTCATATACCTGGATATAATTACTGTGGTCCCGGAACAAAACTACAAAAAAGACTTTCACGTGGTGATCAGGGAGTAAATTCATTGGATGAGGCGTGTAAAATTCATGATATTGCATATTCTAAAAGTGAAAAATTAGAAGATCGCCATAAAGCTGATAAAATATTAGCTAATAAAGCATTTCAACGGTTTAAATCAAAACACGCTTCTATAAAAGAAAAAATTGCTGCTCTAGGTGTTTCCGGAATAATGAGAGCAAAAACTAAATTAGGTGTTGGAAATAAAATAAAACGTGTTAAAAAAATGAAACGTTATAGAATACACTCTCGAAAAAAAAATTAAACGTGTTAAAAAAAGTAAAGGTGGTAAACTTACATTCCAAATTGAAATGAAACGTATTCGTTCAAGTAGGTATGGGGACGATTGAGCCTGGGAAAATTTTGCCGACCGTGGGAACTTGGCGGCATCCTTTGATCCCCAAATTTCGGGGGTTTGGCCCACCCCCAAAATTTTGAGAGTTGGCCCACCCCCGCAGGGGTTTGGCCCACCCCCGAAATTTTGGGGTTTTGGCCTACCCTAATTTGCATACCGAGTGTGTTTGGCCCACCCTAATTTGCATACCGTGGCCCACCTCCGAAATTTTGGGGTTTGGCCTGCCCTAATTTGCATATCGTGGGGTTTTTGGCCAACCCTAATTTGCATACCGTGACCCACCTCCGAAATTTTGGGGTTTGGCCCACCCTAATTTGAATACCATAATTTTCATATCGTAATTTGCATACGGTAATTTGCTTACCGTAATTTTTGGCCCACCCTAATTTGAATACCATAATTTGCATACCGTAGTTTGCATACTGTGATTTGCATACCGTAATTTTAGATGTTTGGCCCACCCTAATTAGAATTTTGTAATTTGCATACGGTAATTTGCGTAATTTTGGGATTTGGGCCACCATAATTTGCATATCGTAATTTGCGTACAATAATTTTGGGGTTTGACCCACCCGTGGGAAAATTTGAATACCGTAATTTGCATACCGTGGGAAAAAATCTGCATAACTTAATTTGAATACCGTAATTTGCATACCGTAATATGTATACGGTAATTTGCATAATTTTGAGGTTTGGCCCAACCTAATTTAGTAATTTTGCATACGTTGATTTTATATTATAATATTTTCATCATCAAACTAGGGCAATAATAGTACATAATCAGCAAAGTTAGGGCAATAGTAGTTGTTGACGTCATGCTCTAGTAATATTAAAATAAATGAAATAATACATTATCATCACATTAAACTAGGACAATATTAGTTGCTGACGTTGTACTTTAGTAATATTACAATGAATGAAATCATTGAACTAAACTAGGGCAATAATATTACGTTTTGAAATATTCACCATTGCTGGAAAAAGGGTTTTTACAGTAAAATTAAATAGTAAATTATCAGCCAATTGGGGCAATAATGTTGTGCTATTGATTCCAGTACCGTAATTTGCATACGGTAATTTGCGTAATTTTAGGGTTTGGCCTGCCCTAATTTTACATACCGTTATTTGCACGGGTTTGGTCCGCCCTAATTTACTAATTTTTGCATGAAAATTTACATACCGTGGGAGCCTGTCTTCTCGTTTGATGCCACCGACCACGTTGTGCGATATAAATAAAAACCACTCCCGCACTTCCTCTGTCGGATTCCAAATCCTGACATCCTTTCAACACGAAACAAAATTATGAATAAGACAAGTTGTCAACAACGGGCTCCTGTGGAGAGGGGAGGTGCGAGACCTTGCAGAACTTGCAGGTCAGTGTCTTACTAAGGTACAAGTGCAAGTTGCACCTGCGTAACTGTCTAGACATAGGGGGTGAATGTTCAGAATTGATACAGGTGTGCAAGGTCAGTTTCTGTTTGTGATGCTGTGTCAACAACCTAGCCGGATCCTTGACTTATAGGTCAATGCCTCACCAAACCACACGTGCAACCACCAGGTGTGCAGGTGGCACATGTGCTTGATGATGGAGAGAGAAGAAAAAGAAGAAGGTCACTACTTACACGTCTACTATAATTACAGACATCACACATCCTAGGCCGGTCATTCTTCACTTAATCTTCAAAGTAGAAAGTGCACCAAACATTTTGAAAATGGAAAAATTTATTGTAATTAAAAATTACAAGAAGAAAGTTAAACGTTTTAATTTACAAGGAAGAACTATCGAGTTAAACCTGTTCCACAAGGTAAAGACCCTGTTAAATGGGTGCGAGAAGCTATAACAGATGTAATAATACATGCTACGCAAGATGTAGATCCATCTGATAAAGTAGGATTTACATTCTGTAGCAATGATTTCAAGAGGGGTCAAGGATGGAAAAATTTTAGCGATGCGTCTGAAGTGTCTATTGATGATGTGTGGCGAGTGCTCAGCGGAATATTTCAATCTAATTCTGTAGGACTGAATACCGACACCTTCTGTCTAGGTAATAATATTTAGGGATACGTATTACGAAATATTATTTTAAACACAGATGTAAATACTCTGTAATTTTGATTTTGTTAAAAATACACACCAACTTTGTAGTGGTATTAGTAAAATACTTCATTTTAGGCGTAACAACTGTACGCATTCCCAAAGGAACGGGAAAACGATCAAACAAATACAACACATTTAACGAAGAATGTGGTATGCGTCGAGGTATAATTAGTATTCAGAACAAAGACAATTTGTGTTTACCCCGAGCATTAGTTGTGGCTATTGCAAATGCTGGAAAAGACGTCGATTTTACTAAAGTGCGGAAGGATATTGGTAAGCTGCAATTGAAGAGAGCTATTAAACTTGCGGAAGATGCTGAGGTAAGTATTCCTGATGATGGAGCCGGAATACCCGAACTACATCAGTTCCAGCGGTATTTCGGTGACACTTACAAAATATGTGTATACGAGTTTGGTGGCAGGGGTAAAGACGTTGTATTTGAAGGAGGTGAGGCGAAGTGTACTTTGAATCTTCTCTATAACAAAGGGCATTACAACGTTATAACATCGTTGACTGCAGCATTTTGCTGTGGTTACTATTGCGAAAAGTGTCATGTACCCTACAACACTAAAAATCGGCACAGGTGCGGTGGTACGTGTTATGCCTGCCAACAATCTCCAGCATGTCAGACAGACATAAAAATAAAATGCACCGATGTGTCTTCAAAATCACACTAAACCAAATTCTCTGGGTAAAAATACTATCTGTAGCGAAATTGTTTGTTGTACTATCTGTTTGAAAACAATTAGAAATAATAGAAAACACACATGCGGTGAAATATACTGTAAAATTTGCATGACTCATCAATCTCAAGATCACTTGTGTTACATGCAGCCTGATACGGGTTCACCTAAAACTAAAGACTTTTTGTTTATATTTTATGATTTGGAAACGCGGCAAGAGAAAATAATTGATGACCATACAATCGAGCACGAACCCAATCTTTGTGTTTTTAAACAATGTTGTGATAAATGCATAAATGAAAAAAAGTTATTCGTTTGCAAAAATTGTGGTATTAAAGTGCAGACCATAAAAGACAACGTAGTTGAAAGGTTTATGCTTCAATTATTAACACTACGTTAAAAATTTAAACATATTGTAGTTATAGCTCATAACGGCCAAGCGTTCGATCATCAGTTTATTTTGAATTATATTTTAACAAAAACCTCGTTAATACCTGAATTAATAATGCGTGGCACGAAAATTATATCCATGGTTTTGGGAAATGTAAAATTTCTCGATTCTTTAAATTATTTTCCTATGGCACTAGCCAAATTACCTAAAGCATTTGGGTTGGGACATAATTTTAAAAAGGGTTATTTTCCTCATTTATTTAACACGTTGGAAAATAAAAATTACGTTGGGCCATTACCTGCTTTAGAGTACTACAGTCCAAACACAATGAAAGACATAGAAAGAACAAATTTTTTAGAATGGTATGAAGAGCATAAGAACGCCGAGTTCGATATGCAACGTGATATAGTCGAATACTGTATCTCTGATGTGGAAATTCTCACTCAGGCGTGTATAAAGTTTAGGGGTCCGTTTACCGAGGCGTGTACTATTGCGTCGTCGTGCAACAAAGTGTACAGGCGCAATTTCTTAAGACCAAATACAATCGGTATAATACCTAAAAACGGTTATCGCAATCGTGACATACAATCTAAAATAGCTACACAATGGCTTGTGTGGGAGGAAGCACATTCTTGGGGTAAATATATTACATTCGGCTAAACAAAAAGAAGTTAGATTAGGGGGGTTAAAAGTTGATGGCTATTGTGAACAATTAAACCAGGTTTTTGAATTTCACGGGTGTTATTACCATGGACATCCTGAGTGTCAAAAATTCAGTAGAGACACCCCGCTGCACGACAAACCCGATGAAACTTTAAACCTGCGTTATGAGTCGACAGTAGCTAAAACCGAAAAACTTAAAACACTTGGTTACGAAGTTGTGGAAATGTGGGAGTGTGATTTTAGACGAGAAATGCAGGCTAACCCCGAAATTGAAAATTTTACTAATACATCGACCCTGCTTACTAATATACCGCTTAATCCGCGTGACGCGTTTTACGGAGGAAGAACAGGAAATACTAAAACTTATTATAAATGTAAGGATGGCGAAAAAATTCACTACATCGATATTTGCTCACTATATCCTTATATTTGTAAATATGGAAAATATCCTGTGGGTCACCCTGTAGTGCTCCTAGGGGATGAATGTCCAAAAAATGTTTCTGGTCTTGACGGCATAATTAAATGCGTGCTTTTGCCACCTCAAAATTTATACCATCCTGTATTACCGGTAAAAATAAATAATTAATTAATGTTTGCACTCTGCCATGCTTGTGCAAAAAATTTTAATACGGGTGATTGTTTACACAATGGTTCAGAGAGAGCTATAACCGGAACTTGGGTTATAGATGAAGTTGTAAAAGCACAGGAGATGGGATATCAATTGCTTAAGGTTTATGAAATTTGGAAATTTAAGGTTGAACAGTATAACAAAGAAAAGAATGTCATGGGGTTGTTTACAGAGATGATGAATCAATTTATAAAAATTAAACAACAGGCATCGGGGTGGCCGCAAGATTGCGATACAGAGGAACAAAAAAATGCATGTATTGAAGATTTTTTCAAACAGGAGGGTCTACGTTTGGTGTACACAGAAATTTTTGAAAACCCTGGCTTAAGAGCTCTAGCGAAATTAATACTTAGCTCATTTTGGGGAAAATTGGGGCAACGAGAAAATCAGCCAAAAACAAAAATAATAAATAGACCCGATGAATTTTTTAAAATGATGACTGACCCGACAATTGTAGTTAATACCGTGCTTCCAGTTAATGATAATACCGTTGTAATTAATTATGAATATACTGAAGAAACATGCGATGTTCTACCAACAGTAAATGTGTGCTTAGCCGCCTACACCACAACACAAGCTCGTTTAAAATTGTATAGTTATCTTGAGCAACTTGGAGAAAGGGTATTGTACTATGATACAGATTCGGTAATATTTATTTCCAAACCAGGAGATGTTGACCCTGTATTGGGAAATTGTATCGGTGACATGACGAATGAATTGACCAGTTATGGACCCGGGAGTTACATTACAGAATTTGCCTCTGGCGGGCCGAAAAACTACGGTTACATAGTTTATTCACCAACAAAAAATAAATATACTAAAATTTGTAAAGTAAAGGGAATTTGTATAAATCACGAGGTGGAAAAAGATGTTAATTTTAGTACGCTTAAAGGAATGATTATTGACAATGAAAAAATGAAACCTAGAAAAATAGCATTCAAAACCATTCGAAGAACAAAAATACATGAGGTTATCTCACGAAGTGAAACAAAAGAATTTAAGCCGACTTCATGTAAACGAAAATTTTATCAATATGATTCTGTTCCATATGGATACAAAAAAGCTAAATAATAGCAATTACTAACTTTTTATTAATTTAACAAAATGTTAATTGTATATTTACCGTGCGCCCCAACGAGATGTTGACATGGCGTTTACCGTTTTAAATTCAAAATTAGCGAGTATCTTTTTTCTGGTATAATATAACAACAACATATTTTTGTTAGAATAGTTTATTTTAGATAAACGAGTAAAACGTCTATCAAGTAAATAATATTAGCACTAAGTTTCACATGATGATGATATGTTTTCAGATGCTCATTCATAGGGTTGCTGTTTTAGTCTTTTCAGACACCCTTTCACATGGTTGCTGTTTTAACTCCTAATACTTTGTATATGTATATGTAATATTTATATGTCAATAAATGTATTAAATTCATGTTGTCTTTTACTTGTAAGAAAACCTACCCATACCAGTCTTTGTGTGTGTGTGTCAAATTACAATCAATTCTTGTATATACCCGAGGTGCCCATCCCGCGAGAGCATTTCCCCATAAATTGTTCATGACCAGATAAAAAACAGAGGTGATATATATAGAAACAGGTAAAAAACTGATTAAATAACAGAAAAACAGCTTATTACCAGATAAAAAACAGATCCAATTACTGATAAACAACTATGCTGTTGTAAAGCTGTTCTGTTTCTAATAAGTAGCAGTTTGTCATAATCAGCTCTGATACTAATGGCGCAGTTCTGTTTCTAAAGACAAAGAGTTCGGTTGCTAAATCCGTGGTATAATTTAAATTCTACTCGCTGTTCCACCCCATATCGCGAGAGCATTTCCCTAACAAAACTGTTATTTGTGAAAACAGATAAATTGTTCATGACCAGATAAAAAACAGAGGTGTTATTTATAGAAACAGGTAAAAAACTGATTCAATAACAGAAAAACAGCTCATTACCACATAAAAAACAGATCCAATTACAGATAAACCACTATGCTGTTGTAAAGCTGTTCTGTTTCTAATAAGTAGCAGTTTGTCATAATCAGCTCTGATACTGATGGCGCAGTTCTGTTTCTAAAGATAAAGTGTTCGGTTGCTAAATCCGTGGTATAATTTAAGTTCTACTCGCTGTTCCACTCCATATCGCGAGAGCATTTCCCTAACAAAACTGTTATTTGTGAAAACAGATAAATTGTTCATGACCAGATAAAAAAACAGAGGTGTTATTTATAGAAACAGGTAAAAAAACTGATTCAATAACAGAAAAACAGCTCATTACCAGATAAAAAACAGATCCAATTACAGATAAACAACTATGCTGTTGTAAAGCTGTTGTAAAGCTGTTCTGTTTCTAATAAGTAGCAGTTTGTTATAATCAGCTCTGATACTGATGGCGCAGTTCTGTTTCTAAAGATAAAGAGTTCGGTTGCTGATTCCGAGGTATAAATTAAATTCTACTCGCTATTCATCAATGACTGGCCTGACTCTAGTCATCATATCGCTGACGTAGAGCAAAAGGAGGTGACGATGACCCAGTATCGAGTCAGCATAACGACGACGACACACGTCAGCAAAACTTTTGTAAAGAACAACTAAAAATTCATAAATAGTAATTTTATTAACAAATTATGGTATTATTATATTACAGTCAAATATTATACATACAATTTTATTAACATATCTAGTACCTACACGTCAGCAAAACTTTTGTAAAGAACAACTAAAAATTCATAAATAGTAATTTTATTAACAAACCATGGTATTATTATTATACTACAGCCAAATATTATACATACAATTGTATTAACATATCTAGTATAATTATTATCACACACGCGTACACACACACACAGTCATATATTACTATTTTATATATAAACAATTATATTTACACATGAGTCTAGTTTTTCTTAAACAATTTTTTTTTTTAAACATATGCAACAGACAAGAACTATATAGTTAAATTAAAGACATGGAAGGAAAGAGATGACCCAGAGATATAGCCTCACTGCCGGTTGATTGGTTCTGCGACGTAGAAAGAGATAACATGGAGATGTGGCTTGACTGTCCTCGAGTGGCTGATTAGTTCTGCGATGTAGAAAGAGATGACATAGAGATGGGGCCTGACTGCTTTCGAGCTGCTGATTGGTTCTGCGATGTTTATCAATAACACGTTATTGTTTTTGCACAAATTTAGTTTTAATATTATTATTTCACTACCACTTATCACATATCTTTACTTCGTTTGTGTTAATAAATCTCATTACAAACAACATCTCTCTCTCTCTCTCTCTCTCTAGCTGGATAAAATTTTCTCACAGTTGTTGACATTTGTGTCACCGAAAATGTAAAAATTCACCATTCTTAATTTTTGTTTCTTAAATTTTCTATAAACAATTTTTTTAGTTGTTGTAATAGATTTAAATTTTGACAATTTATGCCAAAGATTGATAGATTGAAAGGTGCAACATTTAAAAGTAATTTTAAATTCTCGCAGTATTTATACGTAATATTATCTCTGAAAAAATATATGTTTCCATCCATGTACTGGCATGCACCGTCAATATACTGTGGTATACCTGGAAATTCTGAATTTATTACGCCATACCTAATAATTCTATTATTACATTCATTTAACTCAACAAAATTACTCAAATCATAAAAAATATAATTTTTCCCCGAATTGGTTCTCAGTGCGCCTATAATATTTTGTATTTCATTGTTAAAATTGTAAGAATTTCTGTGGAGTTTGAATAAAGGCCAGTGAATATCCAAAAAATTATCATTTTCTTTTAAAACAATATTTCCATCTATAACAATTTCGTAAAAATTATCTTTTATTATTAATACAATATGATCGTCTGAACGGCGGTATACCCCAGATATATTTTCAAATTCGGTTGGTAAAAATGGAAGCAAATTATTTAGAAAATATGGTTTGGAAATTTTATCCCCCGACAACAACAAACTTTTTACCCAAACTCTTTTATCTGAAAAAATTAACAATTTATCGTCAACAACTAAAAACTTTGATATTTTATTAAAATTGCACAATTCTGCTCCATAATCGTTTACCGTAACTGTTGGTGAATTTTAATCATCGTTATTCGTTATGTCTGGTGTTGTTGTTGGAGGTTGTTTTATTTTTTTTCCATACAGTTTTTGTATGGCGAAGATATCGTCTGCATCCAGAGTAAACTGTGATAAATTTTTGAAATATGAATTTCTGCTATATGGATACATAATAGCTATTTTTACTCTAGAATGCATCAACCCCAACGAATGCCCAATCTCATGCACAAGAAATTCAAAAAAACTATCTCCTTCATCAGCAGGGCCTTGAGATAGCTTATAATTCCAGTTACGATTAGCATTCATATGAATGTCTACTGATGTACTGAATCTAGTTGGTGAATATGCGTGCCGCAACACCGGTGAAAGATTTTCAAACAACGAAGAACATATTTTACCATCATAGTACGAATTATGTATTCTTCTACCAAGAGAAATTAAAATGTTTGGACAGTACTGACCCTGTATAAACTCTCTATTTAAATAATTACTTTTATGATTTGGTGCGTGTTGAAAGGTAATATTTGCATGTTGCTCCCAAACGTAAAATGCTTCCTTTGCAATATGAACCTGGTTACTATCTCCGCCTATAAAGTCCCATGTTACAACGGGGGCGTTCCATCTGTATTGATGATGTTGATGATGTAGTCCACGGGGGATATCAGAAACCGCACATCTTGAACACTGCATCAGTTCTAATGTTTCACTATTTAACGCACCTGTTTGCTCCAAACCATGGTATTCTTGAAAGAGTGAAATAGCCTCTCGA
This sequence comes from Stenolophus ochropezus, assembly GCA_035578165.1. NCBI lineage: Eukaryota > Metazoa > Arthropoda > Insecta > Coleoptera > Carabidae > Stenolophus > Stenolophus ochropezus. Next base: position 169,615 of record JAQOWZ010000099.1, on the reverse strand, counting down.
TATTTTACCGATGATGGATTAAGGCTTACTATTTCGTTATCTCCCACCTTCAAATATCCATATGTTTCCAAAAATTCCACACGATCCAAAAATAACCCGTCATCTTCAACTTCTTCCACACGGTTTAAAAACGTCTCTTCGGTGTCGCATGTAACACTATCACCAATTAGAATAAGATAGCAAAAAACTATATATTTTACCATCTTACTACTGCTGAAGCACATTTTCAAACTTTATTGAGTTGAAAGTTTAAATACACCAATTTACAGCAAACACCACTAATTCTATTAAGTTGAAGCTTAGATATGGTAAATTACAACAACCACCACCGCTATTTAAATTAAATTTTTATTAGTGTAAGCAAAATTTATTGACGGTTATGTAATAATAACTACCAGAAGTGGACTGGCGTCGTTGAATGAAATCAGGAGAATTTCCTATGTAGCGCCACTGTGTTACGATTTTTACAAGTCCGGTACTGGTAATCGAATCAACAGCATAACATTATTGCTTTAATTGTAATAGGTTGATAATTTACTTTATACTATTATTGCCCTAGTTTAATTCGATGATAATGCATTATTTCAATATTACTAGAGTATGACGTCAACAACTAGTATTGTACCTAACTTTAATTTGCTGATTATGTACTATTATTGTCCTAGTTTGATGATGATTCGTTATTGAAATATTACTATAAAATAACATCAACAACTAGAATACTCCAGAAAAAATAAATGTTGTATGAAAATTATATTTTCGAATGAATAATTTGAGATTAAGATGTTTTATTACTATTTATTTACAGACACAATAATACAAATAATTGTAACAAACACAGTATATTCTACAACCATTTATGTTTGAAAAATATGTGTTGTTTTATTAAAGCACATATAGCACAATTACAAAATTTTTCTGCAAGAACCATTCAAAATTTCTTCATTTTGTTCTCGCCGCCGCCGCTGTTGTCCTACTGATTGTAGTTTCAATTGTTGTTGTTGTTTTTCTTCTAATTGTTGTTGTCGCCCCTGCAACGATTGTTTCACAGGTGTGTTTCTTTTACAAGAACACTTGTCGAACTTTAAAATAGAAAAAATTATATACTGTTGGTTAAATTGTTTTATATTGTCGTTCACGCACCTCACGTCCCTATTTCCTTAACAACTTCTTAACTCTACGTTGTATATTTTTTCTTATTTTGAGTAAAATTTGCGGTACGTCGCTTTCATTGAAATATTCGTGAGAACTCTGCGATTGTTTATACTTATTATAGTACTCAATCATTCGAAATTCATCTTCATTTCTTGGAGGTAATTGAATCTCAGAAGAGGAAAATTTAAAATATTTGGAGTCTAAACCGCAGTATGTTTGTAGTACTTGTAGATTAGGGTCGTATAGTTCCTCATTAACTTTTACACAAAAGTGAAGTACAGGAAATGGTTGATAATAATGCACCTGATGCCCCATAATGATTTCCGGGGTGAATCCCAACTTTTTAGCCTCGTCACAAAATATGAATGCAGCCGGTAAACAAGCCCCATAATAATTTTCATTAATTAAAGCACGCGAAATTAACGTGCTTAAAATAGAAAGCTTAGTTTTATCGATATCCATTTTTAATTTAACAAAGAACAACCTTGTGGTTTGAAGATTACATAAAGAATGTCTACCCCAGCGTGTAATGTTTGTAATTGTAGCTGTGTGTATGAATAGAAGTAAAATATACGCATGCGTACTCAGATATGATAATTTGAAATTGGATATTAAAAAATAATCATTGGGTAATGTTGTACACTCAATTTCAATTGTCTTATTATAATCGATTATGTGAACCTATCTTTACACATTACAAATTTACAGCTGTTTTCTTGCAAAGCTGTTTTGCTTCTAATAATTAGTCATGCCAAATATTAGGAATTTGATCTGTTTCGAAAAATTTGCAAGAACATACGGAGGTAATCGCTATCATCAAGTTATGTATTACTAGGAAATAAGGAAAATTAGCTTAAAATCAACAAGGAATAACAAGGGGATGTGAAGCAAGAGACAAATTTAAAGAATATAATATATGTATTAAATATTACACAGCTTACAAAAATTGTAATTTTTTTATCTCATTCCAGCGCTGTCGTTCCTGGTTCCTAAATTGTTTTTTGTCTTTTTTACTTAATTTATACATATCTATAGGAAGACTTTTTATAATTAATCTTAAATCAACAGCGCTGGAGTTATTAAGAGGGCTGCTGCTGCAATTTTCGGGTGCACCACGTGAATGCGAGACCGGTCTGCTGAAAAAAAAAAGTGAAAAATAGTACTATTATTATAATAAATTTACATTAACTCACCGTTCTCGAATATACTCGAGCGGACTCACAGCGGAACAGTCATCCCAGTTCTCACTAGCCTCTACAACAAACATTTTCGTAGCGTTGATCGGTCTATTCTTCTTCGTTTGAATGTCCACGAGCGGACTCACAGCGGAACACTCGCCCAAATTTTCAGTGGTTGCTGGGGCAAGATGCGAGACCCGTCTGCTGGACATTCTGTAAAAATATGAAAAATAGTACTATTATTATTATAATATATTTACATTAACTCACCGTTCTCGAATATACACGAGCGGACTCACAGCGGAACAGTCATCCCAGTTCTCACTAGCCTCTACAACAAACATTTTCGTAGCGTTGATCGGTCTATTCTTCTTCGTTTGAATGTCCACGAGCGGACTCACAGCGGAACACTCGCCCAAATTTTCAGTGGTTGCTGGAGCAAGATGCGAGACCCGTCTGCTGGACATTCTGTAAAAATATGAAAAATAGTACTATTATTATTATAATATATTTACATTAACTCACCGTTCTCGAATATACACGAGCGGACTCACAGCGGAACAGTCATCCCAGTTCTCACTAGCCTCTACAACAAACATTTTCGTAGCGTTGATCGGTCTATTCTTCTTCGTTTGAATGTCCACGAGCGGACTCACAGCGGAACACTCGCCCAAATTTTCAGTGGTTGCTGGGGCAAGATGCGAGACCCGTCTGCTGGACATTCTGTAAAAATATGAAAAATAGTACTATTATTATTATAATAAATTTACATTAACTCACCGTTCTCGAATATACACGAGCGGACTCACAGCGGAACACTCATCCCAGTTCTCACTAGCTACTACAACAAAAAAATTTGTAGCGTCGATCGGTCTATTCTTCTTCGTTTAAAAGAATGACTATTCTTGTGCACAATGCTGGTAATTATAATGGGCGCGCGATCCCCCACTTCTACGGAATTTATTGCTGATCCGGTACTATTTTTCACTGTCTAGTAAAACTCCGGCCAGGCTGTCGACACAGCACCGCAAGCAGAAACTGACCTTGCTCGCAGCAGATGCAGTCTGCATAGTAAGACACTCCGACTAGGCTGTTGCACAGCATCACAAGCAGAAACCGACATTGCTCGCATGTGTATCATTCAACCTATCTGTAAAGACAGGTGCAACTTGCACGTGTACCTTAGTAAGACACTGACCTATAAGTCAAGCCTCCGGCTAGGTTGTTGACACAGCATCACAAACAGAAACTGACCTTGCACACCTGTATCAATTCTGAACATTCACCCCCTATGTCTAGACAGTTACGCAGGTGCAACTTGCACGTGTACCTTAGTAAGACACTGACCTGCAAGTTCTGCAAGGTCTCGCACCTCCCCTCTCCACAGGAGCCGGTTGTTGACAACTTGTCTTATTCATAATTTTGTTTCGTGTTGAAAGGATGTCAGGATTTGGAATCCGACAGAGGAAGTGCGGGAGTGGTTTTTATTTATATCGCACAACGTGGTCGGTGGCATCAAACGAGAAGACAGGCTCCCACGGTATGTAAATTTTCATGCAAAAATTAGTAAATTAGGGCGGACCAAACCCGTGCAAATAACGGTATGTAAAATTAGGGCAGGCCAAACCCTAAAATTACGCAAATTACCGTATGCAAATTACGGTACTGGAATCAATAGCACAACATTATTGCCCCAATTGGCTGATAATTTACTATTTAATTTTACTGTAAAAACCCTTTTTCCAGCAATGGTGAATATTTCAAAACGTAATATTATTGCCCTAGTTTAGTTCAATGATTTCATTCATTGTAATATTACTAAAGTACAACGTCAGCAACTAATATTGTCCTAGTTTAATGTGATGATAATGTATTATTTCATTTATTTTAATATTACTAGAGCATGACGTCAACAACTACTATTGCCCTAACTTTGCTGATTATGTACTACTATTGCCCTAGTACGCAAATTACCGTATGAAAATTACAAAATTCTAATTAGGGTGGGCCAAACATCTAAAATTACGGTATGCAAATCACAGTATGCAAACTACGGTATGCAAATTATGGTATTCAAATTAGGGTGGGCCAAACCCCAAAATTTCGGAGGTGGGTCACGGTATGCAAATTAGGGTTGGCCAAAAACCCCACGATATGCAAATTAGGGCGGGCCAAACCCCAAAATTTCGGAGGTGGGCCACGGTATGCAAATTAGGGTGGGCCAAACACACTCGGTATGCAAATTAGGGTGGGCCGAAACCCCAAAATTTCGGGGGTGGGCCAAACCCCTGCGGGGGTGGGCCAACCCTCAAAATTGTGGGGGTGGGCCAAACCCCCGAAATTTGGGGATCAAAGGATGCCGCCAAGTTCCAACGGTCGGCAAAATTTTCCCAGGCTCAATCGTCCCCATACCTACTCGTTCAACTCTACATAATAACAATTCTGATAGCAGAAACATTTTAATTGCTTTAAAAGAATTTAAGAAGAATAAAAAAAAATACGTAATCCAAGACTAATACCTGTACCGAAAAAAGGTGGCATATTACCACTTATACCAATATTCGCTGGATTAAGTGCATTAGGAACATTAGCGGGGGGTCCGGCAGGTATCGCAAAGGCCGTAAATTATGTGAAGTCAGCAAATAAATTATTACAAGAAAATCAACGTCATAATAAAACAATAGAAGCAATTGCTTTAGGAAAAGGTTTATATTTAAAACCATACAAAAAAGGGTTAGGATTATATTTACAACCCTCTTCATATTCACAAACAAAAATGCAAAAAAAACTATTAAAGAAGCTACCAAAACATGCTCTAACTAATATTGAGTTATTAAAATATGCAAAGATTTTAAAAATACAAAATTTCAGAGGAGTTTTTTTGAGAAATAATTTACCTAAACGAATTAATTTTAAAGAATGTGGAATTATTAATTTGGATGATTCTAATAATCCAGGCACCCAGTGGGTACCATATAAAAAATTTGGTAAAAATATATTATATTTACACAGTTTTGGTAATTTAAAACCTCCAAAAGAAATAGTTAAGTATTTTGTTAACTCTAATATTAAATACAATTATAATCAATACCAGTTATTTAACACTGTTCATTGTGGATATCTTTGTTTAAAATTTTTATGTAATAAACATTGTCTGTGAATAAGTATTTGAGTAATACACAAACTGCAAGCAAGCAATGTCGTACACATTTACTTTTCCGGGTAATAGTGCTCACTTATCTCAAACCATATCTCCAGCTATTCAACTCGATCCTAATAGTCAATATGTAATAGGGTTAATAAATTTTGAATCTTATAATTCTATTCCAAACATTGATGCTCGAAACAATAAATTTTACGCAGGTGATTTTGAAATTACTATACCAGAAGGATCATATGAACTAGAAGATATAAATAGATATTTAAAAAGGAAATGTAAAAGTACTGACGTTAAGGAAAAAACAAATATTTCAATTCAAGCGAATAATAATACTTTAAAATGTAAAATGTTATGTAATTGGGATGTAGATTTTACTAAACCAAATACAAATAGAGAATTATTAGGTTTTAAATCAAAAGTATATCAGGGTGGGAGGTTTCATTGTATCAGAAAATCCTGTAAATATAATAAAAGTAAGTGCTATTAGTATAGAATGCAATATAGTAACAGGTTCATACGATAATTCATAACAAGATCATAGAATTTACGAGTTTTACCCAAATATTCCATCAGGATTTAAAATTATTGAAAATCCGTTAAATGTTATCTATCTACCAGTCAATACTAGTATTATTGATAATATTTCGCTTAAAATAGTTGATCAGTCAGGTGCATTAGTCAATTTTAGACAAGAACTTATCACGATAAGACTACATTTGAAAAAATGGGTATAATATATAATATACATACTAAATTACATATAAAGAGAAAACATTGTAATGCAGACGTCAGTAAAAACCAAGCAAGCCATCAACTAACAAGTGAGAATAAATCTTATTTGAAAGCTCTGGGATTTAAAGTAATATCAAGAAATAGTGTTAAAAACGGAAGGAAAAAAGAAATATAATAAAAAAGATAAAAATATATTAACACGTTTACTACTTTACATACATTGTAAAATTCGTACATCATTTTGTAAGTGTTCTAATTACATATATTGTGTACAAAAACAAGAAAATGAGTGAAAATATTTTAAATGTGAAGGAACATGTATATTTCGATGAAAGAATAGAAAGTGCCGAAACACATACTTATCATTCATATACATCAACTTTACTAGAAAACAATGACGAAATTAGAATAACCGGATTTATATACGTTACCATCGAATAGTTTTATTTATATTGAGGGACAATTATTAGATCATGAAGATAAGAAATCAACTACAGGAAAATTTATAAACAATGGGATAATGCACCTGTTTGATGAGATTCGCTATGAAATTGATGGAATTGTTATAGAACGTATTCGTAATCCAGGAATTACAACAACTTAAAAAAATTATTGTTCATATTCACCAAATGAATGTCATGCATTAATAAACGCCTGTTGGTCACCATCTACAGTTAATATTGATATAAAAAACAATAAAGGCAATTTTAGCTTTTGCATTCCACTTCGCATGGTATTAGGTTTCGCAGAAGATTATAAAAAACTTATTTTAAATGTCCGTCAAGATTTAGTTCTTCTACGTAGCAGTTCTGATAAAAATGCTATAATTACAACAAGTGCTACGGAGGATAAGTTAAAAATAAAACTTTCCAAAATACAATGGTATATGCCTCATATAACAGTTGCAGACCAAGAAAAATTAAAATTGATAAAGTACCTGGATAACAACGTAGAACTATCAATTCCATTTCGAAGCTGGGAGTTACATGAATTTCCAGTGTTACCAGAAACTCAACAACACACCTGGCCTGTGAAAACTCTAGCACAATCGGAAAAACGTAGATTTATCATTTTCGGATTACAAACAGGTCGTAAACAAAATTTTCTTAAAGAAATGAGTTTATTCGACCACTGTAATTTAAATAATTTTAGAGCTGAGTTAAATTCTCAAGTTTTTCCATATAATAATATGAATTTAGATTTTGACAATATTCATTAGGCTATTTTATAGTATATGTTTACACAATTTCAATTTGCATATTATCAAAAAAATAATGAACCAATTTTTTCGACAGAAGAATTTAAAAAAAAATGTCCTACTATTGTACTAAATACACAATATCAAAATGAAACTATAAAATCAGGTGGAATAGATTTAACATTAAATTTTAACACAAAGACGAGTATTCCTGCACAAACTACTGCTTACTGTTTATTAATATATGGTAAAATTGTTAAATACACACCTTTAACAAATAATGTACGAATTATGTAAATGTTAATAATAAAATTGTGAAAAACATACCTGTAACAAAAATGTATGAATTATGTAATGTTATAAAATGAATAAATAGTTATTTTTTATACAAGACGATAAAATAATATTTTATCGACAAGCGAAAGTGTTAATTCACGAGCGATATAATCGCGAGTAAATTATTTTCGTGAGTCGATAATGTAATTTTATCGTCGTGTATAAAATTCTATTTTTTTCTATAGCAGGTTTTGAAGCGAAAAGAATTAGAAAAATTAAATTAATATTTAAGAACAAATTTAAAATGTCAGTAGTGTGCGTTGTTATGGAAATGTACTTCTAATAAACAAAAGTTAAAGTACTTTATCTACCCTTGCTTTTAAAGTGTTACATTATCTATCCTTGCGGTTAAAGTGCTACTTTATCCACTATTTTGAGTTGATAAAATTACACTTTAACATCTGCTATAGAAAAAAATATATATAATACTTTATTGTTTTTATTATTATTGTATTTACAAAATATTTTAATCTCCCATATCCCTTACAAATATAATTGGAATAGACTGCTTCGTTCATGGCTTGCAGATAGTTAGAAGAGACTGCTTCACTGCGATATTCGGAATGTGCTGCTTCATCCATGCTAAGAATTAAAATTTTTTTGATGAAATATTTGAATTCGTAAGTATTTTTATTTGTTTATCATATACATTTTCTTTTCGTATTAAATTTTCTTTACAAAATAGTTCAACATTTTTTAATTTTGCAACTTCTTCTAAACTTTCATTTTTTCTACAATAAGATGGTGCTATATGAGTACCAAATATTTTACGATTAATAATTCTCTTGGGAATTGATTGCAAGTTATTACTCACCGCAGGACTTTGCATTTTTAACTGTCTCCACCAAACAAATCACTTATTTTAAATACATTAATTTCTTTCCAATCGCAAGAATATTTTAACCTTGGCATAACAAATCCAGCACGTGTACGAAACTCTTCTTCTTTCATATATATTACATTTTTAAATGGATCCTAAATATAAACACAAAGTGATTTGTTAAAAATATACACATCACTAAACTGACTGACTGCGTTCACCGCTATATATATTTTTTTTGATATCACTAGAATCTTCAAAGTACGTCCTTGCTGTAGTAAAACATTTGTATAACTTTTTAAAATTACTTTGGTTTATTAAAAAAATTTCACTATCTTTATGCAGAATAAAACTGAATGATAAATCCACACACCCACAACTAGCTGATAAAGCGCCGCTTATTAAAACATTATTTAAATGTTGTACTTTAACTGTTACACTTGAGTTGAATTTCGGTAAAGTAATTTTAATTAGCTTCATAATGCGATCAGAGCGGAAAACGAACTGAATAAACATTAAGTCGTATATCCCAAAAAGGTTACAGTTTATCGTTAAAAATTGATTACAAAATGTTCTAGTAGTTTTTCGTTAATTACACAACAGAGCAACACAAGTTTGCAGTTCTAATAATAATAAGCTGATATATTTCATCAGAAAATGTTCTAGAAGAATTTTATGTACATCCGCCAATGTGAGCTGATAAATTATTCAGATCAGTCTATAATTAGCTGATAGTTCACGCAATAAGGTAATCATATCAACTTGTTTACACTCGAAAAGATAATTTCAACTTCAATTTCGCTGTGGACACAGCAACGACTAGTCGACGTCCTCGTTACATCTTAATACTTGTTAATTACCTAAAAAATAAACCTATATGACTAAATACAGGTACCCCACCTGTTCATTAAACAATAGCCGTAGACAGGTACCTACCTGTTAAGTAATTAAACAATACACCTACCTGATACAGGTTAATTAAAACAATACACCTACCTGATACAGGTTAATTAAAACAATACACCTACCTGATACAGGTTGGCTAAAACAACACACCTAACTGACCAGTCTCCTCTACCTGGATAAAACAGGGGTTGCTGAAGAAGGGGTTAGGGGTTGCTGAAGAAGGGGCTAGGGGTTGCTGAAGAAGGGGCTAGGAGTTGCTGAAGAACTGCCCCTAAGGAGTTGCTGAAGAACCGAAGAAGAAGGGGTTCAAAATCCAAGAAATCCACCCCTAAGTACTAAGGGGTTGCTGAAGAACTGGCTAGAGGTTGCTGAAGAACTGCCGAAGAAGGGGTTCACACAGCCAAAAAATCCAAGAAATCTACCCCTAAGACTTAAGGGGTTGCTGAAGAACTGCTGAAGAGTGGTAGATCTGGATGACCACGGTCATCGAGCTAGGCCGATCATCGAGTTTGAGTTAGAATCCTTACAGCATATCTACTAATATTTTTGTTAAAACATTCATATTCATGCTTTAGGATCTATACTATGGATAATTTTAGTATTAGACATGCAAAAGTGACCATAACGTGATACCAATCAGATAATAAACCTTCAATTTTCGGGTGTCATTTTAATGAATACGTTGTTTATTGTAAGCTACATGGGCTGGATTCTAGAATACCTACCACACTTGAAATAGCAATTTTCTTGTTGCAATGTTTTCTTTTAGCTAAAATATGATGAAGAATTAAAATATTCGAGCGCGAAAGCAAATATTTATTTGTTTTTTACAAAAATAAAGTCAGATTTTACCTATTCTTGAAATGGATATTTTTGTTAAAACATTCATATTCATATTTTAGGATATATACTATGGATATTTTTAGCATTGGACATACAAAAGTGACCAGATCGTGGTACCAATCAGATAATAAACATTCAATTTTCGGGTGTTATTTTAATGAATACTTTGTATATTGTAAGCTACATGGGCTGGATTCTGGGATACCTACCACACTTAAAATACCAATTTTCTTGTTGTAATGTTTTCTTTTAGCTAAAATATGATGAAGATTTGTAAAGTTCGGGTGCGGAAGCAAATATTTATATGATTTTTTATAAAAATAAAGTCAGATTTTACCTAATCTTGATGAATACGTTGTATATTGTAAGCTACATGGGCTGGATTCTAGTATACCTACCGCACTTGAAACAGCAATTTTCTTCTTGCAATGTTTTCTTTTAGCTAAAATATGATGAAGAATTATATAATTCGGGCGCGGAAGCAAATATTTATATGATTTTTTAGAAAAATAAAATCAGATAATATTCTTGAAATGGATATTTTTATTAAAACATTCATATTTATTCTTTAGGATCTATACTATGGATAATTTCAGCATTGGACATGCAAAAGTGACCATAACGTGGTACCAATCAGATAATAAACATTCAAGTTTCGTATGTCATTTTAATAAATACGTTGTATATTGTAAGCTACATGGGATGGATTCTAGAATACCTACCACACTTGAAATAGCAATTTTCTTGTTGCAATGTTTTCTTTTAGCTAATATATAATGAAGAATCATAAAATTCGGGTGCGGAAGCAAATATTTATATGATTTTTTACAAAAATAAATTCAGATTTTACCTATTCTTGATGAATACTTTGTATGTTGTAAGCTACATGGGCTGGATTTTAGAATACCTACCTCACTTAACATAGCAATTTTCTTGTTGCAGTGTTTTCTTTTAGCTAAAATATGATGAAGAATTATAAAATTCGGGCGCGGAAGCAAATATTTATATGATTTTTACAAAAATAAAGTCAGATTTTACCTACTCTTAAAATGGATATTTTTGTTAAAACATTCATATTCATGCTTTAGGATCTATACTATGCATAATTTTAGCATTAAACATGCAAAAGTGACCATAACGTAGTACCAATCAGATAATAAACATTTAATTTTCGGGTGTCATTTTAATGAATACGTTGTATATTGTAAGCTACATGGGCTGGATTCTAGAATACCTACCACACTTGAAATGGTATATTAAAACATAAGTTGTAGAAGGCAACCTTTTCTAGAACGAGTTTGAATTTCGGGAACGAGCGCGAAGCAGCGAGTGCCCGAAGGAACGAGTGCTTGAATTGCCTTCTATAACGAAAGTTTTGTACTATTTTCTTTGTTTCGGCTTTTATTTACATTATTTTTTATAATAATATTTGACAATTTCCATTAAGGGATTTTTTTGATAGAATAGTTTGGTTGGTGACAGTGATTTCTGTTTCGTCTGTTGCCTAGATAAATTAGAATTACTTTGTCAGTTGCCTAGAAATTTTGTGTATTTAATGCAGTCATGCCAATCTCAAATAACAAAATATAACCAAAAATCGTTTAACAATGAAGCTCCTTCTAACATAAACAAGCGTGCTGGAATACGATATTCTAATTCCGAAACAGAGAAAAGCAATTTTCTTGTTGCAATGTTTTCTTTTAGCTAAAATTTGATGAAGAATTATAAAATACGGGCGCGGAAGCAAATATTTATATGATTTTTTACAAACATAAAGTCAGATTTTACCTATTCTTGATGAATACGTTGTATATTGTATGCTACATGGGCTGGATTCTAAAATGCTTACCACACTTGAAACAGCAATTTTCTTGTTGCAATGTTTTCTTCTAGCTAAAGTATGATGAAAAATTATAAAATTCGGGCGTGGAAGCAAATATTAATATGATTTTTTACAAAATAAAATTCAGATTTTACCTTTTCTTGATGAATACGTTGTATATTGGAAGCTACATTGGCTGGATTCTAGAATACCTACCACACTTGAAATAGCAATTTCCCTGTTGCAATGTTTTTTTTAGCTAAAATATGATGAAGAATTATAAAATTCAGGCGCGGAAGCAAATATTTATATAATTTTTTACAAAAATAAAGTCAGATTTTACCTATTCTTGGAATGGATATTTTTGTTAAAACATTCATATTCTTGCTTTAGGATCTATACTATGGATAATTCTAGCATTAGACATGCAAAACTGACCATAACGTGGTGCCAATCAGATAATAAACATTCAATTATCGGGTGTCAATTTAATGAATACGTTGTATATTGTAAGCTACATGGGCTGGATTCTAGAATACCTACCACACTGGAAATAGCAATTTTCTTGTTGCAATGTTTTCTTTTATCTAAAATATGATGAAGAATTATAAGATTCGGGCGCAGAAGCAAATATTTATGTAATTTTTTACAAAAATAAAGTAAGATTTTACCTATTCTTGATGAATACGTTGTATATTGTAAGCCACATGAGCTGGATTCTAGAACACCTACCACACTTGAAATGGTATATTAAAACATAAGTTGTAGAAGGCAACCTTTTCTAGAACGAGTTTGAATTTCAGGAACGAGCGCGAAGCAGCGAGCGCCCGAACGAACGAGTGCTTGAATTGCCTTCTATAACGAAAGTTTTGTACTATTTTCTTTGTTTCGGCTTTTATTTACATTATTTTTTATAATAATATTTGACAATTTCCATTAAGGGATTTTTTTGATAGAATAGTTTGGTTGGTGACAGTGATTTCTGTTTCGTTTGTTGCCTAGATAAATTAGAATTATTTTGTCAGTTGCCTAGAAATTTTGTGTATTTAATGCAGACATGCCAATCTCAAATAACAAAATATAACCAAAAATCGTTTAAGAATGAAGCTCCTTCTAACATCAATAAGAGTGTTGGAATATGATATTCTAATTCCGAAACAGAGAAAAGCAATTTTCTTGTTGCAATGTTTTCTTTTAGCTAAAATATGATGAAGAATTATAAAATACGGGCGCGAAAGCAAATATTTATATGATTTTTTACAAACATAAAGTCAGATTTTACCTATTCTTGATGAATACGTTGTATAATGTATGCTACATGGGCTGGATTCTAAAATGCCTACCACACTTGAAACAGCAATTTTCTTGTTGCAATGTTTTCTTCTAGCTAAAATATGATGAAAAATTATAAAATTCGGGCATGGAAGCAAATATTAATATGATTTTTTACAAAAATAAATTCAGATTTTACCTTTTCTTGATGAATACGTTGTATATTGGAAGCTACATTGGCTGGATTCTAGAATACCTACCACACTTGAAATAGCAATTTTCCTGTTGCAATGTTTTCTTTTAGCTAAAACATGATGAAGAATTATAAAATTCAGGCGCGGAAGCAAATATTTATATAATTTTTTACAAAAATAAAGTCAGATTTTACCTATTCTTGGAATGGATATTTTTGTTAAAACATTCATATTCATGCTTTAGGATCCATACTATGGATAATTCTAGCATTAGACATGCAAAACTGACCATAACGTTGTGCCAATCAGATAATAAACATTCAATTATCGGGTGTCATTTTAAAGAATACGTTGTATATTGTAAGCTACATAGGCTGGATTCTAGAATACCTACCACACTTGAAATAGCAATTTTCTTGTTGCAATGTTTTCTTTTATCTAAAATATGATGAAGAATTATAATATTCGAGCGCGAAAGCAAATATTTATTTGTTTTTTACAAAAATAAAGTCAGATTTTACCTATTCTTGAAATGGATATTTTTGTTAAAACATTCATATTCATATTTTAGGATATATACTATGGATATTTTTAGCATTGGACATACAAAAGTGACCAGATCGTGGTACCAATCAGATAATAAACATTCAATTTTCGGGTGTTATTTTAATGAATACTTTGTATATTGTAAGCTACATGGGCTGGATTCTGGGATACCTACCACACTTAAAATACCAATTTTCTTGTTGTAATGTTTTCTTTTAGCTAAAATATGATGAAGATTTGTAAAGTTCGGGTGCGGAAGCAAATATTTATATGATTTTTTATAAAAATAAAGTCAGATTTTACCTAATCTTGATGAATACGTTGTATATTGTAAGCTACATGGGCTGGATTCTAGTATACCTACCGCACTTGAAACAGCAATTTTCTTCTTGCAATGTTTTCTTTTAGCTAAAATATGATGAAGAATTATATAATTCGGGCGCGGAAGCAAATATTTATATGATTTTTTAGAAAAATAAAATCAGATAATATTCTTGAAATGGATATTTTTATTAAAACATTCATATTTATTCTTTAGGATCTATACTATGGATAATTTCAGCATTGGACATGCAAAAGTGACCATAACGTGGTACCAATCAGATAATAAACATTCAAGTTTCGTATGTCATTTTAATAAATACGTTGTATATTGTAAGCTACATGGGATGGATTCTAGAATACCTACCACACTTGAAATAGCAATTTTCTTGTTGCAATGTTTTCTTTTAGCTAATATATAATGAAGAATCATAAAATTCGGGTGCGGAAGCAAATATTTATATGATTTTTTACAAAAATAAATTCAGATTTTACCTATTCTTGATGAATACTTTGTATGTTGTAAGCTACATGGGCTGGATTTTAGAATACCTACCTCACTTAACATAGCAATTTTCTTGTTGCAGTGTTTTCTTTTAGCTAAAATATGATGAAGAATTATAAAATTCGGGCGCGGAAGCAAATATTTATATGATTTTTACAAAAATAAAGTCAGATTTTACCTACTCTTAAAATGGATGTTTTTGTTAAAACATTCATATTCATGCTTTAGGATCTATACTATGCATAATTTTAGCATTAAACATGCAAAAGTGACCATAACGTAGTACCAGTCAGATAATAAACATTTAATTTTCGGGTGTCATTTTAATGAATACGTTGTATATTGTAAGCTACATGGGCTGGATTCTAGAATACCTACCACACTTGAAATGGTATATTAAAACATAAGTTGTAGAAGGCAACCTTTTCTAGAACGAGTTTGAATTTCGGGAACGAGCGCGAAGCAGCGAGTGCCCGAAGGAACGAGTGCTTGAATTGCCTTCTATAACGAAAGTTTTGTACTATTTTCTTTGTTTCGGCTTTTATTTACATTATTTTTTATAATAATATTTGACAATTTCCATTAAGGGATTTTTTTGATAGAATAGTTTGGTTGGTGACAGTGATTTCTGTTTCGTCTGTTGCCTAGATAAATTAGAATTACTTTGTCAGTTGCCTAGAAATTTTGTGTATTTAATGCAGTCATGCCAATCTCAAATAACAAAATATAACCAAAAATCGTTTAACAATGAAGCTCCTTCTAACATCAACAAGCGTGCTGGAATACGATATTCTAATTCCGAAACAGAGAAAAGCAATTTTCTTGTTGCAATGTTTTCTTTTAGCTAAAATTTGATAAAGAATTATAAAATACGGGCGCGGAAGCAAATATTTATATGATTTTTTACAAACATAAAGTCAGATTTTACCTATTCTTGATGAATACGTTGTATATTGTATGGCTACATGGGCTGGATTCTAAAATGCTTACCACACTTGAAACAGCAATTTTCTTGTTGCAATGTTTTCTTCTAGCTAAAGTGTGATGAAAAATTATAAAATTCGGGCGTGGAAGCAAATATTAATATGATTTTTTACAAAATAAAATTCAGATTTTACCTTTTCTTGATGAATACGTTGTATATTGGAAGCTACATTGGCTGGATTCTAGAATACCTACCACACTTGAAATAGCAATTTCCCTGTTGCAATGTTTTTTTTTAGCTAAAATATGATGAAGAATTATAAAATTCAGCGCGGAAGCAAATATTTATATAATTTTTTACAAAAATAAAGTCAGATTTTACCTATTCTTGGAATGGATATTTTTGTTAAAACATTCATATTCTTGCTTTAGGATCTATACTATGGATAATTCTAGCATTAGACATGCAAAACTGACCATAACGTGGGTGCCAATCAGATAATAAACATTCAATTATCGGGGTGTCAATTTAATGAATACGTTGTATATTGTAAGCTACATGGGCTGGATTCTAGAATACCTACCACACTTGAAATGGTATATTAAAACATAAGTTGTAGAAGGCAACCTTTTCTAGAACGAGTTTGAATTTCGGGAACGAGCGCGAAGCAGCGAGTGCCCGAAGGAACGAGTGCTTGAATTGCCTTCTATAACGAAAGTTTTGTACTATTTTCTTTGTTTCGGCTTTTATTTACATTATTTTTTATAATAATATTTGACAATTTCCATTAAGGGATTTTTTTGATAGAATAGTTTGGTTGGTGACAGTGATTTCTGTTTCGTCTGTTGCCTAGATAAATTAGAATTACTTTGTCAGTTGCCTAGAAATTTTGTGTATTTAATGCAGTCATGCCAATCTCAAATAACAAAATATAACCAAAAATCGTTTAAACAATGAAGCTCCTTCTAACATCAACAAGCGTGCTGGAATACGATATTCTAATTCCGAAACAGAGAAAAAGCAATTTTCTTGTTGCAATGTTTTCTTTTAGCTAAAATTTGATGAAGAATTACTCTGAGATAGCGCGTAATATTTATATGATTTTTTACAAACATAAAGTCAGATTTTACCTATTCTTGATGAATACGTTGTATATTGTATGCTACATGGGCTGGATTCTAAAATGCTTACCACACTTGAAACAGCAATTTTCTTGTTGCAATGTTTTCTTCTAGCTAAAGTGTGATGAAAAATTATAAAATTCGGGCGTGGAAGCAAATATTAATATGATTTTTTACAAAATAAAATTCAGATTTTACCTTTTCTTGATGAATACGTTGTATATTGGAAGCTACATTGGCTGGATTCTAGAATACCTACCACACTTGAAATAGCAATTTCCCTGTTGCAATGTTTTTTTTAGCTAAAATATGATGAAGAATTATAAATTCAGGCGCGGAAGCAAATATTTATTATAATTTTTTACAAAAATAAAGTCAGATTTTACCTATTCTTGGAATGGATATTTTTGTTAAACATTCATATTCTTGCTTTAGGATCTATACTATGGATAATTCTAGCATTAGACATGCAAAACTGACCATAACGTGGTGCCAATCAGATAATAAACATTCAATTATCGGGTGTCATTTAATGAATACGTTTGTATATTGTAAGCTACATGGGCTGGATACTAGAATACCTACCACACTGGAAATAGCAATTTTCTTGTTGCAATGTTTTCTTTTATCTAAAATATGATACTCTGAGATAGCGCGTAGGGCGCAGAAGCAAATATTTATGTAATTTTTTACAAAAATAAAGTAAGATTTTACCTATTCTTGATGAATACGTTGTATATTGTAAGCCACATGAGCTGGATTCTAGAACACCTACCACACTTGAAATGGTATATTAAAACATAAGTTGTAGAAGGCAACCTTTTCTAGAACGAGTTTGAATTTCAGGAACGAGCGCGAAGCAGCGAGCGCCCGAACGAACGAGTGCTTGAATTGCCTTCTATAACGAAAGTTTTGTACTATTTTCTTTGTTTCGGCTTTTATTTACATTATTTTTTATAATAATATTTGACAATTTCCATTAAGGGATTTTTTTGATAGAATAGTTTGGTTGGTGACAGTGATTTCTGTTTCGTTTGTTGCCTAGATAAATTAGAATTACTTTGTCAGTTGCCTAGAAATTTTGTGTATTTAATGCAGACATGCCAATCTCAAATAACAAAATATAACCAAAAATCGTTTAAGAATGAAGCTCCTTCTAACATCAATAAGAGTGTTGGAATATGATATTCTAATTCCGAAACAGAGAAAAGCAATTTTCTTGTTGCAATGTTTTCTTTTAGCTAAAATATGATGAAGAATTATAAAATACGGGCGCGAAAGCAAATATTTATATGATTTTTTACAAACATAAAGTCAGATTTTACCTATTCTTGATGAATACGTTGTATAATGTATGCTACATGGGCTGGATTCTAAAATGCCTACCACACTTGAAACAGCAATTTTCTTGTTGCAATGTTTTCTTCTAGCTAAAATATGATGAAAAATTATAAAATTCGGGCATGGAAGCAAATATTAATATGATTTTTTACAAAAATAAATTCAGATTTTACCTTTTCTTGATGAATACGTTGTATATTGGAAGCTACATTGGCTGGATTCTAGAATACCTACCACACTTGAAATAGCAATTTTCCTGTTGCAATGTTTTCTTTTAGCTAAAACATGATGAAGAATTATAAAATTCAGGCGCGGAAGCAAATATTTATATAATTTTTTACAAAAATAAAGTCAGATTTTACCTATTCTTGGAATGGATATTTTTGTTAAAACATTCATATTCATGCTTTAGGATCCATACTATGGATAATTCTAGCATTAGACATGCAAAACTGACCATAACGTTGTGCCAATCAGATAATAAACATTCAATTATCGGGTGTCATTTTAAAGAATACGTTGTATATTGTAAGCTACATAGGCTGGATTCTAGAATACCTACCACACTTGAAATAGCAATTTTCTTGTTGCAATGTTTTCTTTTATCTAAAATATGATGAAGAATTATAATATTCGAGCGCGAAAGCAAATATTTATTTGTTTTTTACAAAAATAAAGTCATATTTTACCTATTCTTGAAATGGATATTTTTGTTAAAACATTCATATTCATATTTTAGGATATATACTATGGATATTTTTAGCATTGGACATACAAAAGTGACCAGATCGTGGTACCAATCAGATAATAAACATTCAATTTTCGGGTGTTATTTTAATGAATACTTTGTATATTGTAAGCTACATGGGCTGGATTCTGGGATACCTACCACACTTAAAATACCAATTTTCTTGTTGTAATGTTTTCTTTTAGCTAAAATATGATGAAGATTTGTAAAGTTCGGGTGCGGAAGCAAATATTTATATGATTTTTTATAAAAATAAAGTCAGATTTTACCTAATCTTGATGAATACGTTGTATATTGTAAGCTACATGGGCTGGATTCTAGTATACCTACCGCACTTGAAACAGCAATTTTCTTCTTGCAATGTTTTCTTTTAGCTAAAATATGATGAAGAATTATATAATTCGGGCGCGGAAGCAAATATTTATATGATTTTTTAGAAAAATAAAATCAGATAATATTCTTGAAATGGATATTTTTATTAAAACATTCATATTTATTCTTTAGGATCTATACTATGGATAATTTCAGCATTGGACATGCAAAAGTGACCATAACGTGGTACCAATCAGATAATAAACATTCAAGTTTCGTATGTCATTTTAATAAATACGTTGTATATTGTAAGCTACATGGGATGGATTCTAGAATACCTACCACACTTGAAATAGCAATTTTCTTGTTGCAATGTTTTCTTTTAGCTAATATATAATGAAAAATCATAAAATTCGGGTGCGGAAGCAAATATTTATATGATTTTTTACAAAAATAAATTCAGATTTTACCTATTCTTGATGAATACTTTGTATGTTGTAAGCTACATGGGCTGGATTTTAGAATACCTACCTCACTTAACATAGCAATTTTCTTGTTGCAGTGTTTTCTTTTAGCTAAAATATGATGAAGAATTATAAAATTCGGGCGCGGAAGCAAATATTTATATGATTTTTACAAAAATAAAGTCAGATTTTACCTACTCTTAAAATGGATATTTTTGTTAAAACATTCATATTCATGCTTTAGGATCTATACTATGCATAATTTTAGCATTAAACATGCAAAAGTGACCATAACGTAGTACCAATCAGATAATAAACATTTAATTTTCGGGTGTCATTTTAATGAATACGTTGTATATTGTAAGCTACATGGGCTGGATTCTAGAATACCTACCACACTTGAAATGGTATATTAAAACATAAGTTGTAGAAGGCAACCTTTTCTAGAACGAGTTTGAATTTCGGGAACGAGCGCGAAGCAGCGAGTGCCCGAAGGAACGAGTGCTTGAATTGCCTTCTATAACGAAAGTTTTGTACTATTTTCTTTGTTTCGGCTTTTATTTACATTATTTTTTATAATAATATTTGACAATTTCCATTAAGGGATTTTTTTGATAGAATAGTTTGGTTGGTGACAGTGATTTCTGTTTCGTCTGTTGCCTAGATAAATTAGAATTACTTTGTCAGTTGCCTAGAAATTTTGTGTATTTAATGCAGTCATGCCAATCTCAAATAACAAAATATAACCAAAAATCGTTTAACAATGAAGCTCCTTCTAACATCAACAAGCGTGCTGGAATACGATATTCTAATTCCGAAACAGAGAAAAGCAATTTTCTTGTTGCAATGTTTTCTTTTAGCTAAAATTTGATGAAGAATTATAAAATACGGGCGCGGAAGCAAATATTTATATGATTTTTTACAAACATAAAGTCAGATTTTACCTATTCTTGATGAATACGTTGTATATTGTATGCTACATGGGCTGGATTCTAAAATGCTTACCACACTTGAAACAGCAATTTTCTTGTTGCAATGTTTTCTTCTAGCTAAAGTATGATGAAAAATTATAAAATTCGGGCGTGGAAGCAAATATTAATATGATTTTTTACAAAATAAAATTCAGATTTTACCTTTTCTTGATGAATACGTTGTATATTGGAAGCTACATTGGCTGGATTCTAGAATACCTACCACACTTGAAATAGCAATTTCCCTGTTGCAATGTTTTTTTTAGCTAAAATATGATGAAGAATTATAAAATTCAGGCGCGGAAGCAAATATTTATATAATTTTTTACAAAAATAAAGTCAGATTTTACCTATTCTTGGAATGGATATTTTTGTTAAAACATTCATATTCTTGCTTTAGGATCTATACTATGGATAATTCTAGCATTAGACATGCAAAACTGACCATAACGTGGTGCCAATCAGATAATAAACATTCAATTATCGGGTGTCAATTTAATGAATACGTTGTATATTGTAAGCTACATGGGCTGGATTTTAGAATACCTACCACACTTGAAATAGCAACTTTCTTGTTGCAATGTTTTCTTTTAGCTAAAATATGATAAAGAATTATAAAATTCGGGCGCGGAAGCAAATATTTATATGATTTTTTACAAACATAAAATCAGATTTTACCTTTTCTTGATGAATACGTTGTATATAATATGCTATATGGGCTGGATTCTAAATTGCCTACCACACTTAAAACAGCAATTTTCTTGTTGCAATGTTTTTTTCTCGCTAAAATATGATGAAAAATTATAAAATTCGTCGCGGAAGCAAATATTTATATGATTTTTTACAAAAATAAATTCAGATTTTACCTTTTTTTTTGAATACGTTGTATATTGGAAGCTACATTGGCTGGATTCTAGAATACCTACTACACTTGAAATAGCAATTTTCCTATTGCAATGTTTTCTTTTAGCTAAAATATGATGAAGAATTATAAAATTCAGGCGCGAAAGCAAATATTTATATAATTTTTTACAAAAATAAAGTCAGATTTTACCTATTGTTGAAATGGATATTTTTGTTAAAACATTCATATTCATGCTTTAGGATCTATACTATGGATAATTCTAGCATTAATAATAATAATAATAAATCAGCACTCCAGGTCTTTAAGACCCATGGCTTTTTTACAAATTTGTTTCCATATTCTCCTATCAGTAGTTTTAGTTTTCCAGTCTTTTATATTTAACAGTTCAATGTCTTTGATCACTTCGTCAAACCACTTTAACTTTGGTCGCCCTCTTCTTTTCTTCTTCATTATCCTTGTCTGTAATACAGTCGTTACTACTCTGTCCATATTTCACTCCCGTACAGCACTGTCGGTCTAATAACTGATTTGTATACCCTCACTTTTGTTGCCCAAGATATTTTCTTTGATGTTAAGAAAGTATATAATGCCCCAGTACTTTTACTTCCCTTTAATATTCTAGACCCTATTTCTACTTCTTCTTCATTCTTATTTGTTACAGTTACCCCAAGATAAGTAAACTGTGTTACTTCCTTGAACTCATAGTTCTTTCCCATGTCTGATTTTAATTTCAAAGACATTGGTTCGTTTGGGTAGTTGTTATCTAATCTCATGTAGTTGGTTTTGTTCTCATTAATTGATAGTCCCACCTCTCTACTCGTTCTTTCTAACCTTGCGAATATTTTTTCCATCTCACATTTCGTTCTTGTTAATATTGCGATGTCATCTGCATAAGCCAAAATTTGATGTTTTTTTCCGTGTAGCGTTCCTTTTCTGTGCATATTTGATTTTTGTACAACCCACTCTAGTACGGTGTTAAATAATAGGGGTGACAACGGATCTCCCTGACGTAGTCCTCTTTCGACCGTAAAACTTTCTGACGTAATGCCATCTACTAAGACTTTGCACCTGTTGTCTTTTTGTGTCATTCTTATTAGCCGCACAAGTTTTCCCGGAACGTTAAACTCTTTGAGAATATTATATAGTTGATTCTTCTTAACGGAATCGTATGCTTGTTTATAGTCTACGAAAAGAATGTG
Organism: Stenolophus ochropezus; assembly: GCA_035578165.1. NCBI lineage: Eukaryota > Metazoa > Arthropoda > Insecta > Coleoptera > Carabidae > Stenolophus > Stenolophus ochropezus. Next base: position 146,681 of record JAQOWZ010000099.1, on the reverse strand, counting down.
TAAGGGGATGTCATGTTCGTAGCTTTCTGCCATGGTTTGCTTTAAGATGAAAATCTGTTCTACAGTACTTCTATTCCTCCTAAATCCGGCTTGATACTCTCCTAGAAGATGCTCTAGTTCTTTCTCTAGTCTGTTTCTTATGCATGTAGCTAAGATCTTATAAGCGGAGTCTAACAGGGCAATTCCTCTAAAATTTTCACATTTTGTTTGATCTCCTTTTTTGTGTATAGGACACATTACGGCTACTTTCCACCTATCTGGCATTTCTTCGTTACTCCAGACATTTAATATTAAATTATATAATTCTTCTTCAACCTTTTCACCTCCATATTTGTAAATTTCCATTGGAATTCCATTTTCTCCCGGACTCTTATAATTTTTTGTGTCTTTTATGATTTTCATTATTTCATCTTTTGTCGGTGGCTCAATTTGTCTTTCGTTTGTTATACTTCCAATGTTGGTTATTACTATTTCGTTGTTCTCGTTTTCATTTAATAGTTCTGAGAAGTGTTCCTTCCATCTATTTATCTTATCTGTGCCTGTGACTAATTGACCTTCTTTATTTTTACAATATATGGCTTTTTGTTGATATCCGGTTCTCTGTTTTCGTACTTCTTGGTAGAAATTTTTTATTACTTTGTTTTTGTAATTTTCCTCTATTCTGGATAAGTTTTCTTCTAACATTTCCCTTTTTTTCCTTTGGCATATATTTTTGAAATGGTTTCTTGCTTCTTTATATTCTAGGCTGTTTTCGTTGTTCGGTTTCTGTATTAGTTGTACTCTTGCTTTGTTTTTCTTAATCATTGCTTGCCTACAATCATTGTCGAACCACTCCTTTTTGTTATTCTTCTTAGATACTCTTAAAAGTTGGTCCGATGCTTCTTCTATTGCTGATTCCATTGTTTCCCATGTTTCTTTGTCATTCGCTGTTTCTTTGCATTTTTCCAGTTTTTCGGATAAAAGTTGTTCATATTTTCTTTTTCCAGATTTTGTGTTAAGAATCCCAACGTTGTATTTTTTCATTTTGTTATTATTCGGTTTGTCACTTGGGGGGATACTCTGTTTTAATTTTACCGTTACTAAGAAATTGTCTGACCCGGCTTCTGCTCCTCTTCTGCTTTTGACATCTTTTATAAGTTTGGAAAATTTCTTTTCAATTAGCACATGGTCAATTTGATTGCAGTATTTCCCATTCGGTGCTGTCCAAGTTCCTTTGTAAATTTCTTTCCTTTGGAAGGAAGTGCTGCTAAATCTCATATTTAGTTCGGATGCGAATTCTATTAGTTTTATTCCGTTCTCATTAGAGGTTTCGTGTTTACTTTGTCCTCCCGTGATTTCTTTGTAATGTTCTTCTTTCCCTACTTTGGCATTCATGTCTCCTATTATTATTTTCACGTCGTATCTGGGAATGTTGTTCATTATTTCTCTTAATTCTTCAAAAAAGTTGTCTTTGTCTTCTTCATTTGTTTCATTTGTGTGAGCGTGGATATTTATTATAGTTATTTTCCTAAATTTTCCTCTAAGCCTAATTTTACACATTCTTTCGGAGATTGGTAAAAATTCTATCACTGAATCTTTTATTCTCTTGTTTATCATAAATCCTGTACCAAAATATTTAGTCTTAAACCCGCTATTAAACACCACATAATTTCCCATGTTAGTTATGTTATTATCTTTTTGTTTTATTTCCTGAAGAGCTGCTATGTCTATATTGTAAGAATTGAATATGTCTTCCAAATTTTTAAAAGCCCCACTTGTATTTGTTCCCCTTAGATTCCAAGTTGCTAACATTATATCTAAATTTTCTCTTCTCGTCGTTTTCATTTCCCAATAACAAGGCTTAGTTGTACCCATTTTTGATTCCTTTGAGTTTTTATTTAGCAGTTTTTTGAATTCTTATTGTTTTCTACCCTTTGTGCTTTTTCCTTAGACTTTTCTACTAAATCTTTTATTTGCGCATCCCAAACGTAATATTTGTTATCAACAACAAGACTGTCATAGTAAATTTTCGGAATTCTTTTATTCTTTCTTTCTTCTGCAGCCTTTTTTCTTATGATGTAATGCATTTTTCTTTCTTCTCTAGTCCAATCATTTTCTATATATATGTCTTTTCCTTTTAGTTTATTTTTATTTTGCATTATTTTAATCTTGTCTGAACTTTCCTCTAATTCTGCAATAATGATTGGTTGATTTCTCTTACTGGTTATTTGTTTGGTGGATTTGATTGCGCAGTTTACTTTCAATTCTGTGTGTATTAAATCTTTTACTGCTTCTTTTGGTTTCCTTTCTTGTGCACTTAATCCTTTAATTACTATGTTATTTGTCCTACTTCTTTTATCCTGTTCTTCTAAGTTTTTCCGTAAGATCTGGATTTCTTCCTTCATTTGTTTTCTTTCTTCTTCCCACTTCATTTCCTTTCTATTATGCTCTTCTTTTAGCTTTTTTATTGAGATGGTATTATTTTTGATTTCAAGTTTTAAATCTTCATGGTTTCTGTTCAGTTGATCTTTTATATCGTTTATGGACGTTTTCAGTTCCATCATCATTCCTATTATTTCTTCCATTTCTTCTTTATCTTTATCTAAACTTTGTTTTGTTAATGATGTTGTTGGTTTGCTTTTCTTGAGAATATTTTCCTGTTCGTTATTGTGTTGTTCTCTCTTTCGTTTTTCTAGAGAGTCGCATCGACTTCTGAAATTTGTTGACATTTGCCTATGCATGTCTAGCATTAGACATGTAAAATTGACCATAACGTGGTGCCAATCAGATAATAAACATTCAATTATCGGGTGTCATTTTAATGAATACGTTGTATATTGTAAGCTACATGGGCTGGATTCTAGAATACCTATCACACTTGAAATAGCAATTTTCTTGTTGCAATGTTTTCTTTTATCTAAAATATGATGAAAAATTATAAAATTCGGGCGCAGAAGCAAATATTTATATAATTTTTTACAAAAATTAAGTCAGATTTTACCTATTCTTGATGAACACGTTGTATATTGTAAGCTACATGGGCTGTATTCTAGAATACCTATCACAATTGTAATAGCAATTTTCTTGTTGCAATGTTTTCTTTTAGCTAAAATATGATGAAGAATTATAAGATTCGGGCGCAGAAGCAAATATTTATATGATTTTTTCAAATATAAAGTAATATTTTACCTATTTTTGATGAATACGTTGTATATTGTAAGCCACATGGGCTGGATTCTAGAACACCTACCACACTTGAAATGGTATATTAAAACATAAGTTATAGAAGGCAACCTTTTCTAGAACGAGTTTGAATTTCAGGAACGAGCGCGAAGCAGCGAGCGCCCAAACGAAGGAGTGCTGGAATTGCCTTCTATAACGAAAGTTTTGTACTATTTTCTCTGTTTCGGCTTTTATTTACATTATTTTTTATAATAATATTTGACAATTTCCATCAAGGGATTTTTTTGATAGAATAGTTTGGTTGGTGACAGTGATTTCTGTTTCGTCTGTTGCCTAGATAAATTAGAATTACTTTGTCAGTTGCCTAGAATTTTTGTGTATTTTATGCAGTCATGCCAATCTCAAATAACAAAATATAACCAAAAATCGTTTAAGAATGAAGCTCCTCCTAACATCAATAAGAGTGTTGGAATATGATATTCTAATTCCGAAACAGAGAAAAGCAATTTTCTTGTTGCAATGTTTTCTTTTAGCTAAAATATGATGAAGAATTATAAAATACGGGCGCGGAAGCAAATATTTATATGATTTTTTAAAAACATAAAGTCAGATTTTACCTATTCTTGATGAATACGTTGTATATTGTAAGCTTCATGGGCTGGATTCTAGAATACCTACCACACTTGACATAGCAATTTTCTTGTGTTGCAATGTTTTCTTTTAGCTAAATTATAAAGAAAAATTATAAAATTCGGGCGCAGAAGCAAATATTTATATAAAATTTTACAAAAATAAAGTCAGATTATACCTATACTTGGTGAAAACGTTGTATATTGTAAACTACATGGGCTGGATTCTAGAATACCTACCACACTTGATATAGCAATTTTCTTTTGCAATGTTTTCTTTTAGCTAAGATATGATGAAAAATTATAAAATTCGGGCGCGAAAGCAAATATTTATATGATTGTTTACTATGATAAAGTCTGATTTTACCAATTCTTGAAATAAATATTTTTGTTAAAACATTCATATTCATGCTTTAGGATTTATACTATGGACAATTTTAGCATTGGACATGCAAAAGTGACGATAACGTTGTACCAATCAGATAACAAACATTAAGTTTTCGGGTGTCATTTTAATGAATACGTTGTATATTGTAAGCTACATGGGCTGGATTCTAGAATACCTTCAACACTTGAAATAGCAATTTTCTTGTTGCAATGTTTTCTTTTAGCTAAAATATGATAAAGAATTATAAAATTCGGGCGCGGAAGCAAATAGTAATATGATTTTTTAGAAAAATTAAGTCAGATTTTACCTATTCTTGATGAACACGTTGTATATTGTAAGCTATAGGTGCTGGATTATAGAATACCTACTACAATTGAAATAGCCATTTTCTTGTTGCAGTGTTTTCTTTTAGCTAAAATATGATGACAAATTATAAAATTCGGGCGCGGAAGCAAATATTTACATGATTTTTTACAAAAATAATGTCAGATTTCTCCTTTTTTGATGAATACGTTGTATATTGTAAGCTACATGAGCTGGATTCAAAAATACCTACCACACTTGAAATAGCAATTTTCTTGTTGCAATGTTTTCTTTGAGATAAAATATGTTGAAAAATAAAAAACTAGGGCGCGGAAGCAAATATTTATGTTATTTTTTACAAAAATAAAGTCAGATTTTACCTTTTCTTGATGAATACGTTGTAAATTGTAAGCTACATGGGCTGGATTCTAGAATACCTACCACACTTGAAATAGCAATTTTCTTGTTGCAATGTTTTCTTTTAGCTAAAATATTATAAAGAATTATAAAATTTGGGCGCGGAAGCAAATATTTAGATGATTTTTTACGAAAATAAAGTCAGATTTTTCCTATTCTTGAAATGGATATTTTTGTTAAAACATTCATATTCATACTTTAGGATCTATTCTATGGATAATTTTAGCATTGGACATGCAAAAGTGGCTATATCGTGGTACCAAACAGATAATAAACATTCAATTTTCGGGTGTCATTTTAAAGAATACGTTGTATATTGTAAGCTACATATGTTGGATTCTAGAATACCTACCACACTTGCAATAGCACTTTTCTTGTTGCAATGTTTTCTTTTAGCTAAAATATGTATAAGAATTATAAAATTCGGGCGCGGAAGCAAATATTTATATGAATTTTTACAAAAATAAAGTCAGATTTTACCTATTCTTGATGAATACGTTGTATATTGTAAGCTACATTGGCTGGATTCTAGAATACCTACCAAACTTGAAATAGCAATTTTCTTGTTGCAATATTTTCATTTAGCTAAAATATGATAAAGAATTATAAAATCCGGGCGCGGAAGCAAATATTTATATGATTTTTTACAAAAATAAAGTCAGATTGTACCTATTCCTGAAATTGATATTTTTATTAAAACATGCATATTCATGTTTTAGGATCTATACTAGGGATAATTTTAGCATTGAACATGCAAAAGTGAACATAACGTAGTATTTATCAGATAATAAACATTCAATTTTCAGGTGTTATTTTGTAACCCTTCCTCGATGAGGATAGGATTGACAAAAATATTTAATATGGGGTTCTTTGTCAGACTGGAGACGGAACAAGTACTAGGAGACGGAGATTGAATTAAACAGAAATACTCACGTTTGAATATATAAACAAATAAATATAATGTATATTGTTGACTGTACACTTTCGATGATAATTTATATTTTTGACTGTACACTTTCGATGTATATATACAAAAGACACAAGTGCTAAGTCAGCAAATATTAGCTTTACCTTACTCAATATTATTTATGTATTACATCCATTTCCTATTTACTTAATTGGTGCCACTAGAATGTGCTGACTTAGACTTGTTACATTCCTCCCGACTTCGAGAAATTTGCTTCCTGTAAGGAGCACAATTTCCAGAAGCACTTACTTATCCTAAACTTAATGTCTCTACATGATCACTTTGTTATTTCTCTCCCAGTTATCTGCATCGTAGCATAACACCACACATATAAATTGTTCACTTTGGAGTCCACTTCCTGTCTTGAATGATACTGAATTGCCGCGCTGTGCCACTTGACCTTGCCGTGCAATTTTTTTGTGTATATGATGACAACAGACTTTTTGCTGACCCCGGGTATCCATCGATTTTCTGTTCTGTAGCTCCTTGGTCTTCGTGCTGGTTGTGCTGGGACATGATCAGTCTTAATCTAAGCTAACTAACGTTGTTGAAACCATCCTGGTTGTGTGCTTGGTTCTCTAGGGGGCGCACTAGGTGTTACAACCCCAGGTATACCCACATCTTTATCGCGGTTTATATTTAATACTTCAAACTCTTGTCCTTGGTTGTGTTGACGCGTTCTGCGGTGCTGATTATTCAGAACTAGGTGCGTCAACGCGTTCCAGAGACAAGCAACTATACTAATAGTGCATCCCATTGTTCTATATAAATTAAATCCATTTATTATGGCGTCCAACAAATATTTAAAAATTTTGAAAATTGTATAAATCCCAATAAAGCCTGACATAAACATACCTATACTGGAGAACCAACCCTACATTTGTTTAGCCGTAGACACTGCCAAGCTTCTGAGATCACCTTTCGAGAAAAGGTCTAGAGTTGATAGGCCCTGGTCTACCGTATCTCGTCCTACTACCTTTCTCGTTATTATATTGGCTATTGCTTGTCGTTCTAGCCCGAAAATTAACGCATCTTGAGCTGATTTTATCTCTTTTTTGAGTAGATGCCGGCGTTCCCTATGTCGTCTAGAGGTTTGAATGTGAACTTTGGTTCTTGCTGTACCTCCAACATTTCTGGCTCGATACCCTGCGTTAGATGCGGGCTGAACCCAAGCCACTTATCTTCCACGAAGTACAGGGCTGGTGCTAGATGACTGCAGTCTATCTGCTCGGCTTTGTCTTGCAGGATGTGTGTTAATGGAGTCATGAACATTTCTTCCTCATCCGCAAATATGGGTAGTTCGTTGTAGCATTCTTCTACTCTCCGAATTTTCACTACCCTTGGTGTACATTGCATAATGTGGATGACTTCGCCCATGACTCGCCCTACGTACCCTAACTTATTTTTAATAAGGGTGCTTACTGCATTTGGAGCTAAGGGAGCTAGTAACAGTCGATTTCGCAACATGTCTCGCTCGAGTAGACAATGCCTGTGAATTACGTCACCATACAGGTCTCTCATTTCTCTTTTGAAGGATTGTTCAACGTAAAGGAATTTAGTATTCAGATATGCTCATAAATTTACAGTTTTTGGATTTGGAACCCCGTTGACTAAATACTTAATACCAAAGTCTTTTTTAAATGCAACTAATAATTTTGGGTGTTCGGTGAGTCAAACTTCGTTGTTACAAATGTTTGTTCTCTCCAATAATTTTACTGCGAAAATCTTTTCTCCTTCCTCGACTACCACATAACTTTTACTGTCCCTAAATTTTGATTTTTCTGTGGATACTAGGCTCACATCTCCTTCAAAAATTAGCGACATACTGCTTCCATCGCACTGCCCTGTCGCGACTCGTTCCCACACTGTTTCTCCTATTTCAGTATCCCTGCAGTAACCACTTAAAAACTTACACACTACACCACCTTTTAAACTAATCTCATTAGATTCTAATTTGACAGTCGCCGAGTAATCCTTTAATGTGATTTTTACAGTTGCTTGTACCGCAACACCTTCCCATGATACTCCATTTTCAATAAACGATCCTCCGGTGCATTTCCCAGAAATATATAACCTCCCTGCCAAAGTTAGTGAGGCTGAGATTGTTCCATTACTTAAGAGTTTGTTTATAACTGAGCTTCCCAGCCCCTTATACATTTTTGTACGATGCATCAGGCGACATTCTTCCGGACCAACTTCATGGATGTATGTAAGAAGCCCTTGTTGAACTGAAGACGTGTGACTGTGCATCCGGCAGTGCTGAATTAACCGTGTAACCTTTACCAGACAAGTGTACCCTTGGACGTTGCGAAATTCGTCTTCTTGTAATATCTGGACGTTGGCGCGAGATTCATTGTACCCTTTATCTAAATCTGGGCATTCGGCTACGTCTTTTAGCGAGATGGTCGTTATATTTGTATTCGGTCCCCTGCAGTCGAATCCGATTAGCGCGTATGCCGCACTAATAAGACTGCAAATTATCCACACAACCGGGATGGACTGCATCTGTAATTTAAAAACATTATCGTCCTGATGGTTGTATCCAGAGATAGTCTGGTGTTGGACCCTTGCTACGTGTATGGTATGGGGTGGTGGGAGTTTGTGGTAGAGCTGGCTGTTGTTCTTCAATTCGGCTTAATTCCTGTAATAAAAGTTCATAATGGTGAAGGTTATTATTTGGATTCGCTACTCTTGCTTTCTCCGGTTCCTTTGGTAGAGTTGGAGTTGTCTCTTTGTTATCCTCGTCCTTTGGAACTTCTGCTTTATAATGTTTAAGGCGATTAACGTGAACTTTGAGAATTTTGCCTGATTTATTATCTTTAATTTTATAATTTACGGGACCCAGTACTTCAATTATAAAGTACGGCCCTGTCCATGGTTTGGCTAGCTTGCGTGACGTTCCTACCTGTATTGCTGCGTCATGTAAATATACTGCATCTCCAACATTAAATTTTGTTGACATCGTGTTTTTATTAAATTGCCTATGTACTGTTTCAGTCGCTTGTGCTAAATGTTGTTTTACTTTTGTGAATGCGAACTGTAATCTTTGCCTTAGTTCTGATGCGTAATTGTCCTCGTAGTCGTAACGTAATGTCTGTGGTCTGGTTATATCATCGTATGGTAACTCAATGTCTCGTCCGTGCATTAAAAAAATGGCGTCTCTTTCGTGCTGTTATGAACGCTACTTCTGTACGCTAATAAAACATATGGTAGCCAATCGTCCCAGTCAGTTTGATCGTGCTTAACAAAATGTGACAAAATATCTTTAAATACGCGGTGACTTCGTTCTAGCACTCCATTTGTTTGAGGTCTATAGGCAGTTGTTTGAATTTTTTCGGTTCCGAAAATAGTGCATACTTCTTTAAATACTTGTGACGTAAAATTTGCTCCTAAATCTGTTAATAATTGTCTTGGGGCTCCGTGTCTTGCTATAATTTCTTGTGCTAAAATTTTTGCGATTGTACTAGCTTTCTGATCTTTTATCGCGAATGCTTCCGGGTATTTTGTGAAATGATCCTGGAATGTTAAGATATATTTATTACCTTTCAAAGTAGTCGTTAATGGACCTACAACATCCATTGATACTCTTTGCATTGGGACCGAAATTTCTTGAAACTTTTGTAGTGGTGCTGGTTTGTGATGCGGAGATGTTTTTCTTTCATTGCATGAGTGACATTTGCTGCAGAAATTTTCAATGTCCTTGCTCATGTTGTTCCAGTAAAATTTTTCTTTTATTCTTTTGTTCGTCTTTTCGTAGCCCTGATGTCCGGCATATGGTAGGTTATGATAATCGTGCATCACTTGGAATTTCATTGACGTTGGTACCACGAGTTTATGATGTCTCTTGTCTCCGGTTTTTTCTTTAAACAACAACCCCTCGGTGTCCGTAAAAAATCCATCTTTGGTCTTCATTTGCTTTATATCTTTATCTGTCTGTTGTTTTGTAAGTATAGTATGCCTGTCCCATACGGGTTCGTAGCTTTGAATTTCGGTATTAATCATATTTACTGGTATTCGTGATAATACGTCAGCATTAATATGTTTTTTTCCCGGTCTATGTATAACTTCGAAATCGTGTTCACTTAAGGTTAGTGCCCACCTGGCTAGCCGTGAATTGTCACCCTTAAATGTCATCAACCATTTCAGTGGCTTGTGGTTCGTTATGACAGTAAATTTGCGGCCATATAGATAACATCGGTAGTGCTTTACACCCCAACATACTGCTAGACATTCCCATTCTGATGTTGTATAGTTTCTTTCGGCAGGCTGTAATTGTCGACTAGCGAATGCTATCGGTCTCTCGTACCCTCCAATCTTTTGACTTAGAATAGCACTAATTGCTGTGCCACTGGCATCCGTTGACAAGATAAATTATTTTGAAAAATCTGGATGAGCTAACACTGAATCTGAGCATAGGGCATTTTTTAATTTTTCATACGCTTGCTGACACTTTTCGTTCCAATTAAATTCTTTATCTTTCTTTGTTAATTCGGTTAAAGGTTTCGCGGTTTCCGCGAAATTATGAATAAAACGTCTGTAAAATCCCACAAGCCCCGTGAAAGCCCTTACTTCTTTTACATTTCTAGGTTTTGGGTAATTTTGAATAATTGAAATTTTGTCGTTATCTGGTTTTATCCCTTCTCCTGTTATAATGTGACCCAAATATTTTGTTTCTGACTTCAAAAATTTACATTTGCTTGGTTGTAATTTCAAATTTGCTTGACGTAATTTATCAAAAATTTCTCTTAATCGACGTAAATGCTCTTGTATTCCTCCCCCATTAAATACAATGATATCATCCAGATAAACCAAACATTTCTCACCTTGCAACCCTGCTAAGATACTATTCATCAGTCTCTGGAATGTGCTGGGTGCATTCGCTAGACCAAACGCCATTTTTGTAAACTGATAATGTCCTCCGTCAGTTGTGAACGCTGTTTTTTCTTTGTCCTGCTCATCTAATTGTACTTGCCAGTATCCAGAAGCCAAATCTAATGTGGTAAACATATTAGCATTCCCTAATTGATCCAAAGTCTCCTGCATATTGGCAACAGGGAAATAGTCCCTTTTTGTAACCTAATTTAACCCTCTGAAATCTATACACACTCTAATTTTCTTTTCGCCATTCTCTAATTTCTTAGGTACCATGACAACTGGCGCTGACCATGGCGAATCCGATGGCTCTATTATCCCTGCATCCAGCATTTTCCTTATTTCCTTCTTAAGTGGTTCTTTTTGGCTAAAAGGAACCCGGTATGGTGCTTTTGCAATCGGTTGCACGTCCCCTGTAATTATTTTGTGTTTCACTTTGTGTGTGCACCCCAATTTCGTATCTTCCCAGTGAAATATATCATCGTACTCTTCTAATAACATCAACAATTCCTGTTGCACCTCGTGAGGCAGGTAATCTAACTCTAGTTGATCTTCGATCCTTTTCCTATCACTATTTCTTTGAACTGCGTTTATCTGAACCTTGTATGACTCATTGTCTAATCCTCGTTCCGGTTCATTGAGCCATACTTCCGCTTTACCTATGATCGTATTTTTACGAATTATAATCTCTTTGCTTGTTACGTTAATTAATTTTACGGGTATCTCTTTTTCTGCCTTTGTAAGGATTCTTGCCCCCATTAACCCGTGAATTTTGATTTCTTCTGGTTCCATTATGATCTCGCCCCCAGGGTAAATTAAGTTCTGTATGGCAGTACACATAAATTCGCAATTAGGTAAAATTCTTTCTGTGTACTTTAATCTAACTATCCCAATTTTCCGTGTAGGTGATCTTCCTTGTTTCAATGTACCAATCCCTACTTTGCAACTTTCTGCGTTTACCTTTAATGACGTTGCTTTATCTCGTTTATTTTTTAAAGCGTTATCCACATCGCCCTGACCTACATCAACTATGTCATGCGGCCTTGTAGCGATATTGTTTGTTGTTGACATTACCTTTGCTGGTGTCAGCATTTCTTTTGCTTTGCTGTCTGTTATCAATGGAATACTTGTGTTACCTATTATAACTTCGTTAGAGTAATAATTTATACTATCCTCATACTGTTTGAGAAAATCACGGCCTAAAATACCGTCGGCTTCTAATTTTAATTTTTCCGAACAAACAACACACTTGAACTTAATATTTACCTTATTAAAATTAAATTTTACATCCGTTACTCCAAAATAATCTAATTCGCCGCCCGAGATAGAAGTTAATGTTCCGATGCTTTCTGATTTTATTTGTTGCCCCTTAACAACTCTACTTTTAACTAATGAAACTGCCGATCCCGTATCTACTAAAAGTTTTACTGATTTATTATTTACTGATGCTAATACCAAATTTGGAATATCATTATTATTTTTTTCGATTTGAGTGATTACTATGGGTTTATTTTGATTTGAGTTATCTAGTACCTCCCGCGGTGGAGCGTGTGCGAGAGGGGCTACTCGTTTAAATGATGACTGTTATTTGTTTGATAGCGTGAATTTTGTTCATACCTTTGTTGATTTTCCTTAAATCTGTTGTTGCCGTAGTATCTCGTATCTTGGTTTGGCGGTTGATTCCTGTATCTGTTTAGGTAACCGCCATTACTTCTATGAAACTGGTATTGACGGCTGTTATTGTATATTTTCTCTCTGCACCCTATAGCAATATGGCCTGGTTTTCCACACTTCCAACATGTCCCACTTTCTCTTTGCTTGCAGTCTCTTTTAAAATGGTCAGTGGCCCCACAAGTGTAACATTTTTTTTTCTATTTTTGGTGGATTCTTGTTTACAGCTCCGATTTCTATTTGTCCTATTCTTTCACGTAGGATTTCCATTTCTTCTCTTTCTGCCATCATCACGGCGTCGTCAAATAACAAGTTTTCCTGTGCGTCCATTATTGCCCGTATATATCTTTTTATTTCCATTTTTAACCCTGTTTTAAATTGATGCATACATAGTTTATCTACGAAATTCTGTTCCACGCCTCCTTGTTGTAATAATTCTCTGTTTAGTTGCCGTAACCTCTGAGCGAATTGTTGTACAGTTTCGTTAGGTGTTTGTGTACAGTTAGATAAGTCATTGTAAATTTGTCCCGGTAATCGTTTTTTTGAAAATCTGTCTAGAAAATGTTGCGCGAATTCTTTCAGTGATAGAGTTTTACTGTGAAGTTCTGGTTTGTTCATGTACAGTTCGAAAGCCTGGCCTGTTAGTCTTATTCGCACCAGATCAACTGTGTCCTGGTCTGTCCATTCCTCAATGTCTTTTCGTATTTTAACTTTTGCAAAATATTCTTCAGGATTTTCCCCGCAAAATTCATCCAAAACATTTGCTGCCGTACTGAACTTTATTTTTGATACGTTAAAGCGACTCTCTAACTCTTTGATTACCTTTCTCGAATTTTCCCCGTTTGCCATATTTTGTTTATGATGTTAACTGACAACTTCTAATACTTGTCGTTCCACAAGTGAACCCCGAAAGGTTACTCTAATCTGACAAAAAAAAAATCCCGAACCGCTGCCACCAAATTGTAACCCTTTCTCGATGAGGATAGGATTGACAAAAATATTTAATATGGGGTTCTTTGTCAGACTGGAGACGGAACAAGTACTAGGAGATGGAGATTGAATTAAACAGAAATACTCACGTTTGAATATATAAACAAATAAATATAATGTATATTGTTGACTGTGAACTTTCGATGATAATGTATATTGTTGACCGTACACTTTCGATGTTACTCACACTTCTATTGCCGTTTATCACTACTATCTCCTATTCATTACCTTACTATATATACAAAAGACACAAGTGCTAAGTCAGCAAATATTAGCTTTACCTTACTCAATATTATTTATGTATTACATCCATTTCCTATTTACTTAATTGGTGCCACTAGAATGTGCTCACTTAGTCTTGTTACAATTTTAATGAATACGTTGTATATTTTAAGCTACATGTGCTGGATTCAAGAATACCTACCACACTTGAAATAGCAATTTTCTTGTTGCAATGTTTTCTTTTAGCTAAAATATGATGAGGAATTATAAAATTCGGGCGCAAAAGCAAATATTTATATGATTTTTTACCAAAATAAAACCAGATTTTACCTATTCTTGATGAATACGTTGCATATTGTAAGTTACATAGCCTGGATTCTAGTATACCTATTAGACTTGAAATAGCAATTTTCTTTTTGCAATGTTTTCTTTTAGCTAAAATAGGATGAAAAATTATAAAATTCGGGCGCGGAAGCAAATATTTACATGATTTTTTACAAAAATAAAATCAGATTTTACCTATTCTTGAAATGGATATTTTTGTTTAAACATTCATATTCATGCTTTAGAATCTATACTAAGGATAATTTTAGCATTAGATATGCAAAAGTGACCATAACGAGGTACCGATCAGATAATAAATATTCAAATTTCGTGTGTTATTTTAATGGATTCTATACGTTGTATATTGTAAGCTACATTGGCTGGATTCTAGAATACCTACCACACTTGAAATACTAATTTTCTTGTTGCAAGGTTTTCTTTTAGCTAAAATATAATGAAGAATTATAAAATTCGGGCACGGAAGTAAATATTTATATGATTTTATACAAAAATAATGTCAGATTGTACCTATTCTTGAAAAGGATATTTTTGTTAAAACATTCATATTCATGTTTTAGGATCTATACTATGGATAATTTTAGGATTGAACATGCAAAAGTGACCATAGCGTGGTATTAATCAGATAATAAATATTTAATTTTCCGGTGTCATTTTAATGAATATGTTGTATATTGTAAGCTACATGGGCTGGATTCTAGAACAGCTATCACACATAAAATAGCAACTTTCTTGTTGCAATGTTTTCTTTTAGCTAAATTATGATAAAGAATTATAAAATTCGGGTGCGGAAGTGAATATTTATATGATTATTTACAAAAATAAAATAAGATTTTACCTATTCTTGATGAATACGTTGTATATTGTAAGCTAAATAGGCTGGATTGTAGAATACCTACCACACTTGAAATAGTTATTATCTTGTTGTATTGTTTTCTTTTAGCTAAAATATGTTAAAGAATTATAAAATTCAGGCGCGGAAGCAAATATTTATACGATTTTTTACAAAAATAAAGTCAGATTTTACCTATTCTTGAAATGGATATTTTTGTTAAAACATTCAAATTCTTGCTTTAGGTTCTATACTATGGATAATTTTAGCATTGGACATGCAAAAGTAACCATAACGTGGTACCAATCAAATAATAAACATTCAATTTTCCGTTGTCATTTTAATGAATACGTTGTATATTGTAAGCTACATGGGCTGGATTCTGAAATACCTACCATACTTGAAATAGCAATTTTCTTGTTGCAATGTTTTCCTCTAGCCAAATATGATAAAGAATTATAATATTAGGGCGCGGGAGCAAATATTTATATGATTTTTTACAAAAAAAAATCTCAGATTTTACCTATTCTTGATGAATACGTTGTATATTTTAAACTACATGGGCTAGATACTAAAATACCTACCACACATAAAATAGCAATTTTCTTGTTGCAATGTTTTCTTTTAGCTAAAATATGACAAAGATTTATAAAATTCGGGCGCGAAAGCAAATATTTATATGATTTTTTACAAAAATAAAGTCAGATTTTACCTATTCTTGATGAATACGTTGTATATTGTAAGCTAAATGGCCTAGATTCTAAAATACCTACCACACTTGAAATAGCAATTTTCTTGTTGCAATGTTTTCTTTTAGCTAAAGTATGATAAAAAATTATAAAATTCGGGTGCGGAAGCAAATATTTATATGATTATTTACAAAAATAAAATAAGATTTTACCTATTCTTGATGAATACGTTGTATATTTAAGCTACATGGGCTGGATTCTAGAATGACTACCACACTTGAAATAGCAATTTTCTTGTTGCAATGTTTTCTTTTTGCTAAAATATGATGAAGAATTATATAATTCGGGCGGGGAAGCAAAAATTTATATGATTTAAAAAAAAAATAAAGTCAGATTTTACCTATTCTTGATAAATATGTTGTATATTGTAAGATTCACAGGCTGGATTCTAGAATACCTACCACATTTGAAATATGATATAATAATGATTAAATTTTCGGGTGTCATTTTAATGAATACGTTGTATTTTGTAAGCTACATGGGCTGAATTTTAGAATACCTACCACACTTTAAATAGCAATTTTATTGTTGCAATGTTGTCTTTTAGCTAAAATATGATAAAGAATTATAAAATTCGGGCCGAAAGCAAATATTTATATGATGTTTTACAAAAACAAAGTCAGATTTTACCTATTCTTGATGAATATTTTGTATATTGTAAGCTACATGGGCTGGATTCTAGAACACCTACCACACTGGAAATAGCAATATTCTTGTTGCAATGTTTTTTTTTAGCTAAAATATGATAAAGAATTATAAAATTCGGGCGCGAAAGCAAATATTAATGATTTTTTACAAAAATGAAGTCAGATTTTACCTTTTCTTGATGATAACTTTGTATATTGTAAGCTACATGGGCTGAATTCTAGAATACCTAACACACTTGAAATAGCAATTTTCTTGTTGAAATGTTTTCTTTTAGCTAAAATATGATAAAGAATTTTAAAATTCGGGCGCGGAAGCAAATATTAATATGATTTTTTACAAAAATAAAGTCAGATTTTACCTATTCTTGATGAATACTTTGTATATTGTAAACTACATGGGCTGGATTCTAGAATACCTACCACACTTGAAATAGCAATTTTCTTGTTGCAATATTTTCTTTTATCTAAAATATTATGAAGAATTACAAAATTCGAGCGCAGAAGCAAATATTTATATATTTTTTTTATAAAAATTAAGTCAGATTTTATCTATTCTTGATGAATACGTTGTATATTATCAGCTATATGGCCTAAATTCTAGAATACCTACCACACTTGAAATAGCAATTTTCTTGTTGCAATGTTTTCTTTTAGCTAAAATATAATAAAGAAATATAAAATTCGGGCGCGGAAAAAAATATTTATATGATTTTTTACAAAAATTAAGTCAGATTTTACCTATTCTTGATGAATACGTTGTATATTGTAAGTTACATAGGCTGGATTCTAGAATACCTACCACACTTGAAATAGCAATTTTCTTGTTGCAATGTTTTCTTTTAGCTAAATTAGGATGAAAAATTATAAAATTAGGGCGGGGAAACAAATATTTATATGATTTTTTACAAAAATTAAGTCAGATTATATCTATTCTTGATGAATACGTTGTATATTGTAAGCTACATTGGCTGGATTCTAGAATACCTACCACACTTGAAATAGCTATTTTCTTGTTGCAAGGTTTTCTTTTAGCTAAAATATGATAAAGAATTATAAAATTCGGGCACGGAAGTAAATATTTATATGATTTTATACAAAAATAATGTCAGATTGTACCTATTCTTGAAATGGATATTTTTGTTAAAACGTTCATATTCAAGCTTTAGGATCTACACTATGGATAATTTAAGCATTGAACATGCATAAGTGACCATAACTTGGTACCAATCAGATAAGAAACATTTAATTTTCGGGTGTAATTTTAATGAATTCATTGTATATTGTAAGCTACAAGCGCTAGATTCTACAATACTCACCACAATTGAAATAGGAATTTTCTAGTTGCAACGTCTTCTTTTAGCTAAAATATGATGAACAATTATAAAATTCGGGCGCGGAAGCAAATATTCATATGATTTTTACAAAAATAAAGTCAGATTTTACCTATTCTTGATAAATACGTTGCATATTGTAAGCTACATGGGCTGGATTCTAGAATACCTACTACACTTGAAATAACAATTTTCTTGTTTCAATGTTTTCTTTTAGCTAAAATATGATAAACAATTATAAAATTCGGGCGCGGAAGCAAATATTTATATGATTTTTTACAAAAATAAAGACAGATTTTATCTTTTCTTTATAAATACGTTGTATATTGTAAGCTACTTGAGCTGGATACTAGAATACCTACCACACTTGAAATAGCAATTTTCTTCTTGCAATGTTTTCTTTTAGCTAAAATATGATAAACAATTATAAAATTCGGGCGCGGAAGCAAATATTTATATGATTTTTTACAAAAATAAAGTCAGATTTTACCTATTTTTGATAAATACATTTTATATTGTAAGCTACATAGGCTGGATTCTATAATACCTACCACACTTGAAATAGCAATTTTCTTGTTGCAATGTTTTCTTTTAGCTAAAATATGATGAACAATTATAAAATTCGGGCGCGGAAGCAAATATTTATATGATTTATTACAAAAATAAAGACAGATTTTACCTTTTCTTGATAAATACGTTGTATATTGTAAGCCACTTGAGCTGGATACTAGAATACCTACCACACTTGAAATAGCAATTTTCATGTTGCAATGTTTTCTTTTAGATAAAATATGATAAAGGATTATAAAATTTGGGCGCGGAAGCAAATATTTATATGATTTTTTAGAAAAATAAAGTCAGATTTTACCTTTTTTCGATGAATACGTTGTATATTTTAAGCTACATGGGCTGGATTCTAGAATACCTACCATATTTGAAATAGTGATTTTCTTGTTGCAATGTTTTCTTTTTGCTAAAATATGAAAGAATTATAAAATTCGGGCGCGCAAGCAAATATTTATATGATTTTTTAGAAAAATAAAGTCAGATTTTACCTTTTTTCGATGAATACGTTGTATATTGTAAGCTACATGGGCTGGATTCTAAAATACCTACCACATTTGAAATAGCAATTTTCTTGTTGCAATGTTTTCTTTCAGCTAAAATATGATAAAAAATTATAAAATTCATGCGCGGAAGCAAATATTTATATGACTTTTTAAAAAAATATAGTCACAATTTATATATTCTTGAAATGGATATTTTTGTTAAAACATTCATATTAATGCTTTAGGATCTATACTATGGATAATTTAAGCATTGGTCATGCAAAAGTGACCATAACGTGGTACCAATCAGATAATAAACTTTCAATTTTCGGGTGTCATTTTAATGAATACGTTGTATATTTTAAGCTACATGGGCTGGATTCTAGAATACCTACCACACTTAAAATAGCAATTTTCTTGTTGCAATGTTTTCTTTTGCTTAAATATGATAAAGAAATATAAAATTCGTGCGTGGAAGCAAATATTTATATGATTTTTTTGCAAAAATTTAGGCAGATTTTACCTTTTCTTAAAATGGATATTTTTGTAAAAACATTCATATTCATGCTTTAGGATCTATACTATGGATAATTTTAGCATTGGACATGCAAAACAGACTATAACGTGGTACGAATCAGATAATAAACATTCAATTTTCGGGTGTCATTTAAATGAATACGTTGTATATTGTAAGCTACATGGGCTGGATTCTAGAATAACTACCACACATGAAATAGCAATTTTTTTGTTGCAAAGTTTACTTTTAGCTAAAATATGATGAAGAAATATAATATTCGGGCGCGGAAGCAAATATTTATATGATTTTATACAAAAATAAAGTCAGATTTTACCTATTCTTGAAATGGATATTTTTGTTAAAACATTCATATTCATGCATAAGGATCTATACTATGGATAATTTTAGCATTGGACTTACAAAAGTGACCATAACGGGGTAACAATCAGATAATAAACTTTCAATTTTTGGGTGTCATTTTAATGAATACGTTTTTTACTGTAAGTTACCTGGACTGGATTTTAGAATACCTACCACACTTGAAATAGCAATTTTCTTGTTGCAATGTTTTCTTTTAGCTAAAATATGATAAAGAATTATAAAATTCGGGCGCGGAAGCAAATATTTATATGATTTTTTACAAACAAAAAAAAACTCAGATTTTACCTATTCTTGATAAATACGTTGTATATTGTAAGCAATATGGGCTGGATTCTAGAATACCTACCGCACTTGAAATAGCAATTTTCTTGTTCAGTGTTTTCTTTAGCTAAAATATGATGAAAAATTATAAAATTTGGGCGCGGAAGCAAATATTTATATAATTTTTTACAAAAAAAAACTCAGGTTGTACCTATTCTTGATAAATACTTTTTCTTTTAGCTAAAATATATATAATTATGAAATTTAGGCGCAGAAGCAAATATTTATATGATTTTTTTCAAAAATAAAGTCAGATTTTACCTTTTCTTGATGGATACGTTGTTTATTGTAAGCTACATAGGATGGATTCTAGAATACCTACCACACTTGAAATAGCAATTTTCTTAATGCAATGTTTTCTTTTAGCTAAAATATGATAAAGAATTATAAAATTTGGGCGCGGAAGCAAATATTTATATGATTCTTTACAAAAATAAAGTCAGATTTTACCTATTCTTGAAATGTATATTTTTGTTAAAACATTCATAATCATGCTTAAGGATCTATACTATGGATAATTTTAGCATTGGACATGCAAAAGTGACCATAACGTGGTAACAATCAGATAATAAACCTTTAATTTTTGGGTGTCATTTTAATGAATACGTTTTATATTGTAAGCTACATGGGCTGGATTTTAGAATACTTACCACACTTGAAATAGCAATTTTCTTGTTGCAATGTTTTCTTTTAGCTAAAATATGATGAAGAATTATAAAATTCGGGCGCGGAAGCAAATATTTGTATGATTTTTTACAAAGATAAACTCAGATTTTACCTATTCTTGATAAATATGTTGTATATTGTAAGTTACATGGGCTGGATTCTAGAATACCTACCAGTCTTGAAATAGCAATTTTCTTGTTGCAATGTTTCCTTTTCGCTAAAATATGATGAAGAATTATAAAATTCGAGCGCGGAAGCTAATATTTATATGATTTTTTACAAAAATAAAGTCAGATTTTACCTATTCTTGATGAATTCGTTGTATATTGAACGCTACATGGGCTGGATTCTAGAATACCTACCACACTTGAAATAGCTATTTTCTTGTTGCAATGTTTTCTTTTAGATAAAATATGATGAAAGATATAAAATTCGGGCGCGGAAGCAAATGTTTATATGATTTTTTTACAAAAATTAAGTCAGTTTTACCTATTCTTGTTGAATACGATGTATATTGTAAGCTATATGGGCTGGATTCTAGAGTACCTACCACACTTGAAATAGCAATTTTCTTGTTGCAATGTTTTCTTTTAGCTAAAATATGATGAAGAATTATAAAATTTGGGCGCGGAAGCAAATATTTATATGATTTTTTACAAAAATAAACTCAGTTTTTACCTATTCTTGATAAATACGTTGTATATTGTAAGCTATATGAGCTGGATTCTAGAATACCTACCACACTTGAAATAGCAATTTTCTTGTTGCAGTGGTTTCTTTTAGCTAAAATATGATGAAAAATTATAAAATTTGGGCGCGGAAGCAAATATTTATATGATTTTTTACAAAAATAAACTCAGATTTTACCTATTCTTGATGAATACGTTGTATATTGTAAGCTACATGGGCCGGATTCTAGAATACCTACCACACTTGAAATAGCAATTTTCTTGTTGCAATGTTTTCTTTTAGCTAAAGTATGATGAAGAATTATAAAATTCGGGCGCGGAAGCAAATATTTGTACGATTTTTTACAAAAATAAACTCAGATTTTACCAATTCTTGATAAATACGTTGTATATTGTAAGCTATATGGGCTGAATTTTGGAATACCTACCACACTTGAAATAGCAATTTTCTTGTTGCAATATTTTCTTTTAGCTAAAATATTATGAAAAATTATAAAATTTTGGAGCGGAAGCAAATATTTATATGATTTTTTACAAAAAAAAGAAACTTAGATTTTACCTATTCTTCATGAATACGTTATATATTGTAAGCTATATGGGCTGGATTCTAGAATACCTACCACACTTGAAATAGCAATTTTCTTGTTGCAATGTTTTCTTTTAGCTAAAATATGATGAAGAATTATAAAATTCGGGCGCGGAAGCAAATATTTATATGATTTTTACAAAAATAAACTCAGATTTTACCTATTCTTGATAAATACGTTGTATATTGTAAGCTAAATGGGCTGGATTGTAGAATAACTACCACACTTGAAATAGCAATTTTCTTGTTGCAATGTTTCCTTTTAGCTAAAATATGATGAAGAATTATAAAATTTGGGCGCGGTAGCAAATATTTATATGATTTTTTACAAAAAAAACTCAGATTTTGCCTATTCTTGATAAATACGTTGTATATTGTAAGCTATATGGGCTGGATTCTAGAATACCTACCACACTTGAAATAGCAATTTTCTTGTTGCAGTGTTTTCTTTTAGCTAAAATATGATCAAGAATTATAATATTTAGGCGCAGAAGCAAATATTTATATGATTTTTTACAAAAATAAAGTCAGATTTTACCTATTCTTATATATATATATATATATATATATATATATATATATATATATATATACCGCTAAGCGGCACTTCGACGACATGTGATATACGGGCATATACTGTGCATATTGGCGACAAAGCTCAGCGACCCTCAAACTAGAATGATTATGTATGTGACTGTTTTCAATATATGATTTTAAAAGTTAATAAAGTTGTTTGATAGCAATAAATAGGCTTCTTCTAATGAATTATAATGAAAATTAGTTACGAGCCGAGGCCCACAATAGTTCGGCCGGCTTACATTTTTAAGTCATTGCATTAACAAATTAAAATCAACACAAATGCTAAAATATTTCTATTTTCTGACTACTTTAATATATAAACTTTACACTTACAAAACTGAATATTATATTCAAGTTACTCAAAAAGCTTAAAATATATAACAAAAAGTGTAGTCCATCTGTCGGGTCATAATAGTTCGGCCGGTATTTAATATAGAGTAATTTCGAGTTTTTATTAGTAACATACTAGAAATTATATTGACAAGCCTAGCATATTTTTCTGGTACAATATTGTCCAATATGCTTAACTAGGTATCTTTTAATTGAATTCTTGTGATATTAATTTTTTACTTTATGTCGAAAAGTCTCTGTCTATATTAGAAGTTGCCCAGTTTAATATTAGTGTTTCATGCTTATGTAACCATGCTCCAATAATTTTTGCTATATGACACTGAGCACCATCCTGTTGGACAATAAAGTCACCTTCCGCCGTTTCATAATTCGAGATCAAGATATAAAAATTTTCTTCACGAATGTATCTGTACAATAACATGTAATTTTTACACACCCATTATTATACACCTTTAAAGATATAGACAAAATTCGTTTTATCTACACAAACGTCTAATTTAGCTTCTTCGAACCAAAGTATACTAATTAGTAGTTATACTAATTAAACTCAAAGATAAATATGTAGTACATTTTGGAGCGATAATGCTAAATTTAACGTTTGTGTACTTGAAATGCGAAAACGTGTATCTAGTACATTTTTAAAGGTTTGTCATAATGATTTTTTGATAATAAAAGTCATGTTCGTCGAAGTTGTTGTGATCTTAAGCGTAAATCTGGAAAGGATCTGTGCATATTACATGTTATTGCTGGCATAATAGACTCGCAGAAGACCAGATACGTTTTTGAAGAAAGTTTTTACCCTCGATCTCGATTTGTGAAACGACCGAAGATGACTTTATCGTCCAGCAGAAGCAGGACGGTGATCCAAGCTAGACGGTAAAAATTATTCGAGCATAGTTACAGAAACATAAAATATTAATATTAAAATGAACATATTTGAATCTAGATTTATCATCTAACGAGATCTTTTGGCGTAATATGAAATATCAACTTCGTAACAATACACCGCGTGTAGTACTTGAATTAAAACGTACCTTGAAGGACGTAGGAAGTAATATTGTTTCAAAAGAATATGCAAGGCTTGTGCATATAATTTCTAACAGAATTGAAACTATTACTAATAAGAACTCGAATAAAAACGGAATAACACAATATTAAATCTAATTTCCACAAAACTTTTGTAAATTATAGACTTATTTCGGTGAAATTCCTAAATATGAGTCGGGAGACTTTCTTACGTTCTACAAACTTAAAATTTGGCACAAAGGCTGATTGCACCGAATTTTTTTTAAATTTTTAACGCATTTAGGTCTCATATTCAATTAAACGGAGACTCCTAAAATTTTGTAAATCAAAATTTGGTACACAACTTCATTCCACTTTTCAATGACAATGTATGTCTACAGAAAAGATTGTGTCCGAAACACATTTTTTTGTTTTGATTTAAATAACTTTAGGTTCTTATTTCACTTATGGTTAATAAGTATATCTATATTTCCGTAAGTACGCAATGATAGCTATTAATTTAAGAAAATTAAATTTAAATAAAAGCGTTAACAAGTATGGTTAACCCGGAGCACAATATTATTTGAGTCCAGTACTGTACACGGTAATATATAAGCGCAGTTGCCAAATGTCACATTTTCATTTAAAAATATCAACTAGCATTACATCTATACGAATTTGAACACTTCTTTGCATTAGTAGATAGTATATAGATGTCGTTAGATTAATATGTCATATAAACAAATAGATGTGTTAAAACTAATCACAAGTTACAAGAAGTATTTATGCTGATCGCTACGTTAATTTTATGAAAGTAAGTAAGTATTTATGTTATAAGCATACATAAAATTACTTAATTTAAATAAAAATAAAAAAAAATATCAATCACGGCTAATACCTATTGCTGGGTGTACCAATCTGCATTGCATAGATATTAGGAATTTCATGTTATATTTTACCGTAGAGGGCGTTTCCCAGGCGTTACCTCACAGGCTCTTAAAGCTGGTGTGGGAAGAGCGCCACAGGGTTCACTTTTGTGCAAATTAAAATTGATAACAATTTTTGGCGTCGGCTGGAATCAAACTCGGGACCTCCCGGTTCTTAGCCCAACACTATACGCACATAGCTTTTCGATGCCACTTACATATTTTTTTTTTTAGATTGCTGAAATGAAT
Source organism: Stenolophus ochropezus (assembly GCA_035578165.1). Lineage (NCBI taxonomy): Eukaryota > Metazoa > Arthropoda > Insecta > Coleoptera > Carabidae > Stenolophus > Stenolophus ochropezus. Next base: position 121,840 of record JAQOWZ010000099.1, on the reverse strand, counting down.
TATATTTAAGATATGAAAAGTCTTCTAACTCAAAAAGAATCAGAAGAAAATGCCAAAAACCAGGAAAGGTCATTGAACTTTCAGTAAGGTTAATATTCGCAAATATTTTAACTCTTGGTTCACAGCAAGAAGCTCATATATTATCAAAGTGTGTGCCATGTGTCAATCAATGCTGTACGCTGAAAAACATCGAACGACAAACGACAACTAGTTATTAAAGCCATCGATCAATTTGTTCTGTATGCTGCAGAGTTCCAAAATGTTATTTAATTAATATTATTTTTGTACTAATATTCCTTTGCATGTAACATTATTTAAAATTATTAAAGTTTATAAGTTCTCACATTCATAATTTTTTAAACATAATATACGATGTGAGTATTACTGGGAAAAATATCTGCGTACAGCACTAAGCGGTCTAGTCACTGATATTGAGAATCCGTCTGTTAACGTGTGTACATTTCAATAAATATCACTAGTTCTAAATTAATGTCCTACCTATATACCTGTCTGGAGGAAGGATAATATTTTAATAGCTACCGATGTAAATTTATATATGTATATTAGGTTTGGAAAGTACATAAAATTCCTAATTTGGTATATTTTTTATATAATGGTTTATTTTCCCAGTTTTTGTATTGGAAATTACTAGTTTGCCCAAATATACATAAGGAAGAAAACAAAGAGAAATATGTAGAAAGCTGTATATTATTAATAAAAATACACATAATTTTATAAAATACAAATTAATAATATTACAAGTTAATCTTGATATCTACAGATATGATACAATCGAAGTCAACGTGAAGTAAGGTTCGTACACACCCGTCAAAAAATTATTTTAAAATATTGAATAACTTCGGGATCTGTCTGAGGACGTTATGTTTATAATTTAGATAAAAATATTCATTATTTTTCTTCTTTTGATAAATAATTATTTTTATTTGCGATTATTAAATAATACGTGTATTATTGGTAAGAGCCAACAAAGTGTCTGACATCTAGTTGCAAAATAAAATATCTAAGACATAGGGAAATAGTTGTACTAACACATAGGGTTATAAACAACAACCAAAAATGACCAGCAAGTGGAACAGATATTGTTCTGTATTTATTTGCATGTGTTGATATATCCGTTCATTACTTCCCAAAAAGAGAAATATTAAAAAATAAGTGGAAAATCGCATTAAAAATCGGAAAACACATAGCATCCTTCATAAACATTTATACACAATATTTTTTACCTAACTATATATTCCATGTAAATATTTATAATAATTTGTGCTTCAAAACATTATTAGATTATTTTTGTGCCATTAAAAGAAAGCCATAAGTTACCGCAAAAAAATCAACAGAACCTCTTTACATAGAAGAAAATAGAGAGAGACGTTACATGTAAGTAGTAATTATTATTCTTTAACATTATATATTTATATTGAATTGTTAATAGGAAAGATAGAGAAAAAGAAAGAATAAAATACTAGAAATTGAGCCATATCAGGAGAAAGACGTGCAAAACAAAGAACATCATGTACATGTTTATATTTATGTACCTATCGAATAAAATCTGTAACATTAAAAAATAAGGAATTTATAGCTTTTATGAAATATATATAATTTTTATTTTTTATGGTATATTGATATAAAAAATAAATAAATACAATAACAAAGAAACGTTTGCTTGCAGTACTCTCCATCTGCTTTATAGATGCATCGACATTTCTCCGAAGTGACAATTGTATTTTATGTTATTATTATTACGATTGATTCAAATTAGATATTTGAAGACACGGCCCAATTATTTCTATATTATTCCGTTTATCTGTCTTGTAATCGCATAAAATAATATGTACAGATGAAAATAATTAAATAAGTAGTTAGCAAGCAGATAACCGTAATTGTGAATCTTATTTTCCTTTTATAATATGTTTCTACTTCGACCAAACAGCATCATTTAAATAAATGCATATATTTGAAATTGCGATAAACAAATTTGAATCGAATTAAAAATAACAAAATATCCTCAAAACAAAGTATCAAAATAACACTAGCACTTATGTAAAATAAAATGTTTTCCCTATAAGTCAGTCAGTAGTGCTGCCATCTCTAGGAGGTGGCTCTCCCGGATACCTCGTTCCACCTTACTCATTCCGTATTGCAGAGAACAGAGCATAATTTTAACTTCTCTGATTGGCTGAAATTTTAGCCAAAAGACAAGTTTACCCAATGTAATTCAGCTACTTAAAACTAGCGCTAATGTGACGATTGGAGTAGAAAACGCGGTCGTGTTCTTCTCCAAAAGTGTATAAAAAACAAAGTAGACATACTTCCTACAAAATCATTGGATAATATACAAAATATATATAGTTTACTACGAGTTTTACTATTATCCTTCTACCAAATATAATTTCGAAAGTACCTCCGTTATTATCATTTAATAGTTCATTTTGCGATAAACACGGGGAGGAAATGTATAGAAAAATAAACAAATTATTTTATTTAATTATGGTGAAACATTTTGTAAAATTGATAAACAGAAAAATTTTCAAATTGGAGAACGTTGGAAATACCGTGTTAGATAAATTTTATTTGAAAATGAAATAAAATTTTAGTTTCCGTTATATAAATTAATTCTCGCTGGTCAATTTGTTAAAATATGCAAGCCAAAATTTCTAATCTTTTCAAATCTTCTTAAGGGTAGCTTCAATAAATAAATAAAATAAATATATCATCACGGCATATTACCCATTGCTGGGTGTGCCAATCTGCTTTGTACGCAGATATCGGTAAAGATGATGACATATATGTACCGTGCGGGCATTTACGAGGCGTCATCTCACGGGCACGCATTGCTGGCGTGGAGAGTGTACCATTTAAAATTCGAAATATGTGTAAACACATGCTGTATAACATGAGGTCAAGTATTTCGAGACGAGGCTTGCTGAGTCTCGAAAATTATTGACTGAATGTCATAAAGCTTGTTTACATTCGAGTTGTATAAAAGATTTTTTATACGATTTTAAATAAATAGTTATTTGTGCTGCTAGGTAGGAAAGTTGTTCTTTTCTGGTCCGAAGGATACGTATACGGCCGAGACGCAGTCGAGGCTGGATACTTTTTGATGAACAGAAAACAAATTTACTACCATGTAGCACACACTATTTTTTATGCTACACAACAAAACAACATAATAAAATAATATAAACATCTTACGAATACTGTATAATTTGACATTTAACTTAACCTCAATGAAATTTGTAAATTTGATTACCAACATTAGAAATAGAATAACATTTTATTTTGACATACATATAAATAAAGTTAGCAATTCGTTCTATTATTTACAGAATATATAATAAAAATACCTAGAATCTAATGTATTAAAATTATCTAAAGTTACAATATTTTAAAAGCATGTTGACGTGTTTTATTTTGGTTATTACTTCATCAAACGCCATCTGTTAGTCCGCGTACGAGCTATTTACTTTACAAGCCTAGGCCTTTGTGACATTTTTGCAGGCGTGACCGGCAAATATCTACTTTCGTGGGCACAAACACGCAGGAAAATCTTATTTTCAATACGTGTAGGATAAAAACAATATTATTGAAACAGATTAGAAATTTGACATATTATGAGCAGACGACAATTTGTGACTATATTAAAAAGAAAGTACAATCTGATATTTATTGAAATTATTTAGTAGTTATATAGTTCATTGTCCCTATAGTTTAATTATTCAAATTTACTTCTGGGGGTTTTAGTGTTATTTTACTCGCTGTCTGCAGTGTGTATGTGTAAAGTACGACCTTTACACTTTGGAGTATAAAAATAGTATATTACACAGTGGCGGCTCGTGGTATTTTTGAGCGAGGGGGCAAATTATTTTGTTAGTGTCAAAGAATTTGGTGAGAAAAACGTGGTCATGAAACGATGTTTAGAAATCCGATTTCGTCACAAATAATTTTAATATTATTAATAATAAATATTAATAGGTATCAATGTTCAGCACAACCCAACGGAAAGGTCAATGATGTAAAAAAAGTGGGTAGGGGTAATGAAGAAAGTAAAAAAACAAATTAAAAATTATATAGGTACTAGAATAAATTTGAAATATAATATAAATAAAAAGAAAACAAATCCCATTTCTATTCGGTTAAGAATAACTAAAAATAAATTCTTATCCCATGAACTGAATTGTAATTGGGATTTGTATCCTGTAAGAAGGTCAATAATAAATAAATAAATAAATAAACTAAAACATTCTAATGAGCTAGAAGCAGAATACACTAATTGTTAATTACAGTTGTTTATATATTATATCAATTCTTCTGTCTTTAGTTTTAGCAAAATGATCAATTATTTTATAAAGAAAATCTGGAAATTTTTGTAAATGTTTAATCATATCTTACACGCTTACAGATACAATTTATACACGACTGACGATCTGGCGATTTTAGAAATATGACATGCAATGAGTATATTTCACCGATCACGTCCGATTGTTTCCGAATCTCAGAGTATGCATGCCTCCTCTGGTTCAACACTCGGCTATTCGTATTATTTCTATGATAAATTTACAAACTTTAAAAATAAGCAAAGCATTTGTTTCAAAATTAAAATATTAATAATGTTTAAAAACTCTTCAATGATGTTTTACATATACATATTTATTTTTATTCTTAAATAAGTTTTTTAATCACAATACGCATTATTTTTGTTTTATCAATTTTACTGAATATTTGCTTTAAATTATAATTTTATTATAAACAAATTAAATCTGTGCATCTCTTTATTTATCATTCATATTATAGAATTTATTTTAAGAATTTTAAGTCATACAAGTACAACACCGTTCGAGATGGCGAGGGGGCTGGCAACCGCTGTATACGAGCCCAGTCGCACATGAATTGCACGAAATCACTCACGTACATAGCGCTGTCTCACTTGTACAGTCATCTTGTTCCCATTTGTGTTTGGAACGTATCGTTGAGTAGTATACCATACAAGTTTCGTCTGGCGGATGCGTGCCCCCGCTAGTCGAATTTGATGCATATAATATTGTGTTGCACAGCGGCGCCGCGCTAATTTCTATTTAAATAGACCACTAACGTAGTACATTGTTAAATGTTAAGTAGTATAAGATGAAGTTTATATTGTTATAATAATTAATAATAAAAATATATTCATGTGAAATAGAAAAAATATTTTATTTTAATTTGAGGGGGCACTGCCCACTCTGCCACCCTGGACGAGCCGCCACTGATATTACATGTGAGGTGGGAAATGTTTCATTACAGCCGAGAGCTTATTATATGACCGAGAGGCGAAGCCTCGAGGCTCAGATATAGCGCAAGGCTGTAATAAAACTCCCACCGAACTATGTATACTATTTTATTCACAATTATCTTTAATTATCCAAATTAAATTCTACTCGTATATCGGCTTTTTTCAACAAAATAAATTTATGTGTGGTAGTAGTTTATGAAAACAAATGTTTAAATTTATTTCAATAATTTGACATTTACTGAATATTTTGCATAGATTAAGGATATTTTGTTTATAACTGTCAACAGTTCAGGAAATTCAAATGTGATAGTAAATTTCAATGTAGATCCTAATAAAACAACAATATTATATTATTTTATAATAAAAGTCGTTCCGTTCAATATTGATATTGTAATTATTGATGTTTTATTGTAATCATAAGGTGTTATCAATATGTTTGACAGCAGTCACTGGTAACCTTACTTTCAGAGATTTATTACTGTGTTGCTAGGCAAATCATATAAACACTTTCCCCCCAAGGGATTTTAAAGTATTTCCCACCCGTGAGATTGTCATTGCAGTTAAAAATGACATACGTTTCTAACCTATGACAGGTTAGGAATTGACATATTACTATAGTGATTGTGAATAAACACTTTTAAGGGGCTACAAGAAAACAATATCCATAATATGTTGTTGGTCTTTCGATAAATTTCAGTTTTAATAATTTATGATGTAATGTCTTACTAATTATTATTAATTTTACACCCAGTTGTGACATTTTACACTTTCTTTGTATTTTTTATCGTTACTTATATTATTTTGAGTAATTCTACATACAAACTATCTTATTTTATTTAGACAAAATAACACGAACTTGCAGCAAAATTAGTATCTATTAATTTTATATTATACATTCAAACTACAGTTATTAAGTGTTGGAATCAAATGGAATACAGGCATTCTAGCGCAAAGTTGGATTCATGATGTACACATAGATTCTTGACGTAATTGTTTGGAAAAATTTTCATGGAATAATAGATTTGCATTCGTCGCCAGAATTCGCTTCTTGTTTGAGATGCCAAGGACACAGGATCAGGGATCATAGCGTAAAAATAAAATAGACGTTAGTGATAATAACTTTTTACTTTAGGTGTTCTACACAAAAGGAATCTATAACAGAATAAGAATATTGACAATACAGGATCATGCTCCAAAAGTAAGTCAGCTGAGGATAAGCACTGACGCAAGTAAACAATTGTTGTCGATATTTGATATACAGTGTTCAACTTAAACGGAAAAAAAGTTGTCGCTTAAAGAGAAAATAACTTTGGCATTGTCAATGTTTACGTAATGTTTATAGTGTTCATAAAATCAAATTGAATTGAATATCACAAGAGTAGAGTACCATAAATATGAAGAAATTTCATAAGAAAAAAATATTAGATTATAAACATTTATGTAAAATAGCTATTTTTAGTACAAGTGAGCAAAATTTGTCTTTTTCTCACGTGCCCAGAAATTGGCCACACGATATATATTAATCGTACAATTTGTAACCCCACCAAAATTTATTTTGCTCACTTAAGTTATTTACTTTGCTCACTTGTGAAGAAATTTATTTACTTTGCTCACTTGTGATTCAATATGTTTCTTTGCTCACTGTTTTAAATTGAATAATGATGTATTTTGCTAACGATTTTGGAAAATAGCTATTTTTAGTACAAGTGAGGAAAGTATGTCTTTTTCTCACGGGCCCAGAATTTGGCCACACGAGCGAAGCGAGTGTGCCAACTGGACAAGTGAGAAAAAGACATGCTCACGTGTGCTAAACATAATTTTTTCCACAATCTTAAAATATAAGTAAAAAAGAAAAAACATTGTACTTTTTTATTTAATAATGAAAATCTCAACAGTACAATTATGTTTATAAATTATAATTAAATTTGATGTAATTTAATGTAAAATGTATTATAATGTCTGTAATCCCATGAAAACATTGTGCTCAGAGTTAGTGTATTTTGCTCACTAATGTTATTTACTTTGCTCACTTGTGAAGAAATTTATTTACTTTGCTCACTTGTGATTCAATATGCTACTTTGCTCACTGTTTTAAGTTGAATAATGATGTATTTTGCTAACGATTTTGGAAAAAATAATAAATTCTACAAAACAAGGCAAAACCACACATTATTTTTATTTAGAAAAACATTTCTTTATTATAAATAAATATTTTGTTATTGTACGTGTCCTCCAACATTGTAAATACATTTTTCAATTCTATTTCTAATATTATGTGTATTTTGGTACATTTTTTTCTAGATGTTTTATGCACAAATGTTTAAAATTTAAATTTGATTTAATTTTTCTTATTAAGTTTTATATATTTATATTTAGCGAACTAGCTCACTTTTATAATAATATCGTGATTTTAACTTTCAATTTTACATAAAATTATGATGTAAAAGTGGGCGTTAAAATCGCGATTTTATTATAAAAGTGAGCTCGTAATACGAGCCATTACTTTTTACCTACTGGTTTTATTCCATTTAAATATTTATAATAATTTATGCTTGAAAACATTATTAGATTGTTTTGTAGTCATTAAAAGAAAACCATAAATTACCGTAAAAAAAATTCGAAAGAACCTCTGCAAAGAGAAGAACAATAGAGATACGTTACATTAAATAGTAATTATTATTCTTTAACATTATAAATTTATTTTGAATTGTTTATATATAGGAAAGATAGAGAAAAAGAAACGATAAAAATATCAGAAATTGAGCCATATCATGAGAAAGACGTGCAAAACAAAGAACATGATGTACATGTTTATATTTATATACCTATCAAATAAAATCTGTAACATTAAAGAAATGAGGAATTTATATGTATTATGAAATATATATTTTTTATTTTTTCATGGAGTATTTATATAAAAGAATAAATAAATATAATAACAAAGCAACGATTGCTTGCACTACTCTCTATCTACTTTAGAGTTGCATACACATTTCTCCGAAGTGACAATTGTATTTAATGTTATTACGATTAATTCAAATTAGATATTTGAAGACACAGCCTAATTATTACTATAGTATTCCGTTTATCTGTCTTGGAATCGCATAGAATAATATGTACAGATAAAAATAATTAAATAAGTAGTTAACAAGCAGACAACCGTAATAAGGTTGTTTATGCTTTTCTGATTTTTTTATATGTTAATCTATATTTAAAAATATGACATACGTATTTTTTTATTTCGCAAAAAAATACTGCATATAGCCACAAAAAATTCACAAAGTTCCAAAAATATACTCTCGCGAGAAACAGTAGTATAAAGTGACGTCACGCTCACTGCTTAGAAAAAGAAGTCTGGAATGAGTGAAACAGGCCTAGTGATAATACCTGGCGTATTTCGTTTCTTTCTGAATACACGTCAAACACAAACATTCGAATGATGTATGAAAAGACAAACGTTCTTCACAACTACTTGTTTACGACTTTTGTGCGCATGCGTTAGTCGTACGGCTTTCATCAGCAAAATAGCGTTCGTTTTGAACCCAGTGAATTTTTAATTGATAATTAGTAATATTAAAATGTCAATAATTTAACATTTTTCTATTTTATTATATTCTATTCGCAACTAAAATTAAGATTCAACATGTTTTTTTAAAAAAGCAGGATAGTGAAACAGGCCTATTGTGAATCTTATTTTCCTTTTATAATATGTTTCTACTTCGATAATAGACCGGACAGCATCATTTAAATAAATGTATATATCTGAAACTGCGATAAACAAATGTGAATTGAATTAAAAACAACAAAATATCCTGAAAACAAAGTATTAAAATCACATTAGCCCTTATGTAAAATACAATGTTTTCCCTATAAGTCAGTCAAAAGTGCTGCCATCTCTAGGAAGTGGCTTTTGCGGATAGATTGTAATTAGTAAACTTATTCACCTTTAACATTACATGTCGTAGTAGTTTGTTATTCGGACTGTACTTTTAAATTTTTAAGCGCGCGAAGTAGGATTCGCGCCAACTATTGTTTACTTGACGTTCCCAGCTAGCTGAAACAGTTATTTACGTTATAAGGTCGGGAGGTGAGTTATTACGGTACGTATGAGAAGTTTACGGACGAGGCGACAAAGGAGCCGACTCAGGAATTTCGAAATGAGTACCATAATACTTCTTCACGGCCGTATGACGTACAACATTTTATTTCATACTGTCTACGTGTTTACAAATTTATATTAATTCAAACTTGTCTATTTAACTTAGATCACATCATCTTTGAATTTGTGACAATTGCTAATTTGAATCCGGGAATTGATACATTACAGTACCGGGGCCGGGAAATGTTGCCTGAAAACATTTCCCGGCCCCGGTACTGTAATGTTCCATTTCTCGGGCTCAAATTAGTAACGTAAAGTAGTAAATACCGGACAGTATGAAATAAAAGTCTAAATCACTTTTTCGTACTCATGCATTGAAATGTGTTGTTTCGCGTTGCCTAAGCAACGCCTGGAACGTTAATTTCCCAGGTCTCCACCAGATAGGTGACCGGGAAATTTTGGAAAAAACACTCCTACTTCTACAGCATTTATTAAAAAACTATATTTACAATAAAATAGTATAATGTTTCAAACATTCTTTTACATAATAATAATAAAAGAGAATAGTGGATTATTGAATGAAATTTATTTTAGAAAATTAAATTTAGTGCATTTGATAAACAATGTTGGCAACAACTGCTGTCATGTTGACAGATTGACAGCACTTGTTAGTACTAAAACACATAACCACAAACCATTTTGTGTATACAATAAATAAAAATATTTGTACAAATAGAAAATTAATTATTGATTTTATAATTTTCGTACGAAAAATATTGTACAAACCTCTTGCGTGAACTGGGTTTCCGGAATCGTTCTATGGCAGGGGTCAAAGGGTCAAAGTTCAAATCTACAAATTTTTAATATTTAACACACAACTACTTATGTATATAATATATCCAAACATTATACGAATTATAAAAAATGCCATAAAATGTTTAGTTTAGAAAATAAAAATCCGGCTTGAAAGGGTTCTTTAAATTTCGACAGAGACCCTTTTGAACTTATATGGTCTTAAATTCTACTTTCATTTTTAAATGAAAATTTGGCATTTGGCAACTGCGCATATATGTATATTACAATGCACAGTACTGGACTCAAATAATATTATATTTCAGGCTGACAATACTTGTTACCGCTACTATCTAAATTTTATTTTCTTGAGTTCAAGATATTATTGCATGCTTACGAAAATATATATTTATTATCCATGAGTGAAATAGGCAACTAAAATTATTTAAAAAAAAACTCCGTGTTTCGGACACAATTTTTTCTGTAGACATACATTGCCATAGAAAATTGGAATGAAGTTGTGTAACAAAATTCGGTTCTTCAAATTTTAAGAGTATCTTGACCTTTAGTTGAGCATATGAGACGAAAATGCGCCTAAAATTTTAAAATGTTCGGTGCAATCAGCCTTTGTGCTAAATTTTATGTATGTAGAACGTAGGGAAGTCTCCCGACCCATATTAATGAATTTCACCGAAACAAGTCTACAATTTACTAAAGTTTTATGGAAATTAGACTTTTATATTTCAGATTTCTAGAATATAATGGAAAGTCTTCAAATCCGTATTTGCGTATAAGTATAACAATAAAATTATTCCATAATTTATAAATCTTCTACGAAATTGCGATGTGTACCACATTTCAATTTTCTAGGATATATAAAAAAGTTCTCCACCCCATTTTTATGTAAAATACTCAAATGACACTAAAATTTTCCGCATAATTAAGATATATACTAAAACTCAGCTTTATAGGATGTTTGTAAATCAATTAAAATAGCTTGTGCAAAATTACAGCTTTCAAGAACAAAGGAAAGTATGTCAACCCATATTTGGGAAAAACCGTAATATAATCCCATAATTTAGAAATGTTCTGCTAAATTAGAACATGTACTATATATTCAGTTCTCTAGGAGGCAAAGGAAACTATCTCATCCCATTGTTGGATATAAAATCCCAATGACACTAAAATTTTAAAATATTTCGCGGTATTACGTTATATGTGTACTAAAATTTCATACCTATAGCTTATACTGTGTTCTGAACCACTATTTATTAATAAAACGTGTTTACGCTATCAAGTAAATACTTATATTTTAAATAATAAAAAAAACTTTTGAGGACCACTTGTCTTGACTCGGCATGTCGCCAATGTGACGGGTAGATTACCTTGTGGCACTTCCGCGACGTCGCCGAAGTGACCACCTTGTCGTTGAAATGCCGCGTAGTTACCAGGGTTGGTCGTCAAAGTGCCGCATAGCGGAATATATATATATATATATATATATATATATATATATATATATATATATATATATATACTATGAATAATTTTAGCATTGACCATGCAAAAGTGACCATAACGTGGTGCCAATCTGATAATAATAATAAACATTCAATTTTCGGGTGTCATTTTAATGAATACGTTGTATATTGTAAGCTTTATGGGCTAGATCCAAGAATACCTACCACACTTGAAATAGCAATTTTCTTGTTGCAATGTTTTCTTTAAGCTAAACTATTATAAAGAATTATAAAATTCATGCGCGGAAGCCAATATTTAAATGATATTTTACAAAAATAATGTCAGATTTTACCTATTCTTAATAAATACGTTGTATATTGTAAGATACATGGGCTTGATTCTAGAATACCTACCACACTTGAAATAGCAATTTTCTTGTTGCAATGTTTTCTTCTCGCTAAAATATGATGAAGAATTATAAAATTCGAGCGCGGAAGCTAATATTTATCTGATTTTTTACATAAATAAAGTTAGATTTTATCTTTTCTTGATGAATAGGTTATATATTGTAAGCTACATGGGCTGGATTCTAGAATACCTACCACACTTGAAATAGCAATTTTCTTGTTGCAATGTTTTCTTTCAGCTAAAATATGATGAAGAATTATAAAATTCGGGCGCGGAAGCAAATATTTAAATTATTTTTTACAAAAATAAAGCCAGGTTTTACCTATTTTTAATAAATACGTTGTATTTTGTAAGCTACATGAACTGGATTCTATAATACCTACCACACTTGAAATAGCAATTTTCTTGTTGCAATATTTTCTTTTAGCTAAAATATGATGAAAAATTATAAAATGCGGGCGCGGAAGCAAATAGTTATATGATTTTTTACAAAAGAAGAGTCAAATTTTACCTATTCTTGATGTATACGTTGTATATTGTAAGCTACATGGGCTGGATTCTAGAATACCTACCACACTTGAAAAAGCAATATTCTTGTTGCAATGTTTTCTTTTAGCTAAAATATGATGAAGAATTATAAAATTCGGGCGCGGAAGCAAATATTTATATATTTTTTTACAAAAATAAAATTAGATTTTACCTACTCTTGAAATGGGTATTTTTGTTAAAACATTCATATTCATGGTTAAAGATCTATAGTATGGATAATTTTAGCATTGGATATGCAAAAGTGACCATAACGTGGTACCAAGCAAATATTTATATGATTTCTTACAAAAATAATGTCAGATTTGACCTATTCTCGAAATGGTTATTTTTTTGAAATATTCATATTCATGCTTTAGGATCTATATTATGGCTAATTTTATCATTAGACATGCAAAAGTGACCATAACGTGGTACTAATCAGATAATAAACATTCAATTTTCGGGTGTCGTTTTAATGAATACGTTGTATATGCAATAGCAATTTTCTTGTTGCAATATTTTCTTTTAGCTAAAATATGATGAAGAATTATAAAATTCGGGCGCGGAAGCAAATATTTAGATGATTTTTTACAAAAATAAAGTCAGATTTTACCTATTCTTGAAATGGATATTTTTGTTAAACATTCATATTTATGCTTTAGAATCTATGCTATGGATAATTTTAGCATTGGACATGCAAAAGTGACCATAACGTGGTACCAATCAGATAATAAATATTCAATTTTCGGTTGTCAATTTAATGAATATGTTGTATATTGTAAGCTACATTGGCTGGATTGTAGAATACCTACCACACTTAAAATAGGAATTTTCTTGTTGCAATGTTTTCTTTTAGCTAAAATATGATGAAGAATTATAAAATTCGGGCGCGGAAGTTAATATGTAAATGATTACTTTCAAAAATAAAGTCAGATTTTACCTATTCTTGATGAATACGTTGTATATTGTAAGCTACATGGGCTGGATTCTAGAATACCTACAACACTTGAAATAGCAATTTTCTTGTTGCAATTTTTTCTTTAAGCTAAAATATCAAGAAGAATTATAAAATTCGGGCGCGGAACAAATATTTATATGATTTTTTACAAAAATAAAGTCAGATTTAACCTTTTCTTGATGAATACGTTGTATATTGTAAGCTACATGGGTTGGATTCTAGAATACCTACAACACTTGAAATAGCAATTTTCTTGTTGCAATGTTTTCTTTTAGCTAAAATATAATAAAAAATTATAAAATTCGAACGCGGAAGCAAATATTTATATGATTATTCACAAAAATAAAATTCTGGCGCGGAAGCAAATATTTATATGATTTTTTACAAAAATAAAGTCATATTTACCTATTTTTGATGTATAAGTTGTATATTGTAAGCTACAAGGGCTGGATTCTAGAATACCTACCACACTTGAAATAGCAATTTTCTTGTTGCAATGTTTTCTTTTAGATAAAATATGATGAAAGATATCAAATTTGGGCGCGGAAGCAAATGTTTATATGATTTTTTTACAAAAATAAAGTCAGTTTTACCTATTCTTGTTGCATACGATGTATATTGTAAGCTATATGGGCTGGATTCTAGAATACCTACCACACTTGAAATAGCAATTTTCTTGTTGCAATGTTTTCTTTTAGCTAAAATATGATGAAAAATTATAAAATTCAGGCGCGGAAGCAAATATTTATATGATTCTTTACAAAAATATACTCAGATTTTACCTATTCTTGATAAATACGTTGTAGATTGTAAGCTATATGAGCTGGATTCTAGTATACCTACCACACTTGAAATAGCAATTTTCTTGTTGCAGTGTTTTCTTTTAGCTAAAATATGATGAAAAATTATAAAACTTGGGCGCGGAAGCAAATATTTATATGATTTTTTACAAAAAAAAACTCAGGTTTTACCTATTCTTGATAAATACTTTTTCTTTTAGCTAAAATATATATAATTATGAAATTTAGGCGCGGAAGCAAATATTTATATGATTTTTTACAAAAATAAAGTCAGATTTTACCTTTTCTTGATGAATACGTTGTATATTGTAAGCTACATGGGATGGATTCTAGAATACCTACCACACTTAAAATAGCAATTTTCTTAATGCAATGATTTCTTTTACCTAAAATATGATAAAGAATTATAAAATTTGGGCGCGGAAGCAAATATTTATATGATTTTTTACAAAAATAAAGTCAGATTTTACCTATTCTTGAAATGTATATTTTTGTTAAAACATTCATATTCATGCTTAAGGATCTATACTATGGATAATTTTAGCATTGAACTTACAAAAGTGACCATAACGTGGTAACAATCAGATAATAAACATTCAATTTTGGGTGTCATTTTAATGAATACGTTTTATATTGTAAGCTACATGGGCTGGATTCAAGAATACCTACCACACTTGAAATAGCAATTTTCTTGTTGCAATGTTTTCTTTTAGCTAAAATATGATGAAGTATTATAAAATTCGAGCGCGGAAGCAAATATTTATATGATTTTTTACAAAAATAAACTCAGTTTTACCTATTCTTGATAAATACGTTGTATATTGTAAGCTATGTGAGCTGGATTCTAGAATACCTACCACACTTGAAATAGCAATTTTCTTGTTGCAGTGTTTTCTTTTAGCTAAAATATGATGAAAAATTATAAAATTTGGGCGCGGAAGCTAATATTTATATGATTTTTTACAAAAAAAAACTCAGGTTTTACCTATTCTTGACAAATACTTTTTCTTTTAGCTAAATTATATATAATTATGAAATTTAAACGCGGAAGCAATTATTTATATGATTTTTTACAAAAATAAAGTCAGGTTTTACCAATTCTTGATAAATACTTTTTCTTTTAGTTAAAATATATAGAATTATGAAATTTAGGCGCGGAAGCAAATATTTATATGATTTTTTACAAAAATAAAGTCAGATTTTACCTTTTCTTGATGAATACGTTGTATATTGTAAGCTACATGGGGTGGATTCTAGAATACCTACCACACTTAAAATAGCAATTTTCTTAATGCAATGTTTTCTTTTAGCTAAAATATGATGAAGAATTATAATATTTGGGCGCAGAAGCAAATATTTATATGATTTTTTACAAAAATAAAGTCAGATTTTACCTATTCTTATATATATATATATATATATATATATATATATATATATATACTATGGATAATTTTAGCATTGAACATGCAAAAGTGACCATAAGGTGGTACCAATCTGATAATATTAATAAACATTCAATTTTCGGGTGTCATTTTAATGAATACGTTGTATATTGTAAGCTTTATGGGCTAGATCCAAGAATACCTACCACACTTGAAATAGCAATTTTCTTGTTGCAATGTTTTCTTTAAGCTAAACTATCATGAAGAATTATAAAATTTGGGCGCGGAAGCAAATATTTATGATTTTTTACAAAAAAAAACTCAGATTTTACCTATTCTTGATAAATACTTTTTCTTTTAGCTAAAATATATAGAATTATGAAATTTAGGCGCGGAAGCAAATATTTATATGATTTTTTACAAAAATAAAGTCAGATTTTACCTTTTCTTGATGAATACGTTGAATATTTAAGCTACATAGGATGGATTCTAGAATACCTACCACACTTAAAATAGCAATTTTCTTAATGCAATGTTTTCTTTTAGCTGAAATATGATGAAGAATTATAATATTTGGGCGCAGAAGCAAATATTTATATGATTTTTTACAAAAATAAAGTCAGATTTTACCTATTCTTATATATATATATATATATATATATATATATATATATATATATATATATATACTATGGATAATTTTAGCATTGAACATCCAAAAGTGACCATAACGTGGTACCAATCTGATAATAATAATAAACATTCAATTTTCGGGTGTCATTTTAATGAATACGTTGTATATTGTAAGCTTTATGGGCTAGATCCAAGAATACCTACCACACTTGAAATAGCAATTTTCTTGTTGCAATGTTTTCTTTAAGCTAAACTATCATGAAGAATTATAAAATTTGGGCGCGGAAGCAAATATTTATATGATTTTTTACAAAAAAAACACAGATTTTACCTATTCTTAATAAATACGTTGTATATTGTAAGATACATGGGCTTGATTCTAGAATACCTACCACACTTGAAATAGCAATTTTCTTGTTGCAATGTTTCCTTCTCGCTAAAATATGATGAAGAATTATAAAATTCGAGCGCGGAAGCTAATACTTATCTGATTTTTTACATAAATAAAGTTAGATTTTATCTTTTCTTGATGAATAGGTTATATATTGTAAACTACATGGGCTGGATTCTAGAATACCTACCACACTTGAAATAGCAATTTTCTTGTTGCAATGTTTTCTTTTAGCTACAATATGATGAAGAATTATAAAATTCGGGCGCGGAAGCAAATATTTGTACGATTTTTTACAAAAATAAACTCAGATTTTACCTATTCTTGATAAATACGTTGTATATTGTAAGCTATATAGGCTGAATTTTGGAATACCTACCACACTTGAAATAGAAATTTTCTTGTTGCAATATTTTCTTTTAGCTAAAATATGATGAAAAATTATAAAATTTTGCCGCGGAAGCAAATATTTATATGATTTTTTACAAAAAAAAGAAACTTAGATTTTACCTATTCTTGATGAATACGTTGTATATTGTAAGCTACATGGGCTGGATTCTAGAATACCTACCACACTTGAAAAAGCAATATTCTTGTAGAAATGTTTTCTTTTAGCTAAGATATGATGAAGAATTATAAAATTCGGGCGCGGAAGCAAATATTTATATATTTTTTTACAAAAATAAAATCAGATTTTACCTACTCTTGAAATGGGTATTTTGTGTTAAAACATTCATATTCATGGTTAAAGATCTATAGTATGGATAATTTTAGCATTGGATATGCAAAAGTGACCATAACGTGGTACCAAGCAAATATTTATATGATTTCTTACAAAAATAATGTCAGATTTGACCTATTCTCGAAATGGTTATTTTTTTGAAATATTCATATTCATGCTTTAGGATCTATATTATGGCTAATTTTATCATTAGACATGCAAAAGTGACCATAACGTGGTACTAATCAGATAATAAACATTCAATTTTCGGGGTGTCATTTTAATGAATACGTTGTATATGCAATAGCAATTTTCTTGTTGCAATATTTTCTTTTAGCTAAAATATGATGAAGAATTATAAAATTCGGGCGCGGAAGCAAATATTTAGATGATTTTTTACAAAAATAAAGTCAGATTTTACCTATTCTTGAAATGGATATTTTTGTTAAACATTCATATTTATGCTTTAGAATCTATGCTATGGATAATTTTAGCATTGGACATGCAAAAGTGACCATAACGTGGGTACCAATCAGATAATAAATATTCAATTTTCGGTTGTCAATTTAATGAATATGTTGTATATTGTAAGCTACATTGGCTGGATTGTAGAATACCTACCACACTTAAAATAGGAATTTTCTTGTTGCAATGTTTTCTTTTAGCTAAAATATGATGAAGAATTATAAAATTCGGGCGCGGAAGTTAATATGTAAATGATTACTTTCAAAAATAAAGTCAGATTTTACCTATTCTTGATGAATACGTTGTATATTGTAAGCTACATGGGCTGGATTCTAGAATACCTACAACACTTGAAATAGCAATTTTCTTGTTGCAATGTTTTCTTTAAGCTAAAATATCAAGAAGAATTATAAAATTCGGGCGCGGAACAAATATTTATATGATTTTTTACAAAAATAAAGTCAGATTTAACCTTTTCTTGATGAATACGTTGTATATTGTAAGCTACATGGGTTGGATTCTAGAATACCTACAACACTTGAAATAGCAATTTTCTTGTTGCAATGTTTTCTTTTAGCTAAAATATAATAAAAAATTATAAAATTCGAACGCGGAAGCAAATATTTATATGATTATTCACAAAAATAAAATTCTGGCGCGGAAGCAAATATTTATATGATTTTTTACAAAAATAAAGTCAGATTTTACCTATTTTTGATGTATAAGTTGTATATTGTAAGCTACAAGGGCTGGATTCTAGAATACCTACCACACTTGAAATAGCAATTTTCTTGTTGCAATGTTTTCTTTTAGATAAAATATGATGAAAGATATCAAATTTGGGCGCGGAAGCAAATGTTTATATGATTTTTTTACAAAAATAAAGTCAGTTTTACCTATTCTTGTTGCATACGATGTATATTGTAAGCTATATGGGCTGGATTCTAGAATACCTACCACACTTGAAATAGCAATTTTCTTGTTGCAATGTTTTCTTTTAGCTAAAATATGATGAAAAATTATAAAATTCAGGCGCGGAAGCAAATATTTATATGATTCTTTACAAAAATATACTCAGATTTTACCTATTCTTGATAAATACGTTGTAGATTGTAAGCTATATGAGCTGGATTCTAGTATACCTACCACACTTGAAATAGCAATTTTCTTGTTGCAGTGTTTTCTTTTAGCTAAAATATGATGAAAAATTATAAAACTTGGGCGCGGAAGCAAATATTTATATGATTTTTTACAAAAAAAAACTCAGGTTTTACCTATTCTTGATAAATACTTTTTCTTTTAGCTAAAATATATATAATTATGAAATTTAGGCGCGGAAGCAAATATTTATATGATTTTTTACAAAAATAAAGTCAGATTTTACCTTTTCTTGATGAATACGTTGTATATTGTAAGCTACATGGGATGGATTCTAGAATACCTACCACACTTAAAATAGCAATTTTCTTAATGCAATGATTTCTTTTACCTAAAATATGATAAAGAATTATAAAATTTGGGCGCGGAAGCAAATATTTATATGATTTTTTACAAAAATAAAGTCAGATTTTACCTATTCTTGAAATGTATATTTTTGTTAAAACATTCATATTCATGCTTAAGGATCTATACTATGGATAATTTTAGCATTGAACTTACAAAAGTGACCATAACGTGGTAACAATCAGATAATAAACATTCAATTTTGGGTGTCATTTTAATGAATACGTTTTATATTGTAAGCTACATGGGCTGGATTCAAGAATACCTACCACACTTGAAATAGCAATTTTCTTGTTGCAATGTTTTCTTTTAGCTAAAATATGATGAAGTATTATAAAATTCGAGCGCGGAAGCAAATATTTATATGATTTTTTACAAAAATAATCTCAGTTTTACCTATTCTTGATAAATACGTTGTATATTGTAAGCTATGTGAGCTGGATTCTAGAATACCTACCACACTTGAAATAGCAATTTTCTTGTTGCAGTGTTTTCTTTTAGCTAAAATATGATGAAAAATTATAAAATTTGGGCGCGGAAGCTAATATTTATATGATTTTTTACAAAAAAAAACTCAGGTTTTACCTATTCTTGACAAATACTTTTTCTTTTAGCTAAATTATATATAATTATGAAATTTAAACGCGGAAGCAATTATTTATATGATTTTTTACAAAAATAAAGTCAGGTTTTACCAATTCTTGATAAATACTTTTTCTTTTAGTTAAAATATATAGAATTATGAAATTTAGGCGCGGAAGCAAATATTTATATGATTTTTTACAAAAATAAAGTCAGATTTTACCTTTTCTTGATGAATACGTTGTATATTGTAAGCTACATGGGGTGGATTCTAGAATACCTACCACACTTAAAATAGCAATTTTCTTAATGCAATGTTTTCTTTTAGCTAAAATATGATGAAGAATTATAATATTTGGGCGCAGAAGCAAATATTTATATGATTTTTTACAAAAATAAAGTCAGATTTTACCTATTCTTATATATATATATATATATATATATATATATATATATATATATATATATATATACTATGGATAATTTTAGCATTGAACATGCAAAAGTGACCATAAGGTGGTACCAATCTGATAATATTAATAAACATTCAATTTTCGGGTGTCATTTTAATGAATACGTTGTATATTGTAAGCTTTATGGGCTAGATCCAAGAATACCTACCACACTTGAAATAGCAATTTTCTTGTTGCAATGTTTTCTTTAAGCTAAACTATCATGAAGAATTATAAAATTTGGGCGCGGAAGCAAATATTTATGATTTTTTACAAAAAAAAAACTCAGATTTTACCTATTCTTGATAAATACTTTTTCTTTTAGCTAAAATATATAGAATTATGAAATTTAGGCGCGGAAGCAAATATTTATATGATTTTTTACAAAAATAAAGTCAGATTTTACCTTTTCTTGATGAATACGTTGAATATTTAAGCTACATGGGATGGATTCTAGAATACCTACCACACTTAAAATAGCAATTTTCTTAATGCAATGTTTTCTTTTAGCTGAAATATGATGAAGAATTATAATATTTGGGCGCAGAAGCAAATATTTATATGATTTTTTACAAAAATAAAGTCAGATTTTACCTATTCTTATATATATATATATATATATATATATATATATATATATATATATATATATATATATACTATGGATAATTTTAGCATTGAACATCCAAAAGTGACCATAACGTGGTACCAATCTGATAATAATAATAAACATTCAATTTTCGGGTGTCATTTTAATGAATACGTTGTATATTGTAAGCTTTATGGGCTAGATCCAAGAATACCTACCACACTTGAAATAGCAATTTTCTTGTTGCAATGTTTTCTTTAAGCTAAACTATCATGAAGAATTATAAAATTTGGGCGCGGAAGCAAATATTTATATGATTTTTTACAAAAAAACACAGATTTTACCTATTCTTAATAAATACGTTGTATATTGTAAGATACATGGGCTTGATTCTAGAATACCTACCACACTTGAAATAGCAATTTTCTTGTTGCAATGTTTCCTTCTCGCTAAAATATGATGAAGAATTATAAAATTCGAGCGCGGAAGCTAATACTTATCTGATTTTTTACATAAATAAAGTTAGATTTTATCTTTTCTTGATGAATAGGTTATATATTGTAAACTACATGGGCTGGATTCTAGAATACCTACCACACTTGAAATAGCAATTTTCTTGTTGCAATGTTTTCTTTTAGCTACAATATGATGAAGAATTATAAAATTCGGGCGCGGAAGCAAATATTTGTACGATTTTTTACAAAAATAAACTCAGATTTTACCTATTCTTGATAAATACGTTGTATATTGTAAGCTATATAGGCTGAATTTTGGAATACCTACCACACTTGAAATAGAAATTTTCTTGTTGCAATATTTTCTTTTAGCTAAAATATGATGAAAAATTATAAAATTTTGCCGCGGAAGCAAATATTTATATGATTTTTTACAAAAAAAAGAAACTTAGATTTTACCTATTCTTGATGAATACGTTGTATATTGTAAGCTACATGGGCTGGATTCTAGAATACCTACCACACTTGAAAAAGCAATATTCTTGTAGAAATGTTTTCTTTTAGCTAAGATATGATGAAGAATTATAAAATTCGGGCGCGGAAGCAAATATTTATATATTTTTTTACAAAAATAAAATCAGATTTTACCTATTCTTGAAATGGGTATTTTTGTTAAAACAATCATATTCATGGTTAAGGATTTTTAGTATGGATAATTTTAGCATTGGACATGCAAAAGTGACCATAACGTGGTACCAAGCAAATATTTATATGATTTTTTACAAAAATAAAGTCAGATTTGACCTATTCTTGAAATGGTTATTTTTTTTAAATATTCATATTCATGCTTTAGGATCTATATTATGGCTAATTTTAGCATTAGACATGCAAAAGTGACCATAACGTGGTACTAATCAGATAATAAACATTCAAGTTTCGGGTGTCATTTTAATGAATACGTTGTATATGCAATAGCAATTTTCTTGTTGCAATGTTTTCTTTTAGCTAAAATATGATGAAGAATTATAAAATTCGGGCGCGGAAGCAAATATTTAGATGATTTTTTACAAAAATAAAGTCAGATTTGACCTATTCTTGAAATGGTTATTTTTTTTAAATATTCATATTCATGCTTTAGGATCTATATTATGGCTAATTTTAGCATTAGACATGCAAAAGTGACCATAACGTGGTACCAATCAGATAATAAACATTCAATTTTCGGTTGTCAATTTAATGAATATGTTGTATATTGTAAGCTACATTGGCTGGATTGTAGAATACCTACCACACTTAAAATAGGAATTTTCTTGTTGAAATGTTTTCTTTTAGCTATAATATGATGAAGAATTATAAAATTCGGGCGCGGAAGTTAATATATATATGATTACTTTCAAAAATAAAGTCAGATTTTACCTATTCTTGATGAATACGTTCTATATTGTAAGCTACATGGGCTGGATTCTAGAATACCTACAACACTTGAAATAGCAATTTTCTTGTTGCAATATTTTCTTTCAGCTAAAATATGATGAAGAATTATAAATTTCGGGCACGGAAGCAAATATTTATATGATTTTTTACAAAAATAAAGTCAGATTTTACCTATTCTTGAGGAATAAGTTGTATATTGTAAGCTACATACCACACTTGAAATAGCAATTTTCTTGTTGCAATGTTTTCTTTTAAATAAAATATAATGAAAAATTATAAAATTCGAACGCGGAAGCAAATATAAATATGATTATTCACAAAAATAAAATTCTGGCGCGGAAGCAAATATTTATATGATTTTTTACAAAAATAAAGTCAGATTTTAACTAAATGGATATTTTTGTTAAAACATTCATATTCATGGTTTAGGATCTATAGTATGGATAATTTTAGCATTGGACATGCAAAAGTGACCATAACGTGGTACCAATCAGATAATAAACATTCAATTCTCTGGTTTCATTTTAATGAATACGTTGTATATTGTTAGCTACATGGGCTGGATTCTAGAATACCTACCACACTTGAAATAGCAATTTTCTTGTTGCAATGTTTTCTTTTAGTCAAAATATGATGAAAAATTAGAAAATTCGGGCGCGGAAGCAAAGATTTATATGATTTCTTACAAAAATAAAGTCAGATTTCACCTACTCTTGATGAATACGTTGTATATTGTAAGCTACATGAGCTAGATGCTAGAATACCTACCACGCTTGAAATAGCAATTTTCTTGTTGCAATTTTTTTTTTTTCAGGTAAAATATGATGAAGAATTATAAAATTCTGGCGCGGAAGCAAATATTTATATGATTTTTTACAAAAATAAAGTCATATTTTACCTATTCTTGAAATGGATATTTTTGTTAAAACATTCATATTCATGCTTTAGGATCTATACTATGGATAAATTTAGCATTGAACATGCAAAAGTGACCATAACGTGGTACCAATCAGATAATAAACATTCAATTTTCGGGTGTCATATTAATGAATACGTTGTATATTGTAAGCTACATGGGCTAGATTCTAGAATACCTACCACCATAAATTCGGGCGCGGAAGCAAATATTTATATGATTTTTTACAAAAATAAAGTCAGATTTTACCGATTCTTGACGAATACGTTGTATTTTGTAAGCTACATGGGCTGGATTCTACAATACTTACCACACTTGAAATAGCACTTTTCTTGTTGCAATGTTTTCTTTTAGCTAAAATATGATAAAAAATTATAAAATTCGGGCGCGGAAGCAATTATTTATATATATTATTTTACAAAAATAAAATCAGATTTTACCTATTCTTGAAATGGGTATTTTTGTTAAAACAATCATATTCATGGTTAAGGATTTATAGTATGGATATTTTTAGCATTGGACATGCAAAAGTGACCATAACGTGGTACCAAGCAAATATTTATATGATTTTTTACAAAAATAAAGTCAGATTTGACCTATTCTTGAAATGGTTATTTTTTATAAATATTCATATTCATGCTTTAGGATCTATATTATGGCTAATTTTAGCATTAGACATGCAAAAGTGACCATAACGTGGTACTAATCAGATAATAAACATTCAAGTTTCGGGTGTCATTTTAATGAATACGTTGTATATGCAATAACAATTTTCTTGTTGCAATGTTTTCTTTTAGCTAAAATATGATGAAGAATTATAAAATTCGGGCGCGGAAGCAAATATTTAGATGATTTTTTACAAAAATAAAGTCAGATTTTACCTATTCTTATATATATATATATATATATATATATATATATATATATATATATATACTATGGATAATTTTAGCATTGAACATGCAAAAGTGACCATAACGTGGTACCAATCTGATAATAATAATAAACATTAAATTTTCGGGTGTCATTTTAATGAATACGTTGTATATTGTAAGCTTTATGGGCTAGATCCAAGAATACCTACCACACTTGAAATAGCAATTTTCTTGTTGCAATGTTTTCTTTAAGCTAAACTATCATGAAGAATTATAAAATTTGGGCGCGGAAGCAAATATTTATATGATTTTTTACAAAAAAAACACAGATTTTACCTATTCTTAATAAATACGTTGTATATTGTAAGATACATGGGCTTGATTCTAGAATACCTACCACACTTGAAATAGCAATTTTCTTGTTGCAATGTTTCCTTCTCGCTAAAATATGATGAAGAATTATAAAATTCGAGCGCGGAAGCTAATATTTATCTGATTTTTTACATAAATAAAGTTAGATTTTATCTTTTCTTGATGAATAGGTTATATATTGTAAACTACATGGGCTGGATTCTAGAATACCTACCACACTTGAAATAGCAATTTTCTTGTTGCAATGTTTTCTTTTTGCTACAATATGATGAAGAATTATAAAATTCGGGCGCGGAAACAAATATTTGTACGATTTTTTACAAAAATAAACTCATGTTGTGTAATGTAGTGATCCGAAAATATATGTTGTAGGAAATTGTGTGGCGAAGGATCAGAAGAAACGTGATGAATGGTTTTAAACAATTTTTATTTTCATCGAGGACGTTTCGACGCAACCAGCGTCATCTTCAGCTCAGAACAAGTGAAATAAAAATAATAACATAGTAAATTTTTTTAAACAAAAAAAGTTGAAATATAAAACATTTTACATCTAGTAAGATGCGTCAAGGACAAGTTCTGACTTAATAGTGAGAAATTAAGTCAGAACTTGTCCTTGACGCATCTTACTAGATGTAAAATGTTTTATATTTCAACTTTTTTTGTTTAAAAAAATTTACTATGTTATTATTTTTATTTCACTTGTTCTGAGCTGAAGATGACGCTGGTTGCGTCGAAACGTCCTCGATGAAAATAAAAATTGTTTAAAACCATTCATCACGTTTCTTCTGATCCTTCGCCACACAATTTCCTACAACAAAAATAAACTCAGATTTTACCTATTCTTGATAAATACGTTGTATATTGTAAGCTATATAGGCTGAATTTTGGAATACCTACCACACTTGAAATAGAAATTTTCTTGTTGCAATATTTTCTTTTAGCTAAAATATGATAAAAAATTATAAAATTTTGGCGCGGAAGCAAATATTTATATGATTTTTTACAAAAAAAAGAAACTTAGATTTTACCTATTCTTGATGAATACGTTGTATATTGTAAGCTACATGGGCTGGATTCTAGAATACCTACCACACTTGAAAAAGCAATATTCTTGTTGCAATGTTTTCTTTCAGCTAAGATATGATGAAGAATTATAAAATTCGGGCGCGGAAGCAAATATTTATATATTTTTTTACAAAAATGAAATCAGATTTTACCTATTCTTGAAATGGGTATTTTTGTTAAAACAATCATATTCATGGTTAAGGATTTATAGTATGGATAATTTTAGCATTGGACATGCAAAAGTGACCATAACGTGGTACCAAGCAAATATTTATATGATTTTTTACAAAAATAAAGTCAGATTTGACCTATTCTTGAAATGGTTATTTTTTTTAAATATTCATATTCATGCTTTAGGATCTATATTATGGCTAATTTTAGCATTAGACATGCAAAAGTGACCATAACGTGGTACTAATCAGATAATAAACATTCAAGTTTCGGGTGTCATTTTAATGAATACGTTGTATATGCAATAGCAATTTTCTTGTTGCAATGTTTTCTTTTAGCTAAAATATGATGAAGAATTATAAAATTCGGGCGCGGAAGCAAACATTTAGATGATTTTTTACAAAAATAAAGTCAGATTTGACCTATTCTTGAAATGGTTATTTTTTTTAAATATTCATATTCATGCTTTAGGATCTATATTATGGCTAATTTTAGCATTAGACATGCAAAAGTGACCATAACGTGGTACCAATCAGATAATAAACATTCAATTTTCGGTTGTCAATTTAATGAATATGTTGTATATTGTAAGCTACATTGGCTGGATTGTAGAATACCTACCACACTTAAAATAGGAATTTTCTTGTTGAAATGTTTTCTTTTAGCTAAAATATGATGAAGAATTATAAAATTCGGGCGCGGAAGTTAATATGTATATGATTACCTTCAAAAATAAAGTCAGATTTTACCTATTCTTGATGAATACGTTGTATATTGTAAGCTACATGGGCTGGATTCTAGAATACCTACAACACTTGAAATAGCAATTTTCTAGTTGCAATATTTTCTTTTAGCTAAAATATGATGAAGAATTATAAATTTCGGGCACGGAAGCAAATATTTATATGATTTTTTACAAAAATAAAGTCATATTTTACCTATTCTTGAAATGGATATTTTTGTTAAAACATTCATATTCATGCTTTAGGATCTATACTATGGATAAATTTAGCATTGAACATGCAAAAGTGACCATAACGTGGTACCAATCAGATAATAAACATTCAATTTTCGGGTGTCATATTAATGAATACGTTGTATATTGTAAGCTACATGGGCTAGATTCTAGAATACCTACCACCATAAATTCGGGCGCGGAAGCAAATATTTATATAGTTTTTTACAAAAATAAAGTCAGATTTTACCGATTCTTGACGAATACGTTGTATATTGTAAGCTACATGGGCTGGATTCTACAATATTTACCACACTTGAAATAGCACTTTTCTTGTTGCAATGTTTTCTTTTAGCTAAAATATGATAAAAAATTATAAAATTCGGGCGCGGAAGCAAATATTTATATGATTTTTTACACAAATAAATTCAGATTTTACCTATTCTTGATGAATACGTTGTATATTGTAAGCTACATGGGCTGGATTACAGAATACCAACCACACTTGAAATAGCAATTTTCTTGTTGCAATGTTTTCTTTTAGCTAAAGTATGATTTTTTACAAAAATAAAGTCAGATTTTACCTATTCTTGATGAATACATTGTATATTGTAAGCTACATGTGCTGGATTCTAGAATACCTTCTAAATTTGAAATAGCAATTTTCTTGTTGCAATGTTTTCTTTTAGGTAAAATATGATAAAAAATTATAAAAGTCGGGCGCGGAAGCAAATATTTATATGATTTTGTAAAAAATTACAGTCAGATTTTACGTTTTCTTGATGAATACGTTGTATATTGTAAGCTTCATGGGCTGGATTCTAGAATACCTACCACACTTGAAATAGCAATTTTCTTGTTGTAATGTTTTCTTTTAGCAAAAATATGATGAAGAATTATAAAATTCGGGCGCGGAAGCAAATATCTATATGTTTTTTTACAAGATAAAGTCAGATTTTACCTATTCTCGATGAATACGTTGTATATTGTAAGCTACATGGGCTGGATTCGAGAATTCCTACCACACTTGAAATAGCAATTTTCTTGTTGCAATCTTTTCTTTTAACTAAAATATGATGAAGAATTATAAAATTCGGGCGCGGAAGCAAATTTTTATATGATTTTTTACAAAAATAAAGTCAGATTAGTACGCCCATGGTGAATGTGTGAAAAAGTTTGTAAAAAAAAAATAGAATTAATAGTTAAATTTGTGTCTTTGGAGTGTCCTTGTCATTGTCAACTGTGCGCTCAGTCCCCTGCTCGGCGACACGAGGCTACGCGCATGCGCACTAGAGCAACTAGAAGTTGATTACCAGTGGCGTAGCAGAAGGGAAGGTTGAATTTGCATAGAGACCGTAGCAACCCAGTGGAAAAGAGAAAGAGGGAAAAATCAGAGACAAAGGAAGAAGATTTTTTTAAGAAAAGTAAAAAAATAGGAAGATCACCGGAAAAAGAAAAAATAATTTCTCAAGATATGGAACGGTTAACGACGATGATAGAAAATTTGACAAAAAGTGTAGATGAAGTGAAGGGGAAGATGGATCGTAACCATAATGAGCTGAAGACAGAAATACAGAGAAATACAACTACCATAGAGGATATTAAAAATGAATTTAAAATTAAAGAAATTAAATGGCAACAAGAAAGAGAAGAAATGAAGAAAGAAATATCAGAATTAAAGAAAAGATTGGAAGAACAGGATAAGAAAAGTAGAGCTGTCAACATAGTGATACAAGGGTTGAGAACGGAGGGAAGAAAACCCATAGAAGCGGTAACAGACCTGTTAAAAAATGATCTAGGGGTATCGTGCAAAATTAAAGAGGTTATGGAAATTAAAGGAGCTAATGTACGTTGGGAAAAAAATAACAGTCGAACTGGAAAACAAAGAAGCAAAAAAAGAAATTATGGAAAATAAAAACAAATTGAAAGGAAGAAGTATTTTCATCAATAGCAATTGGACAAAGGAGGAAAGAAAAATGAAGTTTGTGATAAGGCAAAAAGCAGCAGAGGCTAGAAAAGAAAATAGAAATGTTAAAGTCTTCTATAACAGGATTACAATAGATAATGAGGAATACATATGGAGTGAAGAGTGTGGAAGTCTGGTGCTAAATAAGAACAAAGAAAATAAGGGAAATTGTCCAGTTACTTTGAGTAGGAGAAAGTGACAGGAAGAAAATAAAACAGTCTCATCGTTACGACTCGGGAAACGAAATAAGGTTAAGAATAAAAAGTTAAAAGATTCCACAATAATAACGATGGCAACACGGAACGCGCAAGGAACAAATGCACCAGGTAAACTGAAAAATTTGCACGCTGTGTTTAAAAAATATGGCATAGATGTAGCGGTAATTCAAGAAACAAAACAAAAAGGTAATGACATTTTCGAGCTAGAAGATTATATAGTTTTTAATAGCGGGCATGAGACTAAATATTTTGGAACGTGTTTTATGATAAATCACTATACTAAACGATTAGATTCACTATATATCTATATATCTATCTATCTATAGATTCATCACGAGCATCGAGTAACTTTTGTAATCGCCTACAGCCTGAACCATGCAAGTGATTGTTATAATTTTTTTTTTTAAATGTGGGGGCTAATGAGATCTGGTGCCTTTTGGGTGTCTCATATTTTTACTATTAGTAGTTTTCGTGTAAAAAATTAAAACTTTGCACAAATGCTGCCTTGAAACAATGGATCCCAGAGGCCATGTCTAACTTTAAGAAGAATCACGCCGTCATCCGTCACTTTTGACAATCTGCCTATGAACTTTAAATGATTATATCTTTTAATAAAACATTGATATCAAAGATTTAAAAACAGTATCATGAATAATAGACTTGAGCAAATGTGTTACAACTAATTTAAGTTTAAAACATAACGTATTTAATTAATATAAATTTTGACGTTTCCAATGTCAAAAGTCAATGTTGCCAAATGCGTGATGAAGTAACTAAATTAAAACCAAATACTCCTAAACTAACTTAACTGAAGACGGTGGCAGTTGCATTAGGGTTGAAAATATTAATTTATAAATTTAAAAATTAACTACTATTTTTTAATACAAACAGTGTTGCCAAATTATAAAGTAACTAAATAAAAATCAAATATTCCTAAATAAAATAAATTGAATACTTTGCTGTGTTTCTTATCAAAAGAAAGGAAACCATAAGGGCCAGTTTTAAAATGACAAAAAAAATATGTCATGTTGATCTGCATTTGTTTTCCGTAGAAAGTTGTTAAAAGTAGGTCGTCCTTGGGTTTTAAGGAAACGACACAATACGAACTGGTGTGCACGAATGACAAAAATGTTCTATGTAGATTAGAAATTGTTTTTTGCATAATGTTGTCAGAAAAATGTCGTATTTGGGTATTTTCAAATTGCAAAAGTCAATGTTGCCAAATGTTTAATAAAGTAACTAAACAAAGAACAAATATTCCCAAATGAAAGGTTACTGAGGACAGTGAATGTTATATTAGGCTAGGTCACGATGAGGGCTAGCGTGCAGAATGAACAAAAATGTTCTATATCGAACGGCTTTTGTTTTTTGTAAAAAGTTGTGAGAAGTATGTGGTGTTTGGTATCAAATGAAAAGGCTCGATGAGGGCTGGCGTGTAGAATTAAAAAAAAAAGATTAATGTTGATCGGCTTTTGTTTTTGCAAAAATTTCTTGAAGATATGTCGAGTTTTGTCTCAAATGAAAGGTCTCATTGAGGGCTAGCGTGCAGAATTGACAAAAATGTTCCATGTCGATCGGCTTTTGTTTTGTGCAAAAAGTTGTCAGAAGTATGTCGTGTTTGGTATCAAATGAAAGGTCTCGGAGAGGGCAAGCGTGCAGAATTGACAAAAATGTACTATGTCGATCGGTTTTTGTTTTTTGCAAAAAGTTGTCAGAAGTATGTCGTGTTTGATATCAAATGAAAGGTCTCGGAGAGGGCTAGCGTGCAGAATTGATAAAAATGTTCCATGTCGATCGGCTTTTGTTTTATGCAAAAAGTTGTCAGATGTATGTCGTGTTTGGTATCAAATGAAAGGTCTCGTTGAGGGCTAGCCTGCAGAATTGACAAAAATGTACTATGTCGATCGGTTTTTGTTTTTTGCAAAAAGTTGTCAGAAGTATATCGTGTTTGATATCAAATGAAAGGTCTCGGAGAGGGCTAGCGTGCAGAATTGATAAAAATGTGCCATGTCGATCGGTATTTGTTTTTTGCAAAAAGTTGTCAGAAATGTGTGGTGTTTGGTATCAAATGAAAAGTCTCGTTGAGGGCTAGCGTGCAGAATTGACAAAAATGTTCCATGTCGATCGGCTTTTGTTTTATGCAAAAAGTTGTCAGAAGTATGTCGTGTTTGGTATCAAATGAAAGGTCTCGGAGAGGGCTAGCGTGCAGAATTGACAAAAAATGTGCTATGTCGATCGGCTTTTGTTTTTTGCAAAAGGTTGTCACAAGTAAATAGTGTTTGGTATCAAATGAAAAGTCTTGATGTGGGCTAGCGTGCAGATATGATAAAAATGTTTCACGTCGATTGACTTTTGTTTTATGTAGAAAGTTGTCAGAAGTATATCGTGTTTGGTATCAAATGAAAGGTCCCGGTGTGGGCTGGGGTACATAAATGACAAAAATGATTCATGCCGACCGGCTTTTGTTTTTTGCAAAAAATTGTTGGAAGTATATCGTGATTTCAATCTAATGAAAGGTCCTGGAGAGGCCTGAAGTGCAATTATGAAATAATTGTTTCATGTCGATCGGCATTTGTTTTTTGCACTGACAGCGGAGCTCTAGGGAATGATTATGTCTTTTAATAGAACATTGATATCAAAGATTTAAAAACAGTATCATGAATACTAGACTTGAGCAAATGTGTTACAACTAATTTAAGTTTAAAACATAACGTATTTAATTAATATAAATTTTGACGTTTCCAATGTCAGAAGTCAATGTTGCCAAATGTGTGATGAAGTAAATAAATTAAAACCAAATATTCCTAAACTAACTTCACTGAAGACGGTGGCAGTTGTATTAGGGTTGACAATATTAATTTATAAATTTAAAAATTAACTACTGTTTTTTAATGCAAACAGTGTTGCTAAATTATAAAATAACTAAATAAAAATCAAATATTCCTAAATAAAATAAATTGAATACTTTGCTGTGTTTGTTATCAAAAGAAAGGAAACCATAAGGGCCAGTTTTAAAATGACAAAAAAAATGTGTCATGTCAATCTGCATTTGTTTTCCGTAAAAAGTTGTTAGAAGTAGGTCGTCCTTGGGTTTTATGGAAACGACACAATACGGACTGGTGTGCACGAATGACAAAAATGTTCCATGTAGATTAGAATTTGTTTTTTGCATAATGTTGTCAGACAAATGTCGTGTTTGGGTATTTTCAAATTACAAAAGTCAATGTTGCCAAATGTTTAATAAAGTAACTAAACAAAGAACAAATATTCTCAAATGAAAGGTTACTGAAGACAGTGAATGTTATATTAGGTCACGATGAGGGCTAGCGTGCAGAATTGACAAAAATGTTCCATGTCGATCGGCTTTTGTTTTATGCAAAAAGTTGTCAGAAGTATGTCGTGTTTGGTATCAAATGAAAGGTCTCGGAGAGGGCTAGCGTGCAGAATTGACAAAAATGTGCTATGTAGATCGGTATTTGTTTTTTGCAAAAAGTTAGCAGAAATGTGTGGTGTTTGGTATCAAATGAAAGGTTTCAATGAAGGTTGGTGTGCAGAATTAACGAAAATGGTCAATGTCGATCGGCTTTTGTTTTTTGCAAAAGGTTGTCACAAGTATATAGTGTTTGGTATCAAATGAAAAGTCTCGGTGTGGGCTAGCGTGTAGATATGATAAAAATGTTTCATGTCGATCGAGTTTTGTTTTATGCAGAAAGTTGTCAGAAGTATGTCGTGTTTGGTATCAAATGAAAGGTCTCGGTGAGAGTTGGGGTACATAAATGACAAAAATGTTTCATGTCGACCGGCTTTTGTTTTTTGCAAAAATTTCTCAAAAGTATGTCGAGTTTGGTCTCTAATAAAAGGTCTCGTTGAGGGCTAGCGTGCAGAATTGACAAAAATGTTCCATTCCGATCAGCTTTTGTTTTCTGCTAAAAGTTCTCAAAGGTATGTCGAGTTTGGTCCCAAATGAAAGGTCTCGTTGAGGGCTAGCGTGCAGAATTGACAAAAATGTTCCATGTCGATCGGCTTTTGTTTTATGCAAAAATTTGTCAGAAGTATGTCGTGTTTGGTATCAAATGAAAGGTCTCGGAGAGGGCTAGCTTGCAGAATTGACAAAAAATGTCAATATCATTCGGCTTTTGTTTTTTGCAAAAGGTTGTCACAAGTATATAGTGTTTGGTATCAAATGAAAAGTCTCGGTGTGGGCTAGCGTGTAGATATGATAAAAATGTTTCAAGTCGATCGAGTTTTGTTTTATGCAGAAAGTTGTCAGAAGTATGTCGTGTTTGGTATCAAATGAAAGGTCTCGGTGAGAGTTGGGGTACATAAATGACAAAAATGTTTCATGTCGACCGGCTTTTGGTTTTTGCAAAAATTTCTCAAAAGTATGTCGAGTTTGGTCTCTAATAAAAGGTCTCGTTGAGGGCTAGCGTGCAGAATTGACAAAAATGTTCCATTCCAAACAGCTTTTGTTTTCTGCTAAAAGTTCTCAAAGGTATGTCGAGTTTGGTCCCAAATGAAAGGTCTCGTTGAGGGCTAGCGTGCAGAATTGACAAAAATGTTCCATGTCGATCGGCTTTTGTTTTATGCAAAAAGTTGTCAGAAGTATGTCGTGTTTGGTATCAAATGAAAGGTCTCGGAGAGGGCTAGCGTGCAGAATTGACAAAAAATGTCAATATCATTCGGCTTTTGTTTTTTGCAAAAGGTTGTCACAAGTAAATAGTGTTTGGTATCAAATGAAAAGTCTTGATGTGGGCTAGCGTGCAGATATGATAAAAATGTTTCACGTCGATTGACTTTTGTTTTATGTAGAAAGTTGTCAGAAGTATATCGTGTTTGGTATCAAATGAAAGGTCCCGGTGTGGGCTGGGGTACATAAATGACAAAAATGATTCATGCCGACCGGCTTTTGTTTTTTGCAAAAAATTGTTGGAAGTATATCGTGATTTCAATCTAATGAAAGGTCCTGGAGAGGCCTGAAGTGCAATTATGAAATAATTGTTTCATGTCGATCGGCATTTGTTTTTTGCACTGACAGCGGAGCTCTAGGGAATGCTCGGCGTAGCCGAGAATTTGCTAGTCACTATACTAAACGATTAGATTCACTATATATCTATATATCTATCTATCTATAGATTCATCACGAGCATCGAGTAACTTTTGTAATCGCCTACAGCCTGAACCATGCAAGTGATTGTTATAATTTTTTTTTTAATATGTGAGGGCTAATGAGATCTGGTGCCTTTTGGGTGTCTCATATTTTTACTATTAGTAGTTTTCGTGTAAAAAATTAAAACTTTGCACAAATGCTGCCTTGAAACAATGGATCCCAGAGGCCATGTCTAACTTTAAGAAGAATCACGCCGTCATCCGTCACTTTTGACAATCTGCCTATGAACTTTAAATGATTATATCTTTTAATAAAACATTGATATCAAAGATTTAAAAACAGTATCATGAATAATAGACTTGAGCAAATGTGTTACAACTAATTTAAGTTTAAAACATAACGTATTTAATTAATATAAATTTTGACGTTTCCAATGTCAAAAGTCAATGTTGCCAAATGCGTGATGAAGTAACTAAATTAAAACCAAATACTCCTAAACTAACTTAACTGAAGACGGTGGCAGTTGCATTAGGGTTGAAAATATTAATTTATAAATTTAAAAATTAACTACTATTTTTTAATACAAACAGTGTTGCCAAATTATAAAGTAACTAAATAAAAATCAAATATTCCTAAATAAAATAAATTGAATACTTTGCTGTGTTTCTTATCAAAAGAAAGGAAACCATAAGGGCCAGTTTTAAAATGACAAAAAAAATGTGTCATGTTGATCTGCATTTGTTTTCCGTAGAAAGTTGTTAAAAGTAGGTCGTCCTTGGGTTTTAAGGAAACGACACAATACGAACTGGTGTGCACGAATGACAAAAATGTTCTATGTAGATTAGAAATTGTTTTTTGCATAATGTTGTCAGAAAAATGTCGTATTTGGGTATTTTCAAATTGCAAAAGTCAATGTTACCAAATGTTTAATAAAGTAACTAAACAAAGAACAAATATTCCCAAATGAAAGGTTACTGAGGACAGTGAATGTTATATTAGGCTAGGTCACGATGAGGGCTAGCGTGCAGAATGAACAAAAATGTTCTATATCGAACGGCTTTTGTTTTTTGTAAAAAGTTGTGAGAAGTATGTGGTGTTTGGTATCAAATGAAAAGGCTCGATGAGGGCTGGCGTGTAGAATTAAAAAAAAAGGTTAATGTTGATCGGCTTTTGTTTTTGCAAAAATTTCTTAAAGATATGTCGAGTTTGGTCTCAAATGAAAGGTCTCGTTGAGGGCTAGCGTGCAGAATTGACAAAAATGTTCCATGTCGATCGGCTTTTGTTTTGTGCAAAAAGTTGTCAGAAGTATGTCGTGTTTGGTATCAAATGAAAGGTCTCGGAGAGGGCCAGCGTGCAGAATTGACAAAAATGTACTATGTCGATCGGTTTTTGTTTTTTGCAAAAAGTTGTCAGAAGTATGTCGTGTTAGATATCAAATGAAAGGTCTCGGAGAGGGCTAGCGTGCAGAATTGATAAAAATGTTCCATGTCTATCGGCTTTTGTTTTATGCAAAAAGTTGTCAGATGTATGTCGTGTTTGGTATCAAATGAAAGGTCTCGTTGAGGGCTAGCCTGCAGAATTGACAAAAATGTACTATGTCGATCGGTTTTTGTTTTTTGTAAAAAGTTGTCAGAAGTATATCGTGTTTGATATCAAATGAAAGGTCTCGGAGAGGGCTAGCGTGAAGAATTGATAAAAATGTGCCATGTCGATCGGTATTTGTTTTTTGCAAAAAGTTGTCAGAAATGTGTGGTGTTTGGTATCAAATGAAAAGTCTCGTTGAGGGCTAGCGTGCAGAATTGACAAAAATGTTCCATGTCGATCGGCTTTTGTTTTATGCAAAAAGTTGTCAGAAGTATGTCGTGTTTGGTATCAAATGAAAGGTCTCGGAGAGGGCTAGCGTGCAGAATTGACAAAAAATGTGCTATGTCGATCGGCTTTTGTTTTTTGAAAAAGGTTGTCACAAGTATATAGTGTTTGGTATCAAATGAAAAGTCTGGGTGTGGGCTAGCGTGTAGATATGATAAAAATGTTTCATGTCGATCGACTTTTGTTTAATGCAGAAAGTTGTCAGAAGTATGTCGTGTATGGTATCAAATGAAAGGTCTCTGTGAGAGTTGAGGTACATAAATGACAAAAATGTTTCATGTCGACCGGCTTTTGTTTTTTGCAAAATATTATTAGAAGTATATCGTGTTTGCAATCTAATGAAAGGTCTCAGTGAGGCCTGACGTGGAAATATGAAATAATTGTTTCATGTCGATCGGCATTTGTTTTTTGCACTGACAGCGGAGCTCTAGGGAATGCTCGGCGTAGCCGAGAATTCGCTAGTCCTATATACTAAACGATTAGATTCACTATATATCTATATATCTATCTATAGATTCATCACGAGCATCGAGTAACTTTTGTAATCGCCTACAGCCTGAACCATGCAAGTGATTGTTATAATTTTTTTTTAATATGTGGGGGCTAATGAAATCTTGTGCCTTTTGGGTGTCTCATATTTTTACTATGAGTAGTTTTCGTGTAAAAAATTAAAACTTTGCACAAATGCTGCCTTGAAACAATGGATCCCAGAGGCCATGTCTAACTTTAAGAAGAATCACGCCGTCATCCGTCACTTTTGACAATCTGCCTATGAACTTTAAATGATTATATCTTTTAATAGAACATTGATATCAAAGACTTAAAAACAGTAACATGAATAATAGACTTGAGCAAATGTGTTACTACTAATTTAAGTTTAAAACTTAATGTATTTAATTAATATAAATTTTGACGTTTCAAATGTCAAAAGTCAATGTTGCCAAATGTGTGATGAAGTAACTAAATTAAAACCAAATACTCCTAAACTAACTTCACTGAAGACGGTGGCAGTTGTACTAGGGTTGACAATATTAATTTATAAATTTAAAAATTAACTACTATTTTTTAATGCAAACAGTGTTGCCAAATTATAAAGTAACTAAATAAAAATCAAATATTCCTAAATAAAATAAATTGAATACTTTGCTGTGTTTGTTATCAAAAGAAAGGAAACCATAAGGGCCAGTTTTAAAATGACAAAAAAAATGTGTCATGTCGATCTGCATTTGTATTCCGTAAAAAGTTGTTAGAAGTAGGTCGTCCTTGGGTTTTAAGGAAACGACACAATACGGACTGGTGTGCACGAATGACAAAAATGTTCCATGTAGATTAGAATTTGGTTTTTGCATAATGTTGTCAGAAAAATGTCGTGTTTGGGTATTTTCAAATTACAAAAGTCAATGTTGCCAAATGTTTAATAAAGTAACTAAACAAAGAACACATATTCCCAAATGAAAGGTTACTGAAGACAGTGAATGTTATATTATGCTAGGTCACGATGAGGGCTAGCGTGCAGAATGAACAAAAATATTCTATATCGAACGGCTTTTGTTTTTTGGAAAATGTTGTGAGAAGTATGTGGTGTTTGGTATCAAATGAAAAGGCTCGATAAGGGCTGGCGTGTAGAATTAAGAAAAAAGGTGAATGTTGATCGTCTTTTGTTTTTGCAAAAATTTCTCAAAGATATGTCGAGTTTGATCTCAAATGAAAGGTCTCGTTGAGGGCTAGCGTGCAGAATTGACAAAAATGTTCCATGTCGATCGGCTTTTGTTTTATGCAAAAAGTTGTCAGAAGTATGTCGTGTTTGATATCAAATGAAAGGTCTCGGAGAGGGCTAGCCTGCAGAATTGACAAAAATGTACTATGTCGATCGGTTTTTGTTTTTTGCTAAAAGTTGTCAGAAGTATATCGTGTTTGATATCAAATGAAAGGTCTTGGAGAGGGCTAGCGTGAAGAATTGATAAAAATGTGCTATGTCGATCGGTATTTGTTTTTTGCAAAAAGTTATCAGAAGTGTGTGGTGTTTGGTATCAAATGAAAAGTCTCGTTGAGGGCTAGCGTGCAGAATTGACAAAAATGTTCCATGTCGATCGGCTTTTGTTTTATGCAAAAAGTTGTCAGAAGTATGTCGTGTTTGGTATTAAATGAAAGGTCTCGGAGAGGGCTAGCGTGCAGAATTGATAAAAATGTGCTATGTCGATCGGTATTTGTTTCTTGCAAAAAGTTGTCAAAATTGTTTGGTGTTTGGTATCAAATGAAAAGTCTCGTTGAGGGCTAGCGTGCAGAATTGACAAAAATGTTCCATGTCGATGGACTTTTGTTTTATGCAAAAAGTTGTCAGAAGTATGTCGTGTTTCGTATCAAATGAAAGGTCTCGGAGATGGCTAGGGTGCAGAATCCACAAAAAATGTGCTATGTCGATCGACTTTTGTTTTTTGCAAAAGGTTGTCACAAGTATATAGTGTTTGGTATCAAATCAAAAGTCTGGGTGTGGGCTAGCGTGTAGATGTGATAAAAATGTTTCATGTCGATCGACTTTTGTTTAATGCAGATAGTTGTCAGAAGTATGTCGTGTATGGTATCAAATGAAAGGTCTCGGTGAGAGTTGGGGTACATAAATGACAAAAATGTTTCATGTCGACCGGCTTTTGTTTTTTGCAAAATATTATTAGAAGTATATCGTGTTTGCAATCTAATGAAAGGTCTCGGTGAGGCCTGACGTGCAAATATGAAATAATTGTTTCATGTCGTTCGGCATTTGTTTTTTTGCACTGACAGCGGAGCTCTAGGGAATGCTCGGCGTAGCCGAGAATTCGCTAGTCACTATACTAAACGATTAGATTCACTATATATATATCTATCTATATATCTATCTATATATCTATCTATAGATTCATCACGAGCATCGAGTAACTTTTGTAATCGCCTACAGCCTGAACCATGCAAGTGATTGTTATAATTTTTTTTTTAATATGTGGGGGCTAATGAGATCTGGTGCCTTTTGGGTGTCTCATATTTTTACTATTAGTAATTTTCGTGTAAAAAATTAAAACTTTGCACAAATGCTGCCTTGAAACAATGGATCCCAGAGGCCATGTCTAACTTTAAGAAGAATCACGCCGTCATCCGTCACTTTTGACAATCTGCCTATGAACTTTAAATGATTATATCTTTTAATAGAACATTGATATCAAAGATTTAAAAACAGTATCATGAATAATAGACTTGAGCAAATGTGTTACAACTAATTTAAGTTTAAAACATAACGTATTTAATTAATATAAATTTTGACGTTTCCAATGTCAAAAGTCAATGTTGCCAAATTTGTGATGAAGTAACTAAATTAAAACCAAATATTCCTAAACTAACTTCACTGAAGACGGTGGCAGTTGTATTAGGGTTGACAATATTAATTTATAAATTTAAAAATTAACTACTATTTTTTAATGCAAACAGTGTTGCCAAATTATAAAGTAATTAAATAAAATCAAATATTCCTAAATAAAATAAATTGAATACTTTGCAGTGTTTGTTATCAAAAGAAAGGAAACCATAAGGGCCAGTTTTAAAATGACAAAAAAAATGTGTCATGTCGATCTGCATTTGTTTTCCGTAAAAAGTTGTTAGATGTAGGTCATCCTTGGGTTTTAAGGAAAGTTATATTAGGCTAGGTCACGATGAGGGCTAGCGTGCAGAATGAACAAAAATGTTCTATATCGAACGGCTTTTGTTTTTTGGAAAATGTTGTAAAAAGTATGTGGTGTTTGGTATCAAATGAAAAGGCTCGATAAGGGCTGGCGTGTAGAATTAAGAAAAAAGGTCAATATTGATCGGCTTTTGTTTTTGCAAAAATTTCTCAAAGATATGTCGAATTTGGTCTCAAATGAAAGGTCTCGTTGAAAGCTAGCGTGCAGAATTGACAAAAATGTTCCATGTCGATCGGCTTTTGTTTTATGCAAAAAGTTGTCAGAAGTATGTCGTGTTTGGTATCAAATGAAAGGTCTCGGAGAGGGCTAGCCTGCAGAATTGACAAAAATGTACTATGTCGATCGGTTTTTGTTTTTGCAAAAAGTTGTCAGAAGTATATCGTGTTTGATATCAAATGAAAGGTCTCGTAGTGGGCTAGCCTGCAGAATTGACAAAAATGTACTATGTCGATCGGTTTTTGTTTTTTGCAAAAAGTTGTCAGAAGTATATCGTGTTTGATATCAAATGAAAGGTCTCGGAGAGGCCTAGCGTGCAGAATTGATAAAAATGTGCTATGTCGATCGGTATTTGTTTTTTGCAAAAAGTTGTCAGAAGTGTGTGGTGTTTGGTATCAAATGAAAAGTCTTGTTGAGGGCTAGCGTGCAGAATTGACAAAAATGTTCCATGTCGATCGGCTTTTGTTTTATGCAAAAAGTTGTCAGAAGTATGTCGTGTTTGGTATCAAATGAAAGATTTTAGAGAGGGCTAGCGTGCAGAATTGACAAAAAATGTGCTATGTCGATCGGCTTTTGTTTTTTGCAAAAGGTTGTCACAAGTATACCGTGTTTGATATCAAATGAAAGGTCTCGGAGAGGGCTAGCGTGCAGAATTGATAAAAATGTGCTATGTCGATCGGTATTTGTTTTTTGCAAAAAGTTTTCAGAAGTGTGTGGTGTTTGGTATCAAATGAAAAGACTCGTTGAGGGCTAGCGTGCAGAATTGACAAAAATGTTCCATGTCGATCGGCTTTTGTTTTATGCAAAAAGTTGTCAGAAGTATGTCGTGTTTGGTATCAAATGAAAAGTCTGGGTGTGGGCTAGCGTGTATATATGATAAAAATGTTGCATGTCGATCGACTTTTGTTTAATGCAGAAAGTTGTCAGAAGTATGTCGTGTATGGTATCAAATGAAAGGTCTCGGTGAGAGTTGGGGTACATAAATGACAAAAATGTTTCATGTCGACCGGCTTTTGTTTTTTTGCAAAATATTATTAGAAGTATATCGTGTTTGCAATCTAGTGAAAGGTCTCGGTGAGGCCTGACCTGCAAATATAAAATAATTGTTTCATGTCGATTGGCATTTGTTTTTTGTACTGACAGCGGAGCTCTAGGGAATGCTCGGCGTAGCCGAGAATTCGCTAGTCCTATATACTAAAAAGGCATGTGTCGTGATGTTTATTTATTTTCATCATGACGATCGCCAAATTTTGTCACAAGCCAAACTGCCTGAACCATGAAAGGGATTGTTGTAAATTTTTTTTTAGATTGCAGGGAATAATGTGTAGTTGTGCCTTTTGGGGGTCTCATATTTTTACTGTAAGTGGTTCTTGTGTAAAAAAATAAAAACTGTGCAAAATTAATAACTTGAAACAATGGATCCTAGTAGCCATGTCTAAATTTAAAAAGAATCACGAGGTCATCTGTCACTTTTGACAATCTGTCTATGAACTTTAAACGATTATAACTTTTTATAGAACATTGATATTAAAGAAGTAAATACAGTATCATGTATTATAGTCTTGAGCAAAGGTGTTACAATTAATTTAAGTTTAAAACATAACGTATTTAATTAATATAAATTTTGACGTTTCCAATGTCAAAAGTAAATGTTGCCAAATGTGTGATGAAGTAACTAAATTAAAACCGAATATTCCTAAACTAACTTCACTGAAGACGGTGGCAGTTGTATTAGGATTGACAATATTAATTAATAAATTTAAGAATTAACTACTACTTCTTAACACAAACAGTGTTGCCAAATTATGGAGTAGGTAACTAAATAAAAATAAAATATTCGTAAATAAAATAAATTGAACACTTTGCTGTGTTTGATATCAAAAGAAAAAAATAATAGGTGCCGGTTTTGAAATGACAAAAAAAAAATATATCACGTCGATCTGCATTTGTTTTGCGCAAAAAGTTGTTACAAGTAGGTCGTCCTTGGATTTTAATGAAACGACACAATGTGGATTGGTGTGCACGAATGACAAAAATATTCTACGTCGATTAGAATTTGTTTTTTGCAAAATGTTATCAGAAATATGTTGTTTTGTATCGAATGAAAAGTCTCGGTGAGGGCTGGTGTACAAAAAAGAAAATTTTCCACGTTGATCGGCTTTTGTTTTATGCAAAAAGTTAATAGACGTATGTCGTGTTTGGTATCTAATGAAAGGTCTCGGCGAGGGCTCGCGTAGAGATTTGACGAAAATGATCTATGTCGATCGGATTTTGTTTTTTGCAAAAAGTTGTATAAAGTATATCATGTTTGGTCTCAAATAAAAGGTCTTGTTGAAGGCTTGCGTGCAAAACTGACAAAACGGTCTATGTTGATCGGCTTTTGTTTTATGCAAAAAGTTAATAGAAGTATGTCGTGTTTGGTATCTAATGAAAGGTCTCGTTGAGGGCTGAAATGCAAAATAGACAAAAAAGTTCCATGTCGATAGGCTTTTGTTTTTTGCAAAAAGTTGTCAGAAATATGTCGTGTTTAGTATCGAATGAAAGGTCTTGGCGAGGGCTCGCGTAGAGAATTGACAAAAATGATCTATGTCGATCTGCTTTTGTTTTATGCAAAAAATTCTCAAAAGTATGTCGAGTTTGGTCTCAAAAGAAAGGTCTCGTTGAGGGCTAGCGTGCAGAATTGACAGAAATGTTCCATTTCGATCGGCTTTTGTTTTCTGCAAAAAGTGCTTTAAAGTATATCGAGTTTGGTCTCAAATGAAACGTCTTGTAAAGGGATAGCGTGCAGAATTGACAAAAATGTTCCATGTCGATTGGCTTTTGTTTTTTGCAAAAAGTTGTCAGAAATATGTCGTGTTTGGTATCGAATGAAAGGTCTTGGCGAGGGCTCGCGTAGAGAATTGACAAAAATGATCTATGTAGATCGGCTTTCGTTTTATGCAAAAATTTCTCAAATGTATGCCGAGTTTGGTCTCAAATAAAACGTCTTGTTGAGGGCTAGCGTGCAGAATTGACAAAAATGTGCTATGTCGATCGGTTTTTGTTTTTTGCAAAAAGTTGTCAGAAGTATATGGTGTTTGGTATCAAATGAAAGATTTCAATGAGGGCTGGTGTGCAGAATTAACAAAAATTGTCAATGTTTTTTGCAAAAGGTTGTTAGAAGTATAGAGTGTTTGGTATCAAATAAAAAGTCTCGGTGTGGGCTAGCGTGCAGAAATGATAAAAATGTTTCATGTTGATCGACTTTTGTTTTATGTAGAAAGTTGTCAGAAGTATGTCGTGTTTGGTATCAAATGAAAGGTCTCGGCTAGGGTTGGGGTACTTAAATGACAAAAATGTTTCATGTCGACCGGCTTTTGTTTTTTGCAAAAAATTATTGGAAGTATATCGTGTTTGCAATCTAATGAAGGGTCTTGGTGAG
Organism: Stenolophus ochropezus; assembly: GCA_035578165.1. NCBI lineage: Eukaryota > Metazoa > Arthropoda > Insecta > Coleoptera > Carabidae > Stenolophus > Stenolophus ochropezus. The sequence goes on along the minus strand of JAQOWZ010000099.1, from coordinate 78,039 downwards.
GCCTGACGTGCAAATATGAAATAATTGTTTCATGTCGATCTGCATTTGTTTTTTGCACTGACAGCGGAGCTCTAGGGAATGCTCGGCCGAGAATTCGCTATCCTATATACTAAAAGGCATGTGTCGTGATGTTTATTTATTTTCATTTATTTCACGATCGCCAAATTTTGTCACAAGCCTAACTGCCTGAACCATGAAAGGGATTGTTGTAAATTTTTTTTTAGATTGCAGGGAATAATATGTAGTTGTGCCTTTTGGGGGTCTCATATTTTTACTGTAAGTGGTTCTTGTGTAAAAAAATAAGAACTGTGCAAAATTAATAACTTGAAACAACGGATCCTAGTAGCCATGTCTAAATTTAAGAAGAGTCACGCTGGTATCTGTCACTTTTGACAATCTGTCTATGAACTTTAAACGATTGTAACTTCTTATAGAACATTTATATTAAAGAAGTAAATACAGTATCATGTATAATAGTCTTGAGCAAAGGTGTTACAACTAATTTAAGTTTAAAACATAACGTATTTAATTAATATAAATTTTGACGTTTCCAATGTCAAAAGTCAATGTTGCCAAATGTGTGATGAAGTAACTAAATTAAAACCAAATATTCCTAAATTAACTTCTCTGAAGACGGTGACAGTTTTTTTAGGATTGACAATATTAATTTATAAATTTCAAATTTAACTACTATTTTTTAATACATACAGTGTTGCCAAATTATGAAGTAGGTAACAAAATAAAAATCAAATATTTCTAAATAAAATAAATTGAACACTTTGCTGTGATATCAAAAGAAAGAAAACCATAAGGGCCGGTTTTAAAATGACAAAAAAATGTGTCATGACGATCTGCATTTGTTTTGCGCAAAAAGTTATTAGAACTATATTGTCCTTGGGTTTTAATGAAACGACACAATGTGGACTGGTGTGCACGAATGACTAAAATATTCTACGTCGATTAGAATTTGTTTTTTACAAAATGTTGTCAGAAATATGTTGTGTTTGGAAAAAGTTGTATGTGGTGTTTAGTATCAAATGAAAAGGCTCGATAAGGGCTGGCGTGTAGAATTAACAAAAATGATCAATGTTGATCGGCTTTTGCTTTTTGCAAAACTTTCTCAAATGTACGTCGAGTTTGGTCTCAAATGAAAGGTCTCATTGAGAGCTAGCGAGGAGAATTGACAAAACTGTTCCATTCCGATCGGCTTTTGTTTTGTGCAAAAAGTTCTCAAAGGTACGTCGAGTTTGGTCTCAAATGAAACGTCTCGTTGAGGGCTAGCGTGCAGAATTGACAAAAATGTTCCATGTCGATCGGCTTTTGTTTTCTGCAAAAAGTTTTTAAAAGTATGTCGAGTATGGTATCAAACAAAACGTCTGGTTGAGGGCTAGCGTGCAGAATTGACAAAAATGTGCTATGTCGATTGGTTTTTGTTTTTTGCAAAAAGTTGTCACAAGTGTGTGGTGTTTGGTATCAAATGAAAGGTTTCGATAAAGGCTGGTGTGCAGAATTAACAAAAATGGTTAATGTTGATCGGCTTTTGTTTTTTGCAAAAAGTTTTCAGAGGTATGTCGAGTTTGGTCTCAAATGAAAGGTCTCGTTGAGGGCTAGCAAGCAGAATTGAAAAAAAATGTACTACGTCGATCGGTTTTTGTTTTTTGCGAAAAGTTTTGAAAAGTATGTCGAGTATGGTATCAAACAAAACGTCTGTTTGAGGGCTAGCGTGCAGAATTAACAAAAATATTTAATGTTGGTCAACTTTTGTTTTTTGCAGAAAGTTTTTAGAAGCATGTCGAGTTTAGTCTCAAATGAAAGTTCTCGTTCAGGGCTAGCGTGCAGAATTGACAAAAATGTACTACGTCGATCGGTTTTTGTTTTTTGCAAGAAATTCTCAAAAGTATGTCGAGTTTGGTATCAAACAAAACGCCTGGTTGAGGGCTAGCGTGCAGAATTGACAAAAATGTTCCATGCCGATCGGCTTTTGTTTTTCGCAAATAATTGTCAGAAGTATGTGGTATTTGGTATCAAATGAAAGTTCTCAGTGTGGACTAGCCTGTAGGAATTGCAAAAATGTTCCATGTTGATCGGCTTTTGTTTTATGTAAAAAAAATGTCAGAAGTATGTTGTGTTTGGTGTGAAATAAAAGGTCTCGGTAAGGACTGACGTACGTAATTGACAAAAATGTTTCATGTCGACCGGGTTTTGTTTTTTTCAAAAGTTAATAGAAGTATATCGTGTTCGAAATCTAATGAAAGGTCTTAGTGAGGGCTGACGTGCAGATATAAAAAAACTGTTTCATGTCGATTGGCATATTTGTTTTTTGCACTGACAGCGGAGCTCTAGGGAATGCTCGGCGTAGCCGAGAATTCGCTAGGAAAAATCTAAAAGATAAAATCATTGATTTTAAACCCATATCGGAAAAAAGAAGTGTTCTGAGGATAAGAGGCTTATACAGAAAATTCAGTTTAATAAATGTCCATGCGCCAACAAACGATAAGGATGAAGAAGTGAAGGACGAATTTTATGAACAAGTAGAGCGAACAATAAACCAGATTCCTAGATATGATTTGAAATTAATAATGGGTGACCTTAATGCCAAAGTAGGTAGAGAACAAAGTTACAAGCATGTGACAGGTGGTCAAAGTAAACACGAATCATCAAATGAAAATGGTATAAGGTTAATTAATTTTGCAAGTGAAATGAATATGAAAATTAAAAGTACGGCGTTTACAAAAAAAGAGATTTATAAAGGTAAATGGAGGGCACCAAACGGGGAATATACAAAACAAATCGATCACGTGTTAATTGAAAATATTTTTGAGAAGTTAATACACGATGTGAAAAGCAGAAGGGATGCGGAAGCTGGCACTGACCATTTTATGGTGCAAATTAAGGCAAACTTTACTATAAGAAATGTAAGAAAGAGAAAAGTTCAAAAAATTAGGAAATATAACCACAACTGCTGCAGATAGAAGGATTAAAAGAGAAATTTGACAAAAAGATCACAAACAAATTAACAGCAACTGCGGAGGCCCAAGAAATAAATGAAAAATGGGAAAGTATACAAAATGTATTATGCAGAGTGGCGGGAGAAATGCTAACAAAAACGAAGACAAAAAAGAAAAATAAGTGGTTTGACGAAGAGTGTAAAAGAGCATTAGAAAATAAAACCAGAGCAAAGGAAAAGCTGCTACAAAAAGAAAGTGCACATAATACTAATGAGTATAAAGAAGAAAGGAAGAAGTTTAAGGAAATATGCAGAAGAAAGAAAAGAAGTGAAATAGACAAAATATTAAATAGAATAGAAGAAAACTACAAAGAAAAAAATATAAGAAATTTTTACCAGGAAGTAACAGGTTACCAAAGTAGAGCAATTTTCTGTAAGGATAAGCAGGGTCAACTGGTAACGGGTGCAGAAAAAATTAAGAGGTGGTCTGAATATTTTAAAGAAATTCTAAACACAGGTGAGGGTGAAGAGGATGAAGATAACAGGATAACAGACACAGTACAGGATGAACAGGTGGAATTGCCGACAAAACAGGAAGTTTGCAAAATAATAAAGAATATGAAGAATAATAAAAGTACTGGTGAGAATAGTATATCGGCGGAAATGTTTAAATTTGGTGGGGATGAATTGCTGAAAAAAATTTATGACATGGTAAAACACGTATGGGAAACTGAAGAAATGCCGAATGGTTGGAAGGAAGCATTGATCGTTCCGTTACATAAGAAAGGGGACAAGGCAAAGTGCGAAAATTACAGGGGCATTGTTTTAGTGGATGTTACTTATAAAGTTCTTGTAACCTGCATCAGGAATAAATTAAGTGTGTTTACAGAAAAAATAATCAGTGAGTACCAGGCAGGCTTTCGGAAAAACAGATCCACCATCGACCAAATTTTTGTACTGAAACAAACTATTGCAAAAAGTTGTGAGCATAAGTTACCACTCGAACTATTTTTCATAGACTTTAAGCAAGCTTATGACTCAGTGAAGAAGAAAAGTTTATATAACATCCTCAGAGAACTAAAATTACCGGAAAAATTAATCAAGTTGGAGGAAATGTCACAAAGAGAGAATAAATGTAAAGTAGTAGCAGATGGAGAAACCTCTGAGTCTTTTGAAGTAAAAAATGGTTTAAGGCAAGGTGATCCGATGTCTCCAATTCTATTTAATTTAATTCTAGAATGGGTAATGGAGAAAGCTCAAGCAAATAGGGCAGGGATAATAAACAGACACAAACACCAATGTCTCGCGTATGCTGACGATATAGTTCTTATAACCAGAACAAGGAAAGAAATGGTCGAAGTTTTTTCAAGACTAGTACATTCTGCAAGTCAAATTGGTCTGAAAATAAATGAGGAAAAGACAAAGTATATGAAGGTGAATGGTGATAAACGGGATACGAAGTGCAAGGTGAAGTTAATGGGCACAAACAATAAAGTGTATAAAATAGAAAGAGTAACGAACTTTATATACTTAGGTGTAGCAGTGAATGAAAACAATTGTAAAAAACTCTAAATAGATATGCGGTTAATGAAAGGGAATAGATGTGTGGGTGCCTTAAGAAACTTTCTATGCTCAAAACAAGTGTCGTGGTCAACGAAAATACGTGCCTATAAAACAGTAATTAGACCAACAGTGCTATACGGTTGTGAAACATGGACATTAGTAAGAAGTGATCAGGAAAAGTTGTTAAGATGGAAAAGAAAGGTGTTGAGAACAATTTTTGGTGGGAAAAAAGAGGGAGACCGGGTAATGAGGAGAACGAATTTAGAAGTAATGTCTCTTTTTGGGGATAGTAATATAGTGGGGATAAGTAAATCGTTAAGACTAAAGTGGTTCGGACACATAAATCGAATGACGGAAAGTAGAATTGTAAAAGTTGTTTTCAACAGTAAACTAAGTGTACGAAAAAGAAAAGGGCGACCAAAAAAGAAATTGTTTAGTGCAGTACTAGAAGACTTACATCAATTGGGTATCAGGGACTGGTAACAAAAAGTGTATGATAGAGCACACTGGAGAAAAGTGTGCTTCCAAGCCAAGGGTCTATAGGCCTGTAGTGCTCTTATTTATATATATATATATATATATATATATATATATATATATATATATATAAGTTAGAAGTACAACTTCTCACGGGAACTGCTGACCATGCTGAGTCCCAGACGCTACTCGAATCCACATTTTCTCTATTTTTGCATACTCAATATTTTTCATATTATTGTAACATTACTTAATTCTATTCAGTTACATTCTGTATTCTGTACAATAAACATTGTTATATTTTACTGCTGAATCTTTGTACTTTCGTTTAATAAAATCTTTTTTTTTGTTGTTAACTTACTCCCGTAACTTAACTTATATATATATATATATATATATATATATATATATATATATATATAAAGTAAGATTTTACCTATTCTTGATGAATACGTTGTATATGCAAGCTACATGGGCTGGATTCTAGAAGACATACCACACTTGAAATAGCAATTTTCTTGTTGCAATGTTTTCTTTTAGCTAAAATATGATGAATGAACATAAATATTTGCTTCTGCGCCCGAATTTTATAATTCTTTATCATATTTTAGCTAAAAGAAAACATTGCATCAGGAAAATTGCTTTTTCAAGTGTGGTAGGTATTCTAGAATCCAACCCATGTAGCTTACAATATGTAACGTATTTATCAAGAAAAGGTAAAATCTGACTTTATTTTTGTAAAAAAGCATATAAATATTTGCTTCCGCGCTCGAATTTTATAATTCTTCATCAAATTTTAGCTAAAAGAAAACATTGCAACAAGAAAATTGCTATTTCAAGTGTGGTAGGTATTCTAGAATCCAGCCCATGTAGCTTACAATATACAACGTATTCATCAAGAATAAGTAAAATCTGACTTTATTTTTGTAAAAAATCATATAAATATTTGCTTTCGCGCCCGAATTTTATAATTCTTCATCATATTTTAGCTAAAAGAAAACATTGCTACAAGAAAATTGCTATTTCAAGTGTGGTAAGTATTCTAGAATCCAGCCCATGTAGCTTACAATATACAACGTATTCATTAAAATGACACCCGAAAATTGAATGTTTATTATCTGATTGGTACCACGTTATGGTTACTTTTGCATGTCCTATGCTAAAATTATCCATAGTATAGATCCTAATTCATGAATATGAATGTTTTAAAAAATATATCCATTTTAAGAATACGTAAAATCTGACTTAATTTTTGTAAAAAAATTATATAAATATTTGCTTCCGCGCCCGAATTTTACAAATTTTCATCATACTTCAGCTAAAAAAAGACATTGCAATAAGAAAATAGCTATTTTTAATTGTGGTAGGTATTCTGGAATCCAGCCCACGTGGCTTACGATATACAAAGTATTCATCAAGAATAGGTAAAATTTAACTTTATTTTTGTAAAAAATCATATAATTATTTGCTTCCGCGCCCGAATTTTATAATTCTTTATCAAATTTAAATAAAAGAAAACATTGCAACAAGAAAATTGCTATTTCAAGTGTGGTAGGTATTCTAGAATCCAGCCCATGTAGCTTACAATATAGAAAGTATTTATCAAGAATTGTTAAAATTTGACTTTATTTTTGTAAAAAATCATATAAATATTTGCTTCCGCGCCAGAATTTTATAATTCTTCATCATATTTTAGCTAAAAAAAAACATTGCAACAAGAAAATTGCTATTTCAAATGTGGTAGGTATTCTAGAATCCAGTCCACGTAGCTTAAAATATACAACGTATTCATCGAAGAATGGTATATTCTAACTTTATTTTTGTAAAAAATCATATAAATATTTACTTTCGCGCCCAAATTTTATAATCTTTTATTATATTTTAGCTAAAAGAAAACATTGCAAAAAGAAAATTGCTATTTCAAGTGTGGTTGGTATTCTAGTATCCAGCTCATGTAGCTTACAATATACAACGTATTTATCAAGAAAATATTATATATATTTATTATTTTTTATAATTATACTAACTTTAATTACATTATTTTTTTATTTACGAATCTCTTATACTAGACTAATTTTATCTCATAAAGAAATAAGTTTTAATATTTTAATAAACAAAAATTTAAAATTAAATTTATCAATATTAATTTTATCATTTAATTCAATTAATGGTTTAATTTTGTGTACAATCCTATTTAATTTATTGTAAAGGATTTAAGTTAAACCAAAGTAATAGCCTTCAAAGCTGTAAATAAAGATTTACTGCTTTAAGCCTTAGGTTAAATAAATTTTGTTAAAACTATTAAGTTTTAAGAATAATGATTCTATCTTTAAATTTGCAATTTAATATTTTTATTAAAATATAAAACCTGGTAAAAGAAATTAAATTTCCTAAATAAATTTACAGTTTATTACATATATCTCAGCCACTTTACCACGACAATGATTATTTTCAACAAACCATAAGGACATTGGAACATTATATTTTATTTTTGGAGTATGAGCAGGTATAGTAGGGACTTCATTAAGTATATTAATTCGAGCTGAATTAGGAACTCCCGGTGCATTGATTGGTGATGATCAGATTTATAATGTTATTGTAACTGCACATGCTTTTGTTATGATTTTTTTTATAGTAATACCTATTATAATTGGAGGATTTGGAAATTGATTAGTTCCTTTAATATTAGGAGCTCCATATATAGCCTTTCCTCGAATAAATAATATAAGTTTTTGACTTTTACCACCCTCTCTAACCCTTCTTTTAATAAGAAGATTAGTAGAAAACGGTGCAGGTACAGGATGAACAGTTTACCCTCCTTTATCTTCAGGAATTGCCCATAGAGGCGCTTCAGTTGATTTAGCTATTTTTAGTTTACATTTAGCTGGTATTTCATCAATTTTAGGTGCTGTAAATTTTATTACTACAATTATTAATATACGATCAGTTGGGATAACCTTTGAACGAATACCTTTATTTGTATGATCAGTTGGAATTACAGCTTTACTACTACTTTTATCCTTACCAGTATTAGCTGGAGCAATTACAATATTATTAACAGATCGAAACTTAAATACATCTTTTTTTGATCAAGCAGGAGGGGGAGATCCTATTTTATATCAACACTTATTTTGATTTTTTGGACATCCTGAAGTATATATTGTAATTTTACCAGGATTCGGATTAATTTCTCATATTATTAGTCAAGAAAGAGGTAAAAAGGAAACTTTTGGATCTTTAGGTATAATTTTTGCTATATTATCTATTGGTTTATTAGGATTTATTGTATGAGCTCATCATATATTTACTGTAGGAATAGATGTTGATACTCGAGCATATTTTACTTCTGCTACTATGATTATTGCTGTACCTACAGGAATTAAAATTTTTTCATGGTTAGCAACATTAAATGGATCAAAATTATCTTATAGTCCTTCATTATTATGAGCTTTAGGATTTGTATTTTTATTTACAGTAGGTGGATTAACAGGAGTTGTTTTAGCTAATTCATCTATTGATATTGTTCTTCATGATACTTATTATGTTGTTGCTCATTTTCATTATGTATTATCAATAGGAGCTGTATTTGCTATTATAGCTGGTTTTATCCAATGATTCCCATTATTTACAGGATTCAATTCATTATTATATTCATTGGAGTAAATTTAACATTTTTCCCTCAACATTTTTTAGGATTAAGAGGAATAAATCGTCGTTATTCAGACTACCCTGATGCATATTTAGCATGAAATGTAATTTCATCTATTGGTTCTACAATTTCATTTATTGGGGTACTATTTTTCATTTATATTATCTGAGAAAGATTTATTTCTCAACGACTAGTACTTTTCTCAAACCATATATCTACTTCTATTGAATGATTCCAAAATTATCCTCCAGCAGAACATAGTTATTCTGAATTACCTATGTTGTCTAATTAATTCTGATATGGCAGATTAGTGCAATGAATTTAAGCTTCATATATAAAGTATTTCTTTTGTTAGAATGATGGCAACGTGGTCAGACCTTAATCTTTTAGATAGTTCATCCCCACTAATAGAACAAATATCATTTTTTCACGATCATACTTTATTAATTCTAACAGGAATTACAATTTTTGTTATAATTTTAATAGCAAAAATATTTACAAATAAAAGTATTAATCGTTATTTATTAGAAGGTCAAATAATTGAAGTAATTTGAACATCTCTCTCAGCCACAATTTTAATCTTTATTGCTCTTCCATCATTACGATTATTATATTTATTAGATGAAATTAGAAATCCTATTATTACACTTAAATCAATTGGTCATCAATGATATTGAAGTTATGAATATTCAGATTTTATAAAATTAGAATTTGATTCTTACATAACACCTGTAAATGAAATAGGTCCATCTAATTTTCGATTATTAGATGTAGATAATCGAGTAGTATTACCATTTAATTCACAAATTCGGGTTTTAGTAACAACACAAGATGTTATTCATTCTTGAACTGTACCTCCATTAGCAGTAAAAATTGATGGAACTCCTGGACGATTAAATCAAGCTAGATTTAATATAAATCGATCAGGTTTATTTTATGGACAATGTTCAGAAATTTGTGGAGCAAATCATAGTTTTATACCTATTGTAATTAAAAGAGTTCCAACTAATACAATGAATTTTATCTATAAGAAATAGATAAAATTTTACATTAGATGGCTGAAAGTAAGTATTGGTCTCTTAAACCAAATTATAGTATATTAACGATTACTTCTAATGAAAAGAATTAGTTAAATATATAACATTAGAATGTCAAACTAAAATTATTAATCATTAATATTCTTTAATTCCATAAATAGCCCCAATAAATTGATCATTTTTATATTTAACTTTTACAATTATTTTTTTATTATTTAATTTTTTAAACTATTATATATTTTTAATTAAAAACAGAAATAATATAATTAAAAAAAATTATATTAATAAAATTTTAGAGTGAAAATGATAACAAATTTATTTTCTTCTTTTGATCCTTCTACTAATATTTTTAATTTATCATTAAATTGAATAAGAACAATTTTAGGATTATTATTAATTCCTATAAATTTTTGATTTATTCCTTCACGATTTAATATTATTTGAATTAATATTTTAATTACATTACATAAAGAATTTAAAACTCTTTTAGGACCATTTAATCAAAAAGGAAGAACTTTTATTTTTATTTCACTATTTTCTTTTATATTATTTAATAACTTTATAAGATTATTTCCATATATTTATACAAGTTCAAGTCATATATCAATAACTTTAGCTTTAGCATTACCTTTATGATTAAGTTTTATATTATTTGGATGAATTAATAATACACAACATATATTTGCTCATTTAGTACCACAAGGAACCCCTCCTGTATTAATACCATTTATAGTATGTATTGAATCAATTAGAAATGTAATTCGACCTGGAACTTTGGCAGTTCGATTAGCTGCTAATATAATTGCTGGTCATTTATTATTAACTTTATTAGGAAATACAGGTCCAATAATAAATTCTTCATTAATTTCATTATTACTTATTGTTCAATTATTATTATTAACTTTAGAATTTGCAGTATCAATTATTCAATCTTATGTATTTGCAATTCTTAGAACTCTTTATTCTAGAGAAGTAATTTAATTTAATGTCAACACATTCAAATTATCCTTATCATTTAGTAGATTATAGACCTTGACCATTAACAGGGGCAATTGGTGCTATAATTTTAGTATCAGGATTAGTAAAATGATTTCATCAATTTAATATAAATTTATTAATTATTGGAATTTTAGTAACAATATTAACAATATATTGTAGCGAACCCAGGGTCGCGGCGCGGGCGGCGGCGCGGGCGGCGACCGCTAGCGAGCAGGTCAGAACACGTCCGTTCGCTCCCCATTGTTCTGATTTTCAAGGAATCAAAGAATCTTCTAGAATGATGTATTTTAATATAAATACCCCGACCAAAAGATCGCGAGGACAGTCTTGTATCGATACGTGTAGTGAACAGATGGTGATATAAATAAAAAGATAGTGATATAAATATTATTGAAATAAATATTGCGTAGTTTTAAGTCGTTATTAATAATTATCTTAGTGTTTGTCTTTATTGATATATGTTAGTCTTAAATTAGTGTTTATATTTGTTAATTCTTAGTGTTAGTTATTTTTCATTATTCTTCATAATTCATATTTCTTTAATTAAACTTGGTTATATAAATATTAGTGTTTTAATCAATTTTACACTTCACCTAAATAAATAAAACGTTACAATTGGTGTCAGGTGTGGGGTTAAAAAAAACTGTGAAGTGTAAATTAAAATAAATAAAATGGCTACTAAACAAGTAAAATTAAGCGAATTAAAAGTCGCCGATCTCAAGAGAGAGCTGGAAGAACGAGAGTTGGAGACATCGGGAACCAAGTCTGTTTTACAACATCGTCTACGGCAAGCTTTGGTAGAAGCTGGTGAAAATCCTGATGACTTTTTATTCGAAATTACGGGTAGCTTGCCCGATTTTGGTAAAATTATGGAGGAAAAGTTAGCAGAAAGTTCTAAAAAATCTGATGAAAACTTACAAAAACTGGTAGAAAATTCTCGAACTTTAGAACAAAAATTAGAAGAAATGAAAGAAAGTTCTAAAACATTGGAACAAAAATTAGAGGAAAGTGCTAGAAAATCTGAAGAAAGTTGTAGAATATTGAAAGACGAATTGATTCTAGAACCTTAGAACAAAAGTTGGAGGAAAGTTCTCGAACTTTGGAAGAAAAGTTAACAGAAAATTCCAGAACTTTAGAAGAGAAAGTAACAGAAAGTTCTAGAATATTGAAAGAAGAGTTAATGGAAAATTCTAGAACTTTGGAAGAGAAACTAAACGAACAATTTAAAGAACAATTGAAAGAAAGTTCTGGAATATTAGAAGAAAGAATAGAAACTTATGAGAAGAAACTTGAAGAGTTACAGCAAAATTTCTCCAAAATTACGTTACCATCGGTTTCAAATTTTAATACAGCTAAGACTGATGAAACTCAGGAAAAGAAACCAGAAAGTAATTCTAGACTGCATATAAAAACACCAGAATTTGACGGCAAGACTTCGTGGCCGAATTATGTAAAACAGTTTGAAGCTGCTGCCAAAACGAATGGCTGGACTTCCAAAGAAAAAGCTACAGCGTTGACGGTTTCGCTGCGTGGAGAAGCCATCGATATCCTACAAACGCTAAAAGAAGATGAACAAGAGGATTACGAACAACTTGTTAAACGATTGGATATGCGATATGGCAATGCGCATCTGGAGCAAGTGTACCAGACGCAACTGAGGAATCGATATCAGAGTTCTAAAGAAAACCTTCAAGAATTCGAAGCTGACATAGCTCGTTTAGTTCGTCTTGCACATCCCACAGCTCCTGACAGTGTTTTGGAATGTCTGGCGACTCAATCATTTATCTATGGGGTCCGTGATGATGAAACTCAACAAGCACTGCGATTGGCTCGACCAAAAACTCTGGTTGACGCACTTTCATATGCCTTAGATCATGAAGCAGCCCAACAAGCTTCACGTAACAAGTCGCGAGTGCGAAATATCGATGCTGAGAGTATCGAGGACCTAGATGATAGGATAAGACGTATTACATCCGAAATTCATGCTTCTGGAAGAAAGAAACTCCGCTGTTGGAATTGCGGTGAATTAGGTCACCCGCAAAGGCTCTGCAGAAAACAACAGAAGAAAGCAGAACGAAGAAAGAATGAAAAGGAGTCGGGAAACTAAGCCGGGTTGATGCGAAGGGGCAATCGTCGACCCGTAAACCAGTAGCCCCAAAATCTATTAGTTATGTCGCATCCATTCATCATCAAGCTAACAGCATCTATGTAGACGGTTCTATCGACAGAAGGCCGTTTAAAATGTTGTTGGATACGGGTGCAACAAAAACAATAATCAGACCCGACGTAGCAAGAGAAATATGCAGAAAACACCTACTTCCAACAAAGTGGCAGATACGCACAGCCACCGGAGAACAAGCTACCGCATCTGGAGAAATAGATCTGAGCATCACTGTTGGAAAAACGTGCAATAAACATCGTGTGCTGGTAGCTGATGTAGAAGATGAATTCATTCTCGGCATGGACATTATGAAAAAGCATGGATTTAAACTTGACCTGAAGAATGGAGTGATGATGGTCCATGATGAAGAATTGGTATTAAATCCACGAGACGACAATGCTATACGAGTACTAATAACGGAAGATGTAACCCTCCCAGAACGAAGTGAATCAATCGTGGAAGCATAGCTAGAGGGTAGCTTCTGTGAGGGAAACATTGTCATGCTCCAGCCGAAAAACGATGATGCCAAAACTGGGACTGGAGTTGTAATTGGAAAAGCCTTGCTCAAAACCGACAAGGTTATCCCAGTTCGAGTAATGAACATAAATTTTTATAATAATAATAATAATAATAATAATAATAATAATAATAATAAATGTATATTGCCCAACAGTAAATAATACCAATTACAGGACAAAATACAAGAAATTTGATTACATAGTAGCAGACTTAATTCAGTAGTAGAGTAAGTATTATCAAGTAATATTTACAAAATTGATTTCTAGATATAAATAATTCATGCAGTAAAATATATGGTTAGAGAGGTGTAGAATGTGTATAATGTGATATTGAAAATATCAATATCTAATTCTAGGTTGTTGAAATTATTGCACATAGTATAGATTGGCGATTTCTTTAACAGATTAGTCTCACATAGTGAATTGTAAAAGGTAATAGAAGACCGAGAGTTTATCCTGGGGACAAGAAAATTTATTTTATTTAGTAACGGCGGACAATCTACAATATTGTGCAGTAATTTAAACAAGTACATTATAGTGTTTTTTATCCTTCTTGATTCAAGTGACTGAAAGTTAAGTTTTTTAAGCAATAAGTTATGGTCTGAACCACGGTCTGGATATGACTTATATGATCTATAATGTATATATTTCAGGAATTTTCTTTGAATCTTTTCTAACTCACATTTTTGTTTATCATAAATAGGATACCATATACCTGATCCATATTCTAATTTAGATCTTACATAACTTTCATACAGTGTTGTTATGGTACCTATATTTGTGAAATCTCTGGAATTTCTGATGATAAATCCTAATGTTTTTAAAGCCTTATTTATTGTATTTGAAATGTGTGGGTAGAATGTAAGTTTTTTGTCAAAAAGAACACCAAGATCTGTAACTATATTTTCTCTAAGCAAAAATTCATTACCGATTTTATATTTAAATGTGATTGGATTATGCTTCCTGGTATAGGATACTACTCGACATTTATTTATATTAAGAAATAAATTATTTCTTGTGCACCAAGTATGAATTATATTTAAGTCATTTTGAAGAACGGAGCAGTCAGAATTAGATTTAATTTCGTAGTAGATTTTCAAGTCATCGGCAAAAAGTAGCACATGTGAATTTAGTTCTAAACAAATATCATTAATAAATATCGCAAAAAGTAATGGAGCAAGATTTGAGCCCTGTGGCACCCCGGACATGACTTTGAAGCGAATGGAGTTGAAGCCGTTATGAGAAACGAATTGATATCTGTCTGTTAGATAGGATTTAAATAATTCAATCATATTTTCACTGATACCATATTTGTCTAGTTTATTGAGTAAGATAAAAAAGTCTATTCGATCAAAGGCTTTTTGTATATCTGTGTATATACAGTCTATTTGACCACCCTTGTCAACAGCTTCATGGGCGAATTGAGAAAAGGTAGCTAGGTTCGATATTGTTGAGCGGTTTTCCATGAACCCATGTTGACTTGTTGAAATAAATGCTCGTGTTGAATTATATAAAAAATTGTGAAGAATTATTTCAAAGAGTTTTGAGAAATTACATAAAATAGAGATAGGTCTATAATTTGTTATAATAGAACTGTCTCCTTTTTTAAGAATAGGACATATTCTCGCTGTTTTCCATTGTTGAGGAAATTCAGAGGTACGTAAAATTAGATTAAATATATGAAGAAGTGGCTTAGTAAAGACATATAAACAATCTTTGACGAGATAAGCTGGAATGTGGTCGGTTCCAGCGGTAGATTTATTTTTTAATTTTTTGGCAGCTTTAATTAAATCATCTTCAGTGATTTTATTTAATGATATAATATTATTTGTTTGGTTGTTTAAAATAGGTGTGGTTAGATTTTATCCCGTTATACTGAAGAAAGGGACTATAGTAGGAGAATGCTCAACGGTATCATCGATTATTCGAACTGTAAAGGCCAAAGACAACACATCCTGCGAAGTTCCAGACATTCTAATCAAAGAGCTGTCATCATCGTTCCAGGACTTGACTGCCGACCAGAAAACCAAGGCTAAGAACTTAATTGGGACCTTTCAAGATGTGTTCCAATTTGACAAGAAGGACAAAGGACGAACCAATGTAGTCCATCATAAAATAGACACCGGAGACGCAAGACCCATCCGCCAAACAGCAAGAAGATTACCACTGGCGAAGCGGGAAGAAGCAGAAGAAATTATAGAGGATATGAGAACGGAAGGTGTGATTGAACCTTCAAACAGTCCATGGGCTTCACCAGTGGTGCTAGTGAAGAAGAAGGATGGCTCTACAAGATTTTGCGT
This sequence comes from Stenolophus ochropezus, assembly GCA_035578165.1. Taxonomy (NCBI): domain Eukaryota; kingdom Metazoa; phylum Arthropoda; class Insecta; order Coleoptera; family Carabidae; genus Stenolophus; species Stenolophus ochropezus. The sequence continues at coordinate 62,388 of JAQOWZ010000099.1, read as the reverse complement.
CGATTATCGTCAACTTAACAACGTGACGAAGAAGGATAGCTACCTGCTACCTCGAATAGACGATACTCTGGACACATTGGTAGGATCAAAGATTTTCTCTACTCTTGATCTAAAGAGCGGATACTGGCAAGTGGATTTAGACCCAAGAGACAAAGAAAAGACGGCATTTACCATCGGTACCGGTCTTTGGCAATTTACTGTTATGCCATTTGGGCTCTGCAATGCCCCTGCAACGTTTGAACGGCTTATGGAAACCGTGTTGGCTGGACTGTCGTGGAAAACATGTTTGGTCTATCTCGACGATATTATTGTGGTAGGAAAAACGTTCGAGGACCACATGAAGAACTTGGAAGAGGTTTTCCAAAGATTGAGACAGGCTAACCTGAAACTCAGCACCAAAGAAGTGTCACTTATTTCAAAAAGAAGTGCATTATCTTGGACACGTAGTTTCTGGTAAGGGCATTGCAGTTGACCCGGAGAAAATAAGGGCTGTGAGTGACTGGCCAGTACCGAGAGATAAACATGAGTTGAGAAGTTTCCTTGGTCTCTGTACATACTACCGACGTTATGTACCTGGATTTGCCAACATAGCGAAGCCATTGACAAGGCTTACTGAAGAAAGCAGAAAATTTATCTGGGAGATGGACTGTCAAGCTGCGTTCAAACAACTTAAATGTTCCTTGACAAGCGCACCTGTCCTAAGTTATCCTTTACCAGAAGGAAAATTCGTTCTAGATAGAGATGCCAGCAACGTTGGAATTGGTGGCGTTCTTTCCCAGATACAAGAAGGACAAGAGAAGGTTATTGCCTATTTTAGTAAGACCTTGTCAAAACCAGAGAGGAATTATTGCGTCACCAGAAAAGAACTTTTGGCTGTCGTGAAATCCGTAGAGCACTTCTACAAATATTTGTACGGTAGAAGATTTCTTATAAGAACTGACCACGTTGCTCTCAAATGGCTGCTACAATTTAAGAATCCTGAAGGTCAGGCAGCTAGATGGATTGAAAGATTGCAAGAATATAACTTCGTTATTAAGCATCGAGCAGGTACAAGCCATCGTAATGCTGACGCATTATCAAGAAAATCTTGCCAGGACGAATGCAACCATTGCAGTCGTCTAGAAGAAAAACTCTCGACCATCGCCAGAACAACAGTAGTGAATGATAGTTGGCAAACGGAAGACCTTCGCAAGGACCAAGAGAATGACTCGGACTTGAAAATTATACGGGATTGGAAACGTGACGATAGTAGACCAGTTTGGGAAGATGTTGCACGACACTCACAAAGTGTAAAATCTTACTGGGCGCAGTGGGACTCTATTGTGGTTGAAGAGGGCCTCCTGAAACGTGTCATAGAGAATAATGACGGTACTGTGAGTAGGACCCAGCTGATAATTCCTAGGAATAGAGTACCGGAAGTATTGGAGGAGATCCACGACGGATCTGGACATTTTGGAGTGAATAAAACCCTTGAGAGAGTGCGCCAACGATTTTACTGGGTAAATTGCAAGGAGGATGTTAAAGGGTGGTGCAAGAAATGTGTGATCTGCGCGGGAAGTAACGGGCCACATAGAAAAAGAAGAGCTCCAATGCGCAAATATAACGTTGGAAGTCCCTTTGAACGCATTGCGATTGACGTGGCCGGACCATTCCCCGAAACTGATGATGGAAATAAATACATAGTAGTAGTAATGGACTACTTTACTAAGTGGGTCGAAGCCTATCCATTACCCAACCAGGAAGCCGTAACGGTCGCTGAAGTCTTGGTAAAAAAATGCATCTGCCGATTTGGAGTACCGCGAGAGATACATTCCGACCAAGGAAGGAATTTCGAGTCTGCTCTGTTCCAAAATATCTGTAAGATATTAGGAATAAAGAATACCAGAACTACTGCATTACACCCGCAGTCTGATGGCATGGTTGAACGGATGAATAGAACAATAAATCGGTATTTGTCAAAGGTAGTCTCTAACCATCAACGAGACTGGGACCGACATCTTCATCTGTTCTTGTTGGCTTACCGTTCATCCGTGCATGAGACAACAGGGCAGACGCCAGCTAACATCTTATTCGGGCGGGAGATGCGCTTACCATGCGACCTGGTATTTGGCAGTAAACCCGGTGAAGATCTAGCCGGGGAGGACTATGTAACGGACTTACGGAGAAGAATGAATGACATCCATGAACAAGTCCGCACAAACATTCAAGGTGCCAGCGATCGGATGAAGGACCAGTATGACGTCAAGGCTGAAAAAGGTGGTTTTCAACCTGGGAATTTGGTGTGGCTTTACAATCCACAAAGACGTCGTGGCTTATCACCGAAGCTACAAAAGAATTGGGAAGGTCCCTACGAGATCGTAAAGAGAATAAATGATGTGGTCTACAGAATTAGGAAAACACCTAATGGAAAGCCGAGAGTAGTCCACTTCAATCGGTTAGCCCCTTTCGCTGGTGATAATTTTGACGATCATTGTGGAGCGACGGTTCGCCGGGTTGTAGCTGAGGAACCCACATATGATGACTTTATGGAAAGCCATTCCACTGGTCACAAAGCACGGTATGGCGTGACACGAGAAGAACAACGAGATCTGTTCACCGTGTCCCCAGAATATTCCCTCGCTCACTGTGTAGCGAAAGACATTAAAATGTCCCGCGGCATCGCTTCAGTTTTTAAAAGAAAATTTGGACGAGTACAAGAACTGGCCAACCAACGTCCAACAGTCGGGAAAACGCTACAACTGAAGGATGATAACGTGGAACACAAGCGGTACATTTACTATCTCGTTCGTCCGTTCGCTCCCCATTGTTCTGATTTTCAAGGAATCAAAGAATCTTCTAGAATGATGTATTTTAATATAAATACCCCGACCAAAAAATCGCGAGGACAGTCTTGTATCGATACGTGTAGTGAACAGATGGTGATATAAATAAAAAGATAGTGATATAAATATTATTGAAATAAATATTGCGTAGTTTTAAGTCGTTATTAATAATTATCTTAGTGTTTGTCTTTATTGATATATGTTAGTCTTAAATTAGTGTTTATATTTGTTAATTCTTAGTGTTGATTATTTTTCATTATTCTTTATAATTCATATATCTTTAATTAAACTTGGTTATATAAATATTAGTGTTTTAATCAATTTTACACTTCACCTAAATAAATAAAACGTTACAATATCAATGATGACGAGATGTAACACGTGAAGGTACCTTTCAAGGATTACATACTTATACTGTTACAATAGGTTTACGATGAGGAATAATTTTATTTATTACATCTGAAGTATTCTTTTTTTTATCATTTTTTTGAGGATTTTTTCATTTTAGTCTTTCTCCTGCTATTGAACTTGGAAATACATGACCTCCAGTAGAAATTCATCCATTTAACCCACTTCAAATTCCATTATTAAATACTTTAATTCTTTTAACTTCAGGAGTTACTGTAACATGAGCTCATCATATATTAATTGAAAATAATTATAATCAAGCTTTACAAAGTTTATTATTTACTGTAATTTTAGGAATTTATTTTACAATTCTACAAGGATTTGAATATATTGAATCACCATTTACAATTGCTGATTCAGTTTATGGATCATCTTTCTTTATGGCCACAGGATTCCATGGATTACATGTAATTATTGGAACAACTTTTCTTTTAGTTTGTTTAATACGACATTATTTAAACCATTTTTCATCAATCCATCATTTTGGATTTGAAGCAGCAGCATGATATTGACATTTTGTTGATGTAGTTTGATTATTTTTATATATTTCAATTTATTGATGGGGTAGAAATATTTAATATTTATATAGTATAAAAAGTATTTTTGACTGCCAATCAAATGGTCTAATATTTTTAGTATAAATAATTTTTATTATTTTAACAATAAGTTTAATTATTATAATTATTTCAATATTAGTTATATTAATTACTAATATTTTATCAAAAAAACTTTTATAGGTCGAGAAAAAAATTCACCTTTTGAATGTGGTTTTGATCCAAAAAATTCAGCTCGATTACCTTTTAGATTACAATTTTTTTTAATTGCTGTAATTTTTTAAATTTTTGATGTAGAAATTGCTTTATTAATACCTATAATTATAATTATAAAAACTTCTAATTTAATATCATGAATATTTTTAAGATTTTTTTTTCTATTAATTCTTCTTATTGGACTTTATCATGAATGAAATCAAGGAGCACTTAATTGAGCTAATTAGGATAATAGTTAAATATTAATATTTGATTTGCATTCAAAAGATGTTGAAATATCAACTTATCTTAAATAAGAAGTAATAATTTACATTTAGTTTCGACCTAAAAGTTTGGTGAATTAAAATCACACTTATTTAAATTAATTGAAGCCAAAAAGAGACATATTACTGTTAATAATATTATTGAATTTATATTCCAATTAAAGAAATATGATGATCAAGAAAAAGCTGCTAACTTTTTTCTTTAGCGGTTAAATTCCGTTTATATTTCTAATTTATATAGTTTAAAATAAAACATTACATTTTCATTGTAAAAATAAAAAACTTTTTTTTATAAATATTTAAAAATTATAATAATTTCCTTAATATCTTAAATATTATGCTCTAAATATAAGCTATTTAAATAAATAAATATAAAAATTAATAATATTATTAATCATAAAATAATTAAAATTAAATAAATCTTTATATTATTATTTTGTAAAAATTGAAAAAATATAGAATTTTTTTTTATATTTATATATATCCCTTGTCCTCCTAAATACTCATTTCATCCTTGATCAAAATTTTTATATAAATTATATCTTAAAATTATAGGAATATAATTTATTGAAAAAGTAGAAATATTAGGTATAAATCATATATAACCAAAAAAAAATCTATATCTATGAAAATTTAAAGAATTACTTATTCATCCAACAGAAAATTTTGCTATTTCATAACCAATTCATGCTCCAATTACTCTTACTATTAAAGCTAAAGTTTTTAATTCAATTGGTAAACAAATTATAATAGGAGTAGGAAAAATTAATCAACTTAATATTCTTCCTATAAAAACCACAGAAATAACTATTGTTAATATTCTTTTTAATATAATTCAACCTTCATGATTTAAAGAATGAAAAGAATAAAAATTAAAATCTCCTGTAATAGAATAATAAGTTAAACGAAAAGAATAACATACTGTTAAACCAGTAGAAATGAAGAATAAAATAAAAATAAAAATATTTACATAATTTATACATACAATTTCTAAAATTAAATCCTTTGAATAAAAACCAGCTAAAAAAGGTATTCCACATAAAGCTAAATTAGAAATATTTATACAAATACAAGTTAAAGGTATATAAATTATTAAATTTCCTATAAAACGAATATCTTGTATATCTTTTAAATTATGAATAATAGCTCCAGCACATATGAATAATAAAGCTTTAAATAATGCATGAGTTAATAAATGAAAAAAAGCTAATTTATAATTTCCTATAGATAAAATTCTTATTAAGAAACCTAATTGACTTAAAGTAGATAAAGCAATATTTTTTTTTAAATAGAATTCAAAATTTGCCCCTAATCCTGCTATAAATATAGTTAATGTTGAAATTAATAATAAAAATAATATTAAATTTTCATTTAAAATTATATTAAATCGAATTAATAAATACACACCTGCTGTCACCAAAGTAGAAGAATGAACTAAAGCTGATACAGGAGTAGGTGCTGCTATAGCAGCAGGAAGCCAAGAAGAAAAAGGGATTTGAGCTCTTTTTGTTATAGCAGCCACTATTACTAATAAGCCAATAATTTGTATATAACTATCATTTTTTATATAATCTAAATAAAAAATATAATTTCAACTTCCATAATTTAATATTCAAGAAATAGCAACTAATAATATTACATCTCCTACACGATTTATTAAAGCAGTTAATATACCAGCATTATAAGACTTAATATTCTGATAATAAATAACTAAACAATAAGAAACTAATCCTAAACCTTCCCATCCTAATAAAATAGAAATTAAATTAGGACTAATAATTAATAATATTATAGAAAATACAAATATTAATACTAATAAAATAAAACGATTAATATTTAAATCTCCTTCTATATACTGTTTTCTATAAAAAATTACTATAGAAGAAATAAATAAAACAAAACTTATAAATATTTTTTTTTTTTTTTTTTTATGTTGGAGGCATCGGCTGCTAGGGCCATTAGCCAGACTCAAGTAGGTATTTATTATTATTATAGTTTTGACTACAATGTCACAGGTAAGTACCTATGTATTAGGTACATAAAAAATAAAGATAAAATATTATTATTATTTTTAGGACTGCACAGACACGTTAAAACTTCCGTTTATTGCCCGTCGGCCTTACTAGGTAAGATTAAAATATTATTATCATATAACGACATCACAACATGTTAAAATAATATCACAGATAAATATCACTGTTTATAGCCCGTCGGCATTGTCAAATGTTAAAATTAGATTTTGGACAAACACAAAATAATTTAACATATATATGACAATACAAAATAATTTAACACGTTAAAATAAATAAATTAATAAAAAGATAAAAATCGCTGTCTCAAAGTCCTCATATTTTGCTGTACAGGTCGCAGGCTTTAAGGAAGTTAATGACCTCCTTAATCTTCCCATGATCTGTCAGCATTAGACGCAAGTCATCACCAAGGTGAAATAATTGTCTCACCGGTTGTAAAGCGGCACATGTCATAAGTACATGCGGTACAGTCAACGGGACCTGACAGTCCTCGCAGAAGGGCTGAGGTTCCCGTGCAAGCCTGTACCGATGTGTAAGGCCTGTATGGCCTAGACGCAACCGGTGGACTTTCACTTGGTCCTGTCTGCTAAGATCATGGGGAAGACTCGTGTGTCCGATCACAGGTTTGACTCGGCGAAGGTGGTTATCCACCCTGTCCCAGTCCTGTTGCCACAACTGGGACAATCTCCGGTACACTGCATTTTTCGCATCGGTATACTTGATGGCCGGTACCTCTACTGTGTCTCTTTCAGCGGCTTGACGTGCCGCTTCATCGGCTAGTTCATTCCCTCTGATTCCTACGTGGCTCGGAATCCACATGAACCGAACCCGTTTACCCATGTCAGACAGATGCTTTATCCTGGATAAAATCATCTGAATGACAGGGTCTGATGTGGAGTGGTCGGTCATAGCGTGTAGAACGCTGAGGGAATCACTAGCGATATATAGTGCAACTGATCATAATCGAGATCACAGTAGAGCAATGCTTGCCATATGGCATAAGCCTCGGTAGTGTATACCGATGCATCACAATGCAGCGACCAAGAGTGGGCAACATCGTTAACGACTAGAGCCGAGCCAGAACCTTCATTAATTTTTGACCCGTCCGTGAAAATAACCTTCACTTCCGGGTACATACTAATGATTTCGAGAAACTTCTGAGTTATCAATACCGGTGGGCAGGAGTGCTTGTCATACTGGAGAAGATCCAGTATGACTTCGGCCGGGGGAATTAGCCATGGAGGGGTTTCTGAAAACCCTATGCCCATGACCTGCGGCATGAGGTAATTGATGTCACTCAGAAGTTCTCTAGACCGGACACATAATGGTCTTGTCAAAGTCTGCGACCTGATGTTCTCCCTGAACAGGATCGTGGAGTTCTTATGGTTGTACTGAGCTCTCATCTTGCATACGTATGCAGCGATGAGTTTCATACGCCTCGTACGAAGAGGTGCTAGTCCGGATTCACAGCAAAGACTTGCCGTAGGTGTAGACGGAAAGGCACCGATACAATATCGGATACCTGCGTGGTGAACCGGATCTAGCAACCTCAGGGAACCCTTCGCAGCGGACGCATAAACAATACAACCATAATCGATCCGGGAGAGTACTAGGGCCTGATACACTCGCAGGAGTGTTTGAGGCTCAGCACCCCACCTAGTACCAGCGAGGACTTTGAGACAATTCAACGATTGCAAGCATTTGGTTTTCAGTTCCATTAGGTAAGGTTTCCAGGTTAGTTTCGGGTCAAACGTAAGACCAAGAAATCTAACCCTGTCCCTACACCTAATGTTCTCGTCTCGAAGATACAACATGGGGCCATAATGAGGACGATTCAATCTGGAAAAGTGCATGCATTGCGTCTTTCCTTGGGAAAACTTAAATCCGGTACCTACAGCGTTTTGGTCAATCTGATTGATTGCTGCTTGCAATGTACGGTTGATGTCTCTCATTTTCTCTGAACGACAGAAAACGGTGAGATCATCAACGTACATGCAGATACCAACAGTGTTGCTGAGGCCGGATATAAGGTCGTTGACCGCAATGATGAACAATGTGACACTCAGAGTAGAGCCTTGTGGTACGCCGTTCTCCAGGGACCTGCTGGAGGATAGGACGTTACCGACTCTAACTCTGAATGTCCGGTCACTAAGGAAAGCGCGAATGAACAGGGGTAGATTACCCCTGAAACCCCAACTATGCAACTTTTGCAGAATATGGTACCGCCATGTCATATCGTAGGCCTTTTCGAGATCGAAAAAGACTGCTACCAAATGCTCGCGATTTTTAAAAGCCTTGTGTATTTCATGCTCTAGGTACACTAGTTGGTCGGTGGTGGATCGGTATTTCCGAAAACCGGCTTGGTGCTCGCTCAACAGACCTCGGGTCTCGAGACACCAAACCAACCGGTTGTTTACCATCCGTTCCAATAGTTTCCCTATGCATGATGTTAGGCTTATAGGTCTATAGCTGGAAGCCAAGAGAGGGTCTTTCCTATAATAATATTTAATAAATATTAATGATATTCAATCTAATAATAAACCTATTACAATTGATCTAGAATTTAAACTTAATAATTCTCATTCTAAAAAAATTGTAAAATCTAATAATAAAAATTTTAAACTTAAAAAAAATTATCTTATTCTAATAGAAAATAAACCAACAAAACTAATTATACAAATAGAAATAATATTAATGATCTAAGATAAGACTTAAACTTATATATTTGATACCACAAATCAATATTTTAATTAAATTACTTAAATTAAATTCATAACATAAAAAAATTTCTTTTTATAATGAATAAATTTAAAGGAAATCAATGTAAAAATAATAATAAATATTCTCGAATATAACCTGAAGAACAAGAAAATTTACCAGAATAAATTTTACCATGCTGACTATAAGAATATAAATATAAAGTATAAACAGCTCTAAAAAAAGATAAAAATATAATAATAAAAATTACAGATCAAGATCAAGAAATTAATCTATTTAATAAACTAATTTCTCCTATTAAATTTATTGAGGGAGGGGCAGCTATATTTGAAGATCTCAATAAAAATCATCATAATGTTATTCTAGGTATTAAATTTATTAATCCTTTATTTATAAATATTCTTCGACTTCCTATTCGTTCATAAGAAATATTTGCTAAACAAAATAAACCTGATGAACAAAGACCATGAGCAATTATTATTATATAAGAACCACAAAACCCTCAATAATTAAAAGTTATAATTCCCCCCAAAACTAATCCTATATGAGCAACTGAAGAATAAGCAATTAATAATTTTAAATCAGTTTGACGTAAACAAATCAATCTTACTAATATCCCTCCTACTAATCTAATTCTAATAAATAAAAAAGATATAGATATACCAATTAAAATAAATATTCTTAAAATACGTAATAAACCATATCCTCCTAATTTTAATATAATTCCAGCTAAAATTATTGAACCAGAAATTGGGGCTTCAACATGAGCTTTTGGTAATCATAAATGAACTATATATATAGGTATTTTTACAAAAAAGCAAAAATTATACAAATATATATATAAATATTTAAAATAATATAAACTATTAAAAAAAAAAATCTAATGTTATATAATTATTATAATAATAAAAAATTCCAATTATTATAGGTAAAGAAGCAAATAATGTATAAAATAATAAATAAATCCCTGCTTGTAATCGTTCAGGTTGATATCCTCATCGTATAATTAACATTAATGTAGGAATTAAACTAGATTCAAAAAAAAAATAAAATAAAAATAAATTTATAGATCTAAATGTACAAAATAAAAATAATAATAATATTAATAATAAAAATAAAAAAGAATTTGAAAAAATTTTTTTTTTATTAATTGATTCTCTTGCTATAATTATTAGTGCACAAATTCAAAAACTTAATAAAATTAACCAAATGACAATAAATCTGAACCAAAAAAATATCTAATATTTGATCATAAGTAATTAAATCCTCCTATTATTATAAAAAAAATCTTATAATAAAATATATTAATTGATTTAATCAAAATCTATTTTTTTTTAAACATAAAGGAATTATAAATAATATTATTAATAAAAATTTTAACATAATATATTTATTGAAAAAAAAAAATCATTTCCATGAGTACGAATCAAGGAAACTAAAATTGATAAACCTAACACACTTTCACATTCACAAAAAGTTAAAAACATTATTCTGAAATAATATTCATAATCAAATATTGAATATATTTTTAAAAAATTGTTAATTTTTAATTATTTATATTAAAATGTTTAATTATATTTTTTTTAATTATTTTAAATATTTGTTTAAATTAAGTTTACGAAAATTAGTTAAGGTTGGGCAGAAACTTTAATTAATTTTCATCCATTTAATTTGGAGAACTGGAATTAATTTTTATTAATAAATTAATTTTGTGTTAAAATTAGTTTTACGGTAAAAATTGAGGACCGTTACACTAGGGAGGAATTATGGATTTATGATTAATTAAATTAAATTAATATGTGTATTAATTTGTACTATGAGTCTGTGATTTTTGAAATAAAGTTTAATTCTAGTTTAATAATTTATTTAATTTTTTTTTACATGTAAATTTTTGTATGAATAATAATTAAATTTTAATAATTTTTTTGTAAAATTTATTCGCAGTATTTAATATTAATAATTTAAGAAATTAAGAATTAGAAATTAATTTTAATATTAACAAATTTTGTGCCAGCAGTTGCGGTTATACAGAAAATATAAATAAATTATATTAGTAAATAATTATATGTATTATTAATAAATCTAAATTATATTTATTAGGTGAAATTTTTGAATATAAATATAATTTATAAGTAATTTTTTAGTATTGTGAAATTTATTTTTAAACTAGGATTAGATACCCTATTATTTTAAATGTAAAATTAAATTACTTAATTAGTATTAGTTATGTTCTTGAAATTTAAAGATTTTGGCGGTATTTTAGTCTATTTAGAGGAACCTGTTCTGTAATTGCTAATCCACGATTAACTTTACTTATTTTATAAATTTGTATACCGTCGTTATAAGAAAATTTTATTAGAATTTTAATTTTTAATATTTTATATTAAAAATATATCAGATCAAGGTGCAGTATATATTTAAGAAGAAATGGGTTACAATAAATTTATTTATATGGATTAAAGTAAGAATATACTTGAAGGTGGATTTAATAGCAATAAAATAAAGTTTAATTTTATGATTTTAGCTCTAAAATATGTACATATCGCCCGTCGCTCTTATTATAAGATAAGATAAGTCGTAACATAGTAGATGTACTGGAAAGTGTATCTAGAATGACAAATTAGAGCTTGTTTTAGTAACGCATTTTATTTACATTAAAAAGTTGTCGTGCAAATCGATTTAATTTGAAATTTAAAATTTATTATATAAGTTTTATTTATTTTTTATTAATAAAAGTAATTTTAATTATTAAAATTTTAGTATATTTTATAGAAAAAATAATTATTAATTATAGTATAATAGTATTGTAAAAGAAAATTAAAATATTTTTTAATTATATAAAAGTAAAATTTATTTTTTGTACCTTGTGTATCAGGGTTTATTAAATAAAAATTATTTATAATAATTTTCTCGATTTTAAGAGAGTTAATAAATTATTTTTTTTATTGTAAAAAAAATATTTACAATAATTTATTAGTAATGAAATGTTATTCGTTCTTAAAAATATCTAGTTTATTTAGAAATGAATTTAATTCAGATATTTTAATATTAATATTTTGATTTGTTAAAGTATTAAATTTTAATATTAATAATTAAAGGGATTAGCTTTCAATTAAAAATTTATAAATTAAAAATAATTATTAAAAAATGTAAGTTTAGAAATAGCTATCAATTATAATTTGTTATAATTAATTTATTTAAAAATATTATTTTATATTATTTTAAGTTTTTTATAAATAAATAATTTTTAACTTTTTAAAATTAGATATAATGATAAAATTAGTATATATTTTAATTATTTGAATAATTTTTTGTAAAAGATTATTTAAAGGAATTCGGCAAATATTTTACTCGCCTGTTTAACAAAAACATGTCTTTTTGTAATATATATAAAGTCTAACCTGCCCACTGAATTAATTTTAACGGCCGCAGTAATTTGACTGTGCAAAGGTAGCATAATCATTAGTTTTTTAATTAAAAGCTTGTATGAAAGGTTGGACGAGGTAAAATCTGTCTCTATTTAATTTATAATAGAATTTAATTTTTAAGTTAAAAAGCTTAAATAAAAATAAAAGACGAGAAGACCCTATAGAGCTTTATATTATATTTATATATAATTAATTAAGATTTATTTAAGTTTTATATATAATAGTATTTTATTGGGGTAATCGAAAGATTAAAAAAAATCTTTTTTAATATAAACATTAATTTATGAATAAATGATCCATTTTTAGTGATTAAAAGATTAGGTTACCTTAGGGAAAACAGCGTAATTTTTTTAAAGAGTTCATATCGATAAAAAAGTTTGCGACCTCGATGTTGGATTAAAGATTAGTTTAGGTGTAGAAGTTTAAATTTTTGGTCTGTTCGACCATTAAATCTTTACATGATCTGAGTTCAGACCGGTGTAAGCCAGGTCGGTTTCTATCTTTATTAAGATAAAATATTTTAGTACGAAAGGACCAAATATTTAATAAATTTTTATTTATATTTTGAATATTATTATTATTTTGGCAGATTAGTACAATGAATTTAGAATTCATAAATGTAATTATTTACAAATAATACTTGTTTTATATAGATTTAATTTTTATATTAGTTTGTATATTATTATTAATTATTTGTGTTTCAGTAGGAGTAGCATTTTTAACATTATTAGAACGTAAGGTTTTAGGTTATATTCAAATTCGTAAAGGACCAAATATAGGTTATATAGGTATTCCTCAACCATTTTGTGATGCTATTAAATTATTTTCTCAAGAAGAAACTTATCCCTTAATATCTAATTATATTATATATTATTATTCTCCTATTATAAGATTATTTTTATCTTTATTATTATGAGTAATTATTCCTTATTTTTTGATTTTGTTTTCTTTTAATTTAGGGATATTATTTTTTTTAGTTTGTACTAGTTTAGGGGTTTATACTGTAATAATTGCAGGATGATCTTCAAATTCAAGTTATTCTTTATTAGGAGGATTACGAGCAGTTGCTCAAACTATTTCTTATGAAGTAAGATTAGCTTTAATTCTAATATCTTTTATAATTTTAATTGAAAGATTTAGATTAATAGAATTTTATTTATATAAAAATTTATTTTAATTATTTTTTTATCTTTACCATTAGGTTTTGTATGATTTGTTTCAAGATTAGCAGAAACTAATCGTACTCCTTTTGATTTTGCTGAAGGAGAATCAGAATTAGTTTCTGGATTTAATGTAGAATATAGAAGAGGGGGATTTGCTTTAATTTTTTTATCTGAATATTCAAGAATTTTATTTATAAGAATATTATTTTGTGTAATATTTTTAAGAAAAGATTTAATATAAATTTTTTTTTTTAAAAATAGTATTTTTATCTTTTTGTTTTATTTGAGTTCGAGGAACTTTACCACGTTATCGATATGATAAATTAATATATTTAGCTTGAAAAAGATTTTTACCTTTAGCTTTAAATTATTTATTTTTATATATAGGTATAAAAATATAATTTTTTTATATATATATATATATATATATATATATATATATATATATTTATATATATATATATATATATATATATATATAAAGATTTTACCTATTCTTGATGAATACGTTGTATATGCAAGCTACATGGGCTGGATTCTAGGAGACATACCACACTTGAAATAGCAATTTTCTTGTTGCAATGTTTTCTTTTAGCTAAAATATGATGAAGAATTATAAAATTCGGGCGCGGAAGGTAATATTTATATGATTTTTTACAAAAATAAAGTTAGATTTTAAATATTCTTCATGAATACGTTGTATATTGTAAGCTACATGGGCTGGATTATAGAATACCTACCACAATTAAAATATCAATTTTCTTGCTGTAATGTTTTCTTTTAGCTAAAATATAATAAAGAATTATCAAATTCGGGCGCGAAAGCAAATATTTATATGATTTTTTACAAAAATAAAGTCTGATTTTACATATTCTTGATGAATTCGTTGTATATTAAACGCTACATGGGCTGGATTCTAGAATACCTACCACACTTGAAATAGCAATTTTCTTGTTGCAATGTTTTCTTTTAGCTAAAATATGATAAAAAATTATGAAATTTAGGCGCGGAAGCAAATATTTATATGATTTTTTACAAAAATAAAGTCAGATTTTACCTATTCTTGAAATGTATATTTTTGTTAAAACATTCATATTCATGCTTTAGGATCTATACTATGGATAATTTTAGCATTGGACATGCAAAAGTGACCATAATGTGGTACCAATCAGATAATAAACTTTCAATTTTCGGGTGTCATTTTAATGAATACGTTGTATATTGTAAGCTACATGGGCTGGATTCTAGAATACCTACCACACCTGAAATAGCAATTTTCTTGTTGCAATGTTTTCTTTTAGCTAAAATATAATAAAGAATTATAACATTCGGACGCGGAAGCAAATATTTATATGATTATTTACAAAAAATAAGTCAGATTTTACCTATTCTTAATGAATGCATTCTATATTTTAAGCTACATGGGCTGGATTCTAGAATACCTACCACACTTGAAATAGCAATTTTCTTGTTGCAATGTTTTCTTTTAGCTAAAATATGATAAAGAATTTAAAAATTCGGGCGCGGAAGCAAATATTCATATGAATTTTTACAAAAATAAAGTCAGATTTTACCTATTCTTGATGAATACGTTGTATATTGCAAGCTACATAGGCTGGATTCTAGAATACCTACCACACTTGAAATAGCAATTTTCGTGTTGGAATGTTTTCTTTTAGCTACAATATGATGAAGAATTAAAAAATTCGGGCGCGGAAGCAAATATTTATATGATTTTTTACAAAAATAAAGTCAGATTTTACCTATTCTTGATCAATACGTTGTATATTGTAAGCTACATTGGCTGGATTGTAGAATACCTACCACATTTGAAATAGCAATATTCTTGTTGCAAAATTTTCTTTTAGCTAAAATATAATAAAGAATTTTAAAATTCGGGCGCGGAAGCAAATATTTATATGATTTTTTACAAAAATAAAGTCAGATTTTACCTATTCTTGATGAATACGTTGTATATTGTAAGTTACATGGGCTGGATTCTAGAACACCTACCACACATGAAATAGCTATTTTTTTGTTGCAATGTTTTCTTTTAGCTAAAATATGATGAAAAATTATAAAATTTGGGCGCGGAAGCAAATATTTACATTATTTTTTACAAGAATAAAGTCAGATTTTATCTATTCTTAAAATGGATATTTTTGTTAAAATATTCTTATTCATGCTTTAGGATCTATACTATGGATAATTTTAGCATTGGACATGCAAAAGTGACCATAACGTCGTACCAATCAGATAATTAACATTCAATTTTCGGGTGTCATTTTAATGAATACGTTGTATATTGTAAACTACATGGGCTGGATTGTAGAATACCTACCACACTTGAAATAGCAATTTTCTTGTTGCAATGTTTTCTTTTAGCTAAAATATGATAAAGAATTTTAAAATTTGGGCGCGGAAGCAAGTATTTATATGATTTTTTTACAAAAATAGAGTCAGATTTTACCTATTCTTGAAATAGATATTTTTGTTAAAAAATTTATATTCATGCTTTAGGATCTATATTATGGATAATTTTATCATTGGACATGCAAAAGTGACCATAACGTAGTACCAACCAGATAATAAAAATTCAATTTTTGGGTGTCATTTTAATTAATACGTTGTATATTGTAAGCTACATTGGCTGGATTCTAGAATACCTACCACATTTGAAATAGTAATTTTCTTGTTGCAATGTTTTCTTTTAGCTAATATATGATGAAGAATTATAAAATTCGGGCGCGGAAGCAAATATTTATATGAGTTTTTACAAAAATAAAGTCAGATTTTACCTATTCTTGATGAATACGTTGTATATTGTAAGTTACATGGGCTGGATTCTAGAATACCTACCACACATGAAATAGCAATTTTCTTGTTGCAATGTTTTCTTTTAGTTAAAATATGATGAAATATTATAAAATTCGGGCGCGGAAGCAAATATTTACATTATTTTTTACAAAAATAATGTCAGATTTTACCTATTCTTAAAATGTATATTTTTGTTAAAATATTTTCATTCATGCTTTAGGATCTATACTATGGATAATTTTAGCATTGGACATGCAAAAGTGACCATAACGTCGTACCAATCAGATAATTAACATTCAATTTTCTGGTGTCATTTTAATGAATACGTTGTATATTGTAAACTACATGGGCTGGATTCTAGAATACCTACCACACTTGAAATAACAATTTATTTATTGCAACGTTTTCTTTTAGCTAAAATATGATGAAGAATTATAAAATTCGTGCGCGGAAGCAAATATTTATATGATTTTTTACAAAAAAAAAAGTCAGATTTTACCTATTCTTGATGAAAACGTTGTATATTGTAAGCTACATGGGCTGGATTCTAGAATACATACCACACTTGAAATAGCAATTTTCTTGTTGCAATATTTTCTTTTAGCTAAATTATGATAGAAACTTATAAAATTCGGGCGCGGAAGCAAGTATTTATATGATTTTTTACAAAAATAAAATCAGTTTTTACCTATTCTTAAAATGGATATTTTTGTTAAAATATTCTTATTCATGCTTTAGGATCAATACTATGGATAATTTTAGCATTGGACATGCAAAAGTGACCATAACGTCGTACCAATCAGATAATAAACATTCAATTTTTGGGTGTCATTTTAATAAATACGTTGTATATTGTAAGCTACATGGGCTGGATTCTAGAATACCTACCACACTTGAAATAGCAATTTTCTTGTTGCAATGTTTTCTTTTACCTAAAATATAATAAAGAATTATAACATTCGGGCGCGGAAGCAAATATTTATATGATTTTTTACAAAAATTAAGTCAGATTTTACCTATTCTTAATGAATACGTTATATATTTTAAGCTACATGGGCTGGATTCTAGAATACCTACCAAACTTGAAATAGCAATTTTCTTGTTGAAATATTTTCTTTTAGCTAAAATATGATGAAAAATTATAAAATTTGGGCGCGGAACCAAATATTTCTCTGATTTTTTAGAAAAATAAAGTCAGATTTAACCTATTCTTGATGAATACGTTGTATATTGTAAACTACATAGGCTGGATTTTAGAAACCCTACCACACCCTAAATAGGAATTTTCTAGTTGCAATGTTTTCTTTTAGATAAAATATTATGAAGAATTATAAAATTCGGGCGAGGAAGCAAATATTTATATGATTTTTTAAAAAATAATGTCAGACTTTACCTTTTCTTGATGAATACGTTGTATATTTTAAGCTACATAGGCTGGATTCTAGAATACCTACCACACTTGAAATAGCAATTTTCTTGTTGCAATGTTTTCTTTTAGCTACAATATGATGAAGAATTATAAAATTCGGGCGCGGAAGCAAATATTTATATGATTTTTTACAAAAATAAAGTCAGATTTTACCTATTCTTGATCAATACGTTGTATATTGTAAGCTACATTGGCTGGATTCTTGAATACCTACCACTTTTGAAATAGCAATTTTCTTGTTGCAATGTTTTCTTTTAGCTAAAATATGATAAAAAATTATTAAATTCGGGCGCGGAAGCAAATATTTATATGAGTTTTTACAAAAATAAAGTCAGATTTTACCTATTCTTGATGAATACGTTGTATATTGTAAGTTACATGGGCTGGATTCTAGAATACCTACCACACATGAAATAGCAATTTTCTTGTTGCAATGTTTTCTTTTAGCTAAAATATGATGAAAAATTATAAAATTCTTGCGCGGAAGCAAATATTTACATTATATTTTACAAAAATAATGTCAGATTTTACCTATTCTTAAAATGTATATTTTTGTTAAAATATTTTCATTCATGCTTTAGGATCTATACTATGGATAATTTTAGCATTGGACATGCAAAATGACCATAACGTCGTACCAATCAGATGATTAACATTCAATTCTCTGGTGTCATTTTAATGAATACGTTGTATATTGTAAACTACATGGGCTGGATTCTAGAATACCTACCACACTTGAAATAACAATTTATTTATTGCAACGTTTTCTTTTAGCTAAAATATGATGAAGAATTATAAAAATCGGGCGCGGAAGCAAATATTTATATGATTTTTTACAAAAATAAAGTCAGATTTTACCTATTCTTGAAATGGATATTTTTATTAAAACATTCACATTCAGGCTTTAGGATCTATACTATAGATAACTTTAGCATTGGACATGCAAAAGTGACCATAATGTGGAACCAATCAGATAATTAACATTTAATTTTCGGGTGTCATTTTAATGAATATGTTGTATATTGTAAGCTACATGGGCTGGATTCTAGAATACCTGCCACACTTGAAATAGCAGTTTTCTTGTTGCAACGCGTTCTTTTAGCTAAAATATAATGAAAAATTATAAAATTTAGGCGCGGAAGCAAATATTTATATGATTTTTTACAAAAATAAAGTCAGATTTTACCTTTTCTTGATGAATACGTTGTATATTGTAACCTACATAGGCTGGATTCTAGAATACCTACCACATTAGAAAAATCATTTTTCTTGTTGCAATGTTTTCTTTTAGCTACAATATGATGAAGAATTATAAAATTCGGGCGCGGAAGCAAATATTTATAAGATTTTTTACAAAAATAAAGTCAGATTTTACCTATTCTTTATCAATACGTTGTATATTGTAAGCTACATGGGCTGGATTCTTGAATACCTACCACAAGTGAAATAGCAATTTTCTTGTTGCAATGTTTTCTTTTAACTAAAATATGATGAAAAATTATAAATTTCGTGCGCGGAAGCAAATATTTATATGATTTTTTGCAAAAAAAAAAAGTCAGATTTTACCTATTCTTGATGAAAACGTTGTATATTGTAAGCTACATGGGCTGGATTCTAGAATACCTACCACACTTGAAATAGCAATTTTCTTGTTGCAATGTTTTCTTTTAGCTAAAATATAATAAAGAATTATAACATTTGGGCGCGGAAGCAAATATTTATATGATTTTTTACAAAAATTAAGTCAGTTTTTACCTATTCTTAATGAATACGTTATATATTTTAAGCTACATGGGCTGGATTCTAGAATACCTACCACACTTGAAATAGCAATTTTATTGTTGAAATATTTTCTTTTAGCTAAAATATGATGAAAAATTATAAAATTCGGGCGCGGAACCAAATATTTTTCTGATTTTTTACAAAAATAAAGTCAGATTTAACCTTTTCTTGATGAATACGTTGTATATTTTAAGCTACATAGGCTGGATTCTAGAATACCTACCACACTTGAAATAGCAATTTTCTTGTTGCAATGTTTTCTTTTAGCTACAATATGATGAAGAATTATAAAATTCGGGCGCGGAAGCAAATATTTATATGATTTTTTACAAGAACAAAGTCAGATTTTACCTATTCTTAAAATGGATATTTTTGTTAAAATATTCTTATTCATGCTTTAGTATCTATACTATGGATAATTTTAGCAATTAATGTGTAATTTTAATAAATACGTTGTATATTGTAAGCTACATGGGCTGGATTCTAGAATAGCTACCACACTTGAAATAGCAATTTTCTTGTTGCAATGTTTTCTTTTAGCTAAAATATGATGATGAATTATAAAATTCGCTCGCGGAAGCAAATATTTATATGATTTTTCACAATAATAAAGTCAGATTTTACCTATTCTTGATGAATACGTTGTATATTGTAAGCTACATGAGCTGCTTTCTAGATTACCTACCACACTTAAAATAGTAATTTTCTTGTTGCAATGTTTTCTTTTAGCTAAATTATGATGCAGAATTATAAAATTCGTGCGCGAAAGCAAATATTTATATGATTTTTCACAATAATAAAGTCAGATTTTATCTAGTCTTGATGAATACGTTGTATACTGTAAGCTACATGAGCTGGATTCTAGAATACCTACTACACTTACAATAGCAATATTCTTGTTGCAATGTTTTTTTTTTAGCTAAAATATAAATAAATAAATAAATAAATAAATAAATAAACACTTTATTGATCATAATTAAGATCAATGGCGAGGTTCAGCCTAGGGCTGATCTTCCACCTAACCAATACAAATAAAGATAGTACAATACAAAAGTTTGCCAACAAGATGTATCTAGAGTGTACAGAGAACAAAATTACAAAATAACATTATAAACCAACTGTTCACCAAATCAATAATAAAATATAGTCATAATTAATTAATAACAGAGTAAAGAAGTTGAACAAAAATCGTAACAAATCAATTAAGCTGAAACATAGCCTTAATACGTAATTTAAAAGATTTCATGGGGAGAGCCTTAAAAGCATTTGGAATGTCATTATAAAGCGAAGGAACCAAGTACGAAAATGAGCCTTTGAATTTAGATTTTTTAAAGGAAGGTACGACATATAAATCCTCGTCACGTAGGGCGTAACGATGTTTTTTTGGTAATAGTTTTTCATGTAAATATGATGGATAACCAGTTTCCTTAATTTTGTGTATGAGACAAAGATAAAATATATTAACACGGTCATCAATATAATTCAAATTCGCTTGAAGACGGAAACCAGAAATATGTTCATACTTGCGCACACGATACACGAATCTGAGACAAGAATTCTGGAAGAGTGTAATTTTTTGTTTATAGATTTGTGTTAAATTGGGAACGTACACACAGTTACAGTAATCAAATAAAGGAAGTACCAAGGAATTTATTAATCGTAATTTTACTGCAGCTGAAAGTAAATGACGATATTGATAAAGGTGTCTTAATCTAATCCTAGCTGCCTTTAATTTATTTGTCAGATGTTCTTTAAACTTTAATTCTTCATCTATAAATAATCCAAGACTTTTGATTACCTTATTTCGTTCTAATTTTATACCATCAAGTATTAAGTCTGGAGTATCGTTAGTCCCAAAAACCAAAAGCGATGATTTATCAGCGTTTATTTTGAGACCATTATCCCTTACCCAAGAAACAACATTGTTGAGATCTGCATTTATAGTACCACTTATATCACTAATTTTGTTTTTCTCGACTGCAGCTACAATCTGTGTATCATCAGCGTAAGAATGAATGGAGCAAAATTTAGTTGTTGAGGGCATGTCTGCAACATACAGAAGAAAGAATAATGGTCCCAAAATAGAACCTTGCGGAACTCCTCGTTGTAAAGCATATGGATTAGAATTAAGGGCTGGACCGTTTGATGACATAGATACATGAAACTGTCTCTTGTCGAAATAACTATTGCACCACATTATTGCGCAATCAGAAAAATTATAGTACCTTAATTTAGCTATTAACAAATTATGATTCACCATGTCGAAGGCTTTAGAGAAATCTATTTGAATTAGGATTGTCGCTAGTGAATTATCATGGTTTTTAATAATAGAATCAATAATATTTAGCAGACATGTATTTGTACTGTAACCTTTTCTAAATCCAGATTGTGTTGAAGGAAGAATTTTATTATAATTAATAAAATCCATGATTTGCTCACAGCAAATTTTTTCTAGAACCTTCGACAAGGTAGGTAAAATGCTTATAGGACGCAGATCATCAAAAGAAGTTACGCTGTTTTGCTTAGGTATAGGTTTAACCATAGCAATCTTCCAAATTTCCGGTACAACACCCTCTAACAAACTTGTGTTAATGATGTGCGCAATATAACTAATAATTTTTGGTAAAATAATATGAATCATTTTTATTGTAATGCCAACAATACCTACTGCATTAGATTTTTGTGCATTTATAATTTTTTCGATGTGATCTTTATCTACACACTTAAAACTGAATTGTTCTTCCACGCTTTTAGGACAAGTATTATTGATAAAATCATTTAATGTATTACGATTTATATCAGTCGTACTTACCTTATTTAACAGGTGAGTTGCATAACTTTCTGGATCCAAAAGATTATCAGGTATAATTGCTACATTTTCAGTCTTAACCCCTATACGCTTCAAACTATTCCACAACTGACCGGAATTATTAATATTATTATTTATATTATATTCGAGAAAAGCCTGTTTTTCTTTGCGTATTGCCGCAGTTGTTAAATTTCTCATTTGCTTATAAAATTCAAACTTAGCTTCAGTTTTATGTTTTTTATAATTAATCAGCGCTTTGTCTCTTTTATTCTGCATTATTTTGATAACAGGTGTTATCCATGGACAATGTTTTTTTGTGATTTTGACGCATTTCAATGGAGCATGTAAGTCAAATAATGCAGTGATGTTGCGATTAAGAAATGAAAGTTTTTCATTTATATTTTCCATACTTAATATACAATTCCAGTCAATTGTGTCACAGTCAGCATAAAAATTATCCAAATCAAAATTTTTAAAGTCTCTATAAGTATACATTTTAGGGCTTGTAATAGGTTTTGGAATGTTGAGTACGCAATAAACACAATCATGGTCGGATATATTGCTACAATCCAAAGTTCCTGAATCTAAACAAATGTCCTGGTCAGAAATTAATATAATGTCTAACAAAGTTTTAGAACATCTTCTAGTATAATGTTTGATTAATTGATGCATACCATTCGTATTTATTAAATCTGTTAAAAATTTTGATCTATAATTATCACACAACATATTAATATTAACATCTCCAGCACATAAAACATAATCGAATTGAGGAATAAATTCTGTGAATATTGCGTCTAACAGTTCCAGATCTTTGTAAAATTCCATATGAGGATTGTAAACTACTCCCAAACATAGTTTTACTTTATTTATAGAACAATGAATCCATAAATGTTCAATGTTATTACTGGTAACAAAATTTGTTTCTAATACGGAGAACGAAATGTTGTCACGAATAAAAAATGCAACGCCTCCACCTCGTTTATTTGATCTCTCCAGACTTAACAGTTTGTAGCCATCAATATGAAATAATTGTGAAGGTGCAACATCATTTATCCATGTTTCAGTAACAGCAACAACATCGAAATTATAATCTCTAATTAGTTCAACAAAATTTAGAAAACATGAGTTGAGAGATCCAACATTGATTTGACTAAATGTAAACGTAGTATTTGAAAGTTCAATGACTCTACAATTAGACACAGGTGATTTTGACATAAAAATACAGAAATAAACACAAAAATACGTTAAAAACGAATGAGCAAATAGACAAATAATAACATGTTCTGGCCATGGTTTGTTTAAATTGACAAGAAGTCTCAGTAGCTACGAAAACGCTAGGTGAATATTAAGTCCAAATTTGGTCAATTTAATTTTTCAATGTCCGTTATACTATTAATGATAACTTTTCTATGTATGCCATTGTTAAGATGATTAATAATAACTCTACCGTCGGAAGTCCATGCATTATTAAAACCAAACTTATCTGTGGCAGATTTTAGTAGCGCAAGGCGTGTCTTTGTGAGGTCTTCTCGTATAGTGATGCCGGAATTCTTCAATTTTTTCTTTTCAGTGAAGACTTTGTTGCGAATACGGTAACTGACGAACTTCACAATTACGGGCCGATTACCATTTCTGTTCGGTTTTCCAACTCGATGACTGCGGTCTATGTCGTTCACAGTTATATCCACATTTAATTTATTACGGCAGAGGTCCACTATCAGTTTGTCGGTATTTTCACTTCTACCTTCGTTCAGTCCAAAAACACGAATGTTATTACGCCGCGTATACTGCTCCAGATTATCGTTATTTTTCACAGCAACCGCACATGCTTTTTGTAAATCACTATTTACTTTTTTTAACTCACTTATTTCACTTTTTAATGCATTTATTTTTTCAAAAAACACTTTCTCGACTGCACTACTCACTTCTTTAACAATAGCAGTTATGAAGCCATCATTATCCCCTAAGCGCGAAAGAGAATCACTGATCATCTCTTTAATAGAATCTTTGTCGTCACGAGTAAGCATTTTGATGTTAAGTAGAGTGTAAAATAAATTTTTAAAAAAAGAATTCAGATTTGCGCAAAAATAAATGTCGCCAGAACACACTAAGCACGTCTAGCTCTGTTGACAGTTCATTACTCTTATGATTAGATAATAAACATTCAATTTTTAGTTGTCATTTTAATAAATACGTTGTATAATGTAAGCTACATGGACTGGATTCTAGAATACCTACCACACTTGAAATAGCAATTTATTTGTTCCAACGTTTTCTTTTAGCTAAAATATGATAAAGAATTATAAAATTCGGGCGCGAAAGCAAATATTTATATGATTTTTTACAAAAATAAAGTCAGATTTTACCTATTCTTGATGAATACGTTGTATATTGTAAGCTACATGGGCTGGATTCTAGAATACCTACCACATTTGAAATAGCAATTTTCTTGTTGCAAAATTTTCTTTTAGCTAAAATATGATGAAGAATTTTTAAATTCGGGCGCGAAAGCAAATATTTATATGATTTGTTACAAAAATAAAGTCAGATTTTACCTATTCTTGATGAATACGTTGTATATTGTAAGTTACATGGGCTGGATTCTAGAATACCTACCACACATGAAATAGCAATTTTCTTGTTGCAATGTTTTCTTTTAGCTAAAATATGATGAAAAATTATAAAATTCGGGCGCGGAAGCAAATATTTACATTATTTTTTACAAGAATAAAGTCAGATTTTACCTATTCTTAAAATGGATATTTTTGTTAAAATATTCTTATTCATGCTTTAGTATCTATACTATGGATAATTTTAGCATTAGACAAGCAAAAGTGACCATAACGTCGTACCAATCAGATAATAAACATTCAATTTTTAGTTGTCATTTTAATAAATACGTTGTATAATGTAAGCTACATGGACTGGATTCTAGAATACCTACCACACTTGAAATAGCAATTTATTGGTTGCAACGTTTTCTTTTAGCTAAAATATGATAAAGAATTATAAAATTCGGGCGCCGAAGCAAATATTTATATGATTTTTACAAAAATAAAGTCAGATTTTATCTATTCTTGAAATGAATATTTTTGTTAAAACATTCATACTCATGTTTTAGGATCTATACTATGTATAATTTTAGCATTATACATGCAAAAGTGACCATAACGTGGTACCAACCAGATAATAAACATTTAATTTTCTGGTGTCATTTTAATGAATACATTTCATATTGTCAGCTAAATGGGCTGGATTCTAGAATACCTACCACACTTGAAATAGCAATAGTCTTGTTGCAATATTTCTTTTTAGCTAAAATATGATGAAAAATTATAAAATTCGGGCGCGGAAGCAAATATTTATATGATTTTTTACAAAAATAAAGTCAGATTTTACCTTTTCTTGAAGAATACGTTGTATATTGTAAACTACATAGGCTGGATTCTAGAATACCTACCACACTTAAAATAGCAATTGTCTTGTTGCAATGATTTCTTTTAGCTAAAATATGATGACGAATTATAAAATTCGGGCGCGGAAGCATATATTTATATGATTTTTTACAAAAATAAAGACAGATTTTACCTATTCTTGATGAATAAGTTGTATATTGTAAGCTATATGGGCTGGATTCTAGAATAACTACCACACTTGAAATAGCAATTTTCTTGTTGCAATGTTTTCTTTTAGCAAATATATGATGAAAAATTATAAAATTCGGGCGCGGAAGCAAATTTTTATATGATTTTTTACAAAAATAAAGTCAGATTTTACCTTTTCTTGAAGAATACGTTGTATATTGTAAGCTACAGAAAAATTGTAAACATAACCTCACATTTAACATGTGCGCGAGTGAAGATTTACAAAAAATTCTTCAGAAACTGTCTAAATTAGACGCAATTGAGACTAAGATCGATGAAATCAATAAAGAAATAAGTACTTTCCATAAAGGTATCGAGGAAGTAAAAAAATCCTGTTCATTCCTTGAAAACAAGGTAGACAAACAAAACGAAAAAATCGAATAATTGGAAATACAAGTAAAAAAGAAGAACCTCATATTCATAGGTATAAAAGAAGACGAATCGAATAATGTTAATCTCGAATCTAAGGTTATAACGATCATTGAACAATTATTACAAATTCCAATGACGGCAAACCACATCGAAGAAGTATTTAGGATTGGAAAAGTGAAACAAGACTATAGTAGACCAGTAATAGTAAAACTTGCAACACTAAAACTTAGAAAGAAAATTATCGATAACAGAAATAATCTGAAAGGTACGGGAATATTTATAAACGAAGATCTCACCACAAAAGCTTGGGAAGAAAAGAAACATCTCCTGGAGGAAGTAAAACAGCTAAGGAGGGATGGTAAACAAGCTAAACTCGGAGGAAAAAAAATCATAGTAAATAACATACCGAAGGGTAAAAGAAACAGAACTTCACCTGGAGACGATTCACACTCAAGACAACGACAGCGTGTTGAAAAAGAATACGTAGAGAAGCAGAGTAACATCACAGAATTTTTTCGCCCCCATCTATCCAACAACAAAGAAGAGATCAGCATCGTCGCCCAACAAAAATGAGAAGGTAATACAGATCCACATACCAAAGTCATTATAGAAGGGGACTTCAATTCTAAGATAGGACAGCTTAACCAGATAGATGAAGAAGTACTTCAAAATTTATACATAACCGAATCTCGCGTATCCCTACATGAAGGCACCGACCTTATAGGTAAAGGGCTGGTCAAAACTATGGAGTATCTTGGGTTGTATGTACTTAACGGGCGTACCGCTGGAGATATACCTGGCAAGTATAATTTTTCAATCACAACGGCAAAAGTACTATAGATTTGGTTTGGACAGATTTACATACGATGAATTCAATTTTTGAGTTCGAAATTCTTACTACTCTCGAAGCAACAAATCACTGCCTTTGTGTACTGTCATTAGAAACAAATCATTGTGAAATAGTAAATAAAAAAGTAAACAAACGTGCCAACAAATTTGTAGTAAAATTCGAATTTTTAGAAAATAAAGCCGAAGCATTTGTTAAATCATTAAATGATTCACCAAATATTTATTTTAATAGTCAAAATGTATTGGAATTAAATAACAATATTATAAATGCAATTAAAGATGCTGCAGTACATTCTGACTTGTTACAAATAAAGACAATAACGGAAAATAAGAATTTTAATACTAATAAACCGTGGTTTAATATTCATTGCAAACAGCTAAAGAAAGAAAGTAAAATAATGTTAAAATTATACAAAAAACAGCCCACAGACTATAACTTAAAATTTTATTGAAAGTAAAGGCAAATACCGTACAATGATATATCAATCTAAAAAGATTTATCGAGAAACAGTCTCAAATAGTTTAATAAATACTAAAAATAATATTGATTTTTGGCAAACAATTCGAAAACTCAAACCCAGAAATAATTTCGTAAATGATATAAGCGCCGAAGAATGGTCAAATTTTTACAAAAACCTATACAGTTATGAAAACAATATGCAGGAAAGGGTATATTTTTTGGACTGCTTACACCCAGTACTTGACGTAAATATTAGCTTAAGAGAACTAGAAACAGGAATTCAAAAATTAAAAAATGGTAAAGCGCCTGGGTTAGATGGTATTAATAATGACTTTCTGAAGCATCTACTAACAAACTGGTTACACTATACTCTGAATTTGTATAACAAAATTATGGAAAACGAAGCTCTCCCATCGACATGGTCTCAAGTTAACCTATTTATGTTGCACAAAAAAGGTGATACTCGAGACTGTCTTAATTACCGTGCTATTGCCCTAACTAACTGCATCTCTAAATTATTTACACTAATACTTAACTCTCGTATTTAAATTTTTTTGGAAAGCAATAATATCCTTGCAGAAAATCAAGCTGGCTTTAGAAAAAAAGTAGTACTGTTGACAACATCTTTAATTTAACTTCTATAATACATTTACACCTTCGACTAAAAAAGGCATGTATATTTGCAATTTTCATAGACTTTAAACGTGCTTTCGATTCAATCAAACATGATATATTATGGGAAAAAATGTACAAGGCAGGTATCAGCTCAAAAATTATTAGAATTATTTTTAACTTTTATAGAAATGCAAAATTTTATTTTCAAGACCCTAGTACCCAATTTGAAAGTTCGGTAGAGATGACGGAAGGCGTAATGTAAGGGGACAGCCTATCCCCTACACTTTTTAATATCTTTATTAACGATCTGGAAGAATATCTGAGAAAAGCTGGTGTACAGGGATTAAATATCGATGGATTAAGTGATTTGCTAATGCTAGCTTACGCAGATGATGCGGTAATTTTATGTAGCTCCCCAGTAGATGTCCAAAAGAAATTAAATTTGTTGCACGAGTATTGTAAAATTAATTCGTTAACAGTAAATAATTCCAAAACAAAAATCCTCTGATTCCTTCACATACAATAATAATAGCTTAGAAGTAGTAAATCAGTTTTGTTATCTTGGAGTAATCTTTACTAGTTCCGGTAAATTTGTTGAACACTCTTCACATGCTTTAAAAAAGGCCAAACTAGCACAAAGTAACGTAAACACCATACTATGTAAAGGTAAATCGAATGGATGGAATGAGAAGCTTAAACTGTTACAATCAACTGTTCAGGCTACGGCATTATACGCGTCAGAAGTATGGGCACTAAGATATATAGAAAAGATTGAAGCACTTCAGACCACATATATAAAATGTATATTACAATTACCAAGATCTACACCAAACTATATGATCAAAATAGAAGCGAATTTAGATCATATTGAAATAGAAATTCTCAAGCGCGCTCTCAACTGGTGGGTCAAAATATTGAAATTAGAAAAACATCGGTATCATAAAATAATTTATAATCGTCTCTATGAACTAGATAGGTCAATGAACAACAAAATAGAATATAATTGGTATACACAGTTAAGAATAAAATTAGAAGAACTGGGCTTTGGTTCGATTTGTGAAAATCAAAAAATTAATCAATATGAAATTAAGACAATACTGGAAACAGCGAAGATAAATTTGAAAGAAAAAGATTTAAAAAAACTAATAAATTCGAAATATAATGATCAATTCAGATTAATAAAACCAATAGAGAATAATAACTGCTGTAAAGATAATTACTTATATCTTCAAGCATCATTTCAAAGAACACGACTTATAGCTCAATTAAGGCTATCGCGTAAAGACAATTTAAAATTAATAGTAAATCAAATCAAATACGACATTGACACAAACAATATATGTAGAATATGCAATACACAAAGCAGTGAAAATATTTACCACCTGTTTATTAAATGTCCAATTTATAAACCCACAAGGCATCAGTACTTGACAGGATATCTCCAGGGACTAACAGAGAATTACTTCTTTTTACTTTTCTCGAACCTTATTAAAACCAAATTGGATAATATATTTTATTTCTTTGTCGGTGCACTCAAATTGAGGAGCTTTTGTTTAGATGAATAAATAATTATAATTACAAAATTATTAACTTCAACCACTTGTATAATAACTTGTATAATAATTATATTGGAAATGTATTGTAATTTGTAAGCCAATCTATACGTTGTATATTGTAAGCTACATGGGCTGGATTCTAGAATACCTACCACACTTGAAATTGCAATTTTCTTGTTGCAATGTTTTCTTTTAGCTAAAATATGATGAAGAATTATAAAATTCGGGCGCGGAAGCAAATATTTATATGATTTCTTACAAAAATAAAGTCAGACTTTACCTATTCTTGATGAATACGTTGTATATTGTAAGCTACATGGGCTGCATTCTTGAATACCTACCACACTTGAAATAGCAATTTTCTTGTTGCAATGTTTTGTTTTAGCTAAAATATGATGAAGAATTATAAAATTCGGGCGCGGAAGCAAATATTTATATGACTTTTTACAAAAATAAAGTCAGATTTTAAATATTCTTGAAATATATATTTTTGTTAAAAAATTCATATTCATGCTTTAGGATCTAAACTATGGATCATTTTAGCACTGGACAAGCAAAAGTGACCATAACGTGGTACCAATCAGATAATAAAAGTTCAATTTTCGGGTGTCATTTTAATGAATACGTTGTATATTGTAAGCTACATGGGCTAGATTCTAGAATACCTACCACACTTGAAATAGCAATTTTCTTGTTGCAATGTTTTCTTTTAGCTAAAATATGATTAAGAATTATAAAACTCTGACGCGGAAACATATATTTATATGATTTTTTACAAAAAAAAACTCAGATTTTAAATATACTTGAAATGGATATTTTTGTTAAAAAATTCATATTCATGCTTTAGGATCTATACTATGGATAATTTTAGCATTGACATGCAAAAGTGACCATAACGTTATACCAATCAGATAATAAAAATTAAATTTTCGGGTGTCATTTTAATGAATTCGTTGTATATTGTAAGCTACATGGGCTAGATTCTAGAATACCTACCACACTTGAAATAGCAATTTTCTTGTTGCAATGTTTTCTTTTAGCTAAAATATGATGAAGATTTATGAAATTCGGGAGCGGAAGCAAATATTTATATGATTTTTTACAAAAATAAAATCAGATTTAACCTATTCTTGATGAATACGTTGTACATTGTAAGCTACATGGGCTGGATTCTAAAATACCTACCACCCTTGAAATACCAATTTTCTTGTTCCAATGTTTTCTTTGAGCTAAAATATGATGAAGAATTATAAAATTCGGCGCGGAGGCAAATATTTATATGATTTTTTACAAAAATAAAGCCAGATTTTACCTATTCTTGAAATGGATATTTTTGTTAAAAAATTCATTTTTATGCTTTAGGATCTATACTATGGATAATTATAGCATTGGACATGCAAAAGTGACCATAACGTGGTACCAATCAAATAATAAAAATTCAATTTTCGGGTGTCATTTTAATGATTATGTTGTATATTGTAAGCTACATGGGCTGGATTCTAAAATACCTAACACCCTTGAAATAGCAATTTTCTTGTTGCAATGTTTTCTTTTAGCTAAAATATGATAAAGAATTGTAAAATTCCGGCGCGGAAGCAAATATTTATGTGTTTTTTTTTACAAAAATAAAGTCAGAATTTACCTATTCTTGATGAATACGTTGTATATTGTAAGCTACACATGCTGGATTCTAAAATACCTACCACACTTAAAATAGCAGTTTTCTTATTGCAATGTTTTCCTTTTAAGTAAAATATGATGAAAAATTATAAAATTCAGGCGCGGAAGCAAATATTTATATGATTTTTTAGAAAAATAAAGTCAGATTTTACCTTTTCTTGATGAATACGTTGTATATTGTAAGCTACATGGACTGTATTCTAGAATACCTACCACACTTAAAATAGCAATTTTCTTGTTGCAATGTTTTCTTTTTGCTAAAATATGATGAAAAATTATAACATTCGGGCGCGGAAGCAAATATTTATATGATTTTCTACCAAAATAAAGTTAGATTTTACCTATTCTTTAAATAGATTTTTTTTGTTAAAACATTCATATTCATGCTTTAGGATCTATACTATGGATATTTTAGCATTGGGCATGCAAAAGTGACCATAACGTGGTACTAATCAGATAAAAATATTCAATTTTCGAGTGTCATTTTAATAAATACGTTGTATATTGTAAGCTACATGGGCTGGATTCTAGAATACCTACCACACTTGAATTAGTAATTTTTCTTGTTGCAATGTTTTTTTAGCTAAAATATTATAAATAATCATAAAATTTAAATTCGGGCGCGGAAGCAAATATTTATATTATTTTTTACAAAAATAAAGTCAGACTTTACCTATTCTTGATGAATACGTTGTATATTGTATGCTACATGATCTGAATTCTAGAATACCTACCACAATTGAAATAGCAATATTCTTGTTGCAATGTTTTTTTTTTTTTAGCTAACATATGATGAAGAATTATAAAATTCGGGCGCGGAAGCAAATATTTATATGTTTTTTACAAAAATAAAGTCAGATTTTACCTATTCTTGAAATGAATATTTTTGTTCAAACATTCATACTCATGCTTTAGGATCTATCCTATGGATAATTTTAGCATTGGACATGCAAAAGTGACCATAACGTGGTACCAATCAGATAATAAACATTCAATTTTTGGGTGTCATTTTAATGAATACATTGTATATTGTAAGCTACATGGGCTGGATTCTAGAATACCTACCACACTTGAAATAGCAATTATCTTGATGCAATGTTTTCTTTTAGACAAATTATGATGAAAAATTATAAAATTCGTCCGCGGAAGCAAATATTTATATGATTTTTTACAAAATAAAGTCAGATTTTACCTTTTCTTGATTAATACGTTGTATATTGTAAGCTACATGGGCTGGATTCTAGAATACCTACCATACTTGAAATAGCAATTTTCTTGTTGCAATGTTTTCTTTTACCTAAAATATGATGAAGAGTTATAAAATTTTGGGGCGGAAGCAATTATTTATATGATTTTTTACAAAAATAAAGTCAGATTTTACCTTTTCTTGATGAATACGTTGTATATTGTAAGCTACATGGGCTGGATTCTGGATTACCTGCCACACTTGAAATAGCAATTTTCTTGTTGCAATGTTTTCTATTAGTGAAAATATGATAAAGAATTATAAAATTCGGGCGCGGAAGCAAATATTTATATGATTTTTTACAAAAATAAAGTCATATTTCACTTATTCTTGAAATGGATAATTTTGTAAAAACATACATATTCATGCTTTAGGATCTATACTATGGATAATTTAAGCATTGGACATGCAAAAGTGACCATAACGTGGTACCAATCAGATAATAAACATTCAATTTTCGGGTGTCATTTTAATGAATAAGTTTTATGTTTTAAGCTACATGGGCTAGATTCTAGAATAACTACCACAATTGAAATAGCAGTTTTCTTGTTGCAATGTTTTATTTTAGCTAAAATATGATGAAGAATTATAAAATTCGGGCGCGGAAGCAATTATTTATATGAATTTTTTACAAAAATAAAGTCAGACTTTACCTATTCTTGATGAATACGTTGTATATTGTAAGCTACATGATCTGAATTCTAGAATACCTACCACAATTGAAATAGGAATTTTCTTGTTGCAATGTTTTTTTTTAGCTAAAATATGATGAAGAATAGTAAAATTCGGGCGCGGAAGCAAATATTTATATTGTGCGGGATAACAGGGGTGGATACCCAGGATATCGAGTATGGATGATGGTAACAATGGTGAGGTCGTAAATCTCACTTTCACACAACCACGCGAAAAACACTTATTTATTTACACACAGCACAACCAAAACTACACAAAATAACAGATATAACAAATGTAAATACTTTACGGATCAAACAAATGTAAATACTTTACGGATCAAACTGGAGCAGTACAACAATGGATTGTTGCGGACCGATACAAAACAACTTTGGCCAAAACAAAGCCAGAACCGAACCGGACTTGTCCTTGTACTATGTTTTAAAACCAACAAAATTTGCTAGCGACAGCGCCACTAACAATAAACTACAAGAAAATACAATGAAGCGTATAGGGCGTTGACATTGGCAAATATGTGTTGTACCTTTGATAATATACGGAGCTGACAACAATTAAAATCTCAAACATACTGCCCACCTAGTCGAGAAGCGACTAAACTAAACAATTAACATGGAAGAACAATGAAACTTATGTAAGCAAGATCGTGTGGACATCAGGCCGACTGGGAATGACCTGGACTGCCCACCGTAGAACGACGCAGCGGTGGCGACGGCGGCGCGGCGAGTCTCTGCTTGGCTGAGGGGATGACGTCCGTCTCGATCGTCAGAGGGCTTAGCCGGGAGATAGGTCGACGAAGCTCTGAAGTGGCAGTCTTGACGGTGACTACCCTGACGAGGCCGTCTGCCCCTGGATGCAGCTCAGTCACTCGGCCCAGTGCCCATCTACCTGGAGGCAGCTGCGGGTGGTGAACCAGCACTAACTGGCCCACACTGAAGTTGGATCTTTCCCCGCGCCAGCGGGGACGTTGTTGCAGGTGGTGCAGGTACTGCGTTGACCACTTCTTCCAGAAGTGCTGTGTGAGTCGTTGAACGAGCCGCCAGCGGGTCGCCAGGTCGCTGGGCTCGTCGTGGGAATCTGGTTCTGGAACGGTCAGCAATGATGAACCAACCAGGAAGTGCGCTGGGGTCAGCGCGGACAGGTCCGCAGTGTCCGACGAGGACGGCGTCAGCGGACGGAAATTCAGGCAGGCCTCTACCTGAGCCAGTACTGTAGATAGCTCCTCGTACGTGACGGTCGTCTCATCAATGGTTTTGCGGAGGAGACTCTTTACTGATTTGACTCCGGCCTCCCACAGGCCGCCGAAGTGCGGTGCAGACGGTGGAATGAAGCTCCAACGTGTGCCGGAGTCGGACAGGGTAGAAGCTACTTCGTGGTAGAACAGCGACGCCTGATGGAACATGGAGCGCAGCTCTGCGCTGGCACCGACGAACGTCGTGCCGTTGTCGGAAAGCAGCTCGCTGCACACTCCTCGCCGTGCAACGAACCGACGGAAGGCCGCCAGGAAGGCCTTGGTCGTCAAGTCGCTCACGACCTCCAGGTGAAGCGCCTTGGTGGAAAGACAGACGAAGAGGGCGATGTAGGCCTTGGTGGAGTGTCGCTTACGACCTGGGGACGGGCGGCACTGGATGGGTCCTGCGTAATCTACTCCTGAACGCAGGAAAGGGCGGCTGGGAGTCACTCTCGCAGCTGGCAGGTTTCCCATGAGTTGTTTGCCCATCAGCGGACGACGGCGCCTGCAAGGGATGCAAGTTCGGAGCAGCTTCTTTGTTAGGGCTCGCCTTTGGAGGATCCAGACGTGCTTCTGGAGGAGTGAGTGAGTTAATGCTAAGCCAGCGTGGAGGGCTAATGCGTGCCAATGTAGGACATGTAGCTGGCTTAGCGGAGATGACTTTGGAAGGATAGGCGGGTGTCTTTCGGAATCGGGAAGTCCGGAATTCTCGAGTCTACCGCCCACGCATAGCATGCCGTGAGCGTTGAGAAATGGATTTAGACTCACGAGAGGCGAAGTCCTTGGAATGGGTCTAGCGCTTTTCAGTTGCGCTATTTCAGTGGCAAACTTCTCTCTCTGGACATTGCGGATCAGACGGACTCTCGCAGCAGTTAGTTCGAATGTGGTTAGGAAGCCGGTGCATGTCTCTTGCTCTCGATCTTCCAGACCTGCAAGTCTGGAAATTCTTCCTCTCTTGTCGCAGCGGCGGGCGAATCGCATGCACTGGGCTGTTACGCGGAGCGTGCGTGACAGGGAGGAGTACCGCGCTAACAGAGCGAACTCTTTTTCGACCCGGACCGGCATGGACCGGGTTTTCTTGACAGCTTCTTCACCTGGTGAATCGGGTAGCTCTT
This sequence comes from Stenolophus ochropezus, assembly GCA_035578165.1. Lineage (NCBI taxonomy): Eukaryota > Metazoa > Arthropoda > Insecta > Coleoptera > Carabidae > Stenolophus > Stenolophus ochropezus. The sequence goes on along the minus strand of JAQOWZ010000099.1, from coordinate 26,488 downwards.
GTGTTGCGGTCGGCCAATTCTGAGTCGCGTCAGAAAGCCATGGAGTACCGTTCCACCATAGGCTCGAGGTGGAGAGTTCTTTGCAGGCACTCTCTTCTGGGGAGAGCGAGGAAGGAGCGGCGGGAATCTCTTCAAGTTCCCAGAACCGGCGAAAATTGTGATCCAGGTCCTCCTCTACACTGCAATGTAGAGAGGACACGGGAGATGCACCGTCCTCGTCGACGGCTCCGGACAGGACCCAACCTAGAGCTGTGTTGATGGCTACCACACTGGAGCCTGGGACTGGATACACTCCTGGACGGAGTAGAGGGCCAAAAACGTCGGCTCCAAGCAGTAGGCCAACCTTCTGGTCTCGGTGATAGCATGGATCGGCCAGCTCGAGGTGCAGCAGCAGCTGCGGATCTAAGGGATGGACTCTCCGTTGTGGAACGTGAGCCGTCAGACGTGGAAGCACGTAGGCGGATACCTGGTGCTCGGCACCAGGTGCTGCTATGGATCGGAAGACGACTTCCACTCGTGAGGAGGCCGTGGCAGAGTGCGAGGCCGCGACGCCGACGACCTTGACGTGGAAGCGCCGCCTGGCTAGACCAAGACATTGCACAATGTCTTTAGAGATGAAAGACACCTCGGACCCGATGTCGAGGAGCGCGCGTGTCTGTACGCGCTGTCCGCTGGGCGAACAGATGGTGACCAGCGCTGTGGTCAGGAGAACCATGGCACGGGATGTGTCCTGGTGCGTGGAGTGACTAGAGACCGTGGAGGTATGGAGAGCAGCAGCTCTTTCTGGAGGACTGGCCGAACCTGTAACAGAACTGGATGGGAAAGCGTCGTGCAGCAGCGTGTTGTGCGTCTGGCTGCACTTGGAGCACGTCTTCGTGGATCTGCATGCGTTACGCTGGTGGGAACCCAGGCAGTTGAAGCAGAGCCGAAGTCGCTTGACCTCGGACAGGCGCTCTTGTGGAGACTTCCCCCGGAACGATGAGCAGGAGAAGTTGGAGTGCGAGTCTCCGCAGAACATGCAGTTCGTGTTCCTGACGCTTGCAGAGACCTGGTGTGAGCGAAGTGGCGCAGCCTTCGCGTTGGAGGCCGTTATGGAGCGGGCAGGTGGGCTCAGCGGGGCCGACATCTCTAATGCGCGGATACGCATCACGCAGAAGGCCTCGAGCTGCTTGAGTGTCGGCTGTTCCAACTTGTAGTCGGGGTTCACCAACGTTTGAGTCGCATCTATGGAAGCGAGATGCAACTCCCATGCTCGGCGGGATGCTGAGTCTAGGCGACGGAGGAGTAAGAACACGATGACGTCGTCCCACTTGTCTACAGGTCGCCCTAGCTGCTCGAGCGATCTTATCTCTTGCCGTGTTCGGTCGATCAGGGCCCGCAGGTCGCGTGCGGACTCTTTCGATACCTGGGGCAGGTCGAACAGTGCCGACAGGTGAGCACTTACCAGAACCCGACTGTTCCGGTACCTGGCGCAGACGGCGTCCCAGGCTCCCTGGAAGTTCGCTGCCATGGTGGCCATGGTACGCACTAGGAGTGCGGCTTCACCTTTCAGTGCTGCCTTGAGGAGGAGCAGCTTCTGGACGTCGGGAACATCGTCACGGTCTATCACGAGACCCTAAAAGGCGTCGTGGAATGCCTCCCATTCCAAGTATGACCCGGAGAACTCCGGCAGGTTTGCCTTAGGTAGAGGCGGAAGGGAAGCCTTTGGCGGTTGAACTGGAGCGACAACTGGAGCTGGTGGAGGTGGCGAAGGACGGAGGGCCTCCAGGATAGCGACACCCGTCAAGTACAAGAGCTCTGTGGCGGAGAAGTGATCTTCAACGAAGTACACCGTCGCTTCTGAGCCCTTTTCTGCTCTAAAAGAGTGGTGGTTAGTCAGGAAGTCATCCCAATGTCTCTGTAGGTTGGCGAGCGCGCTGTCGATCAGCCTGCTTGTCGGTGTTATTTCTTCTTTCGACAGCTGCGTACGGAGTGCCAGCGGTAACTTCCGGATCTGTTCCGTCAACTCTTGCTGGTGACGCAACACTTCAGCCATTGTTGAACCTGGTGAAGGTTACGGACGCGAAAACGGAACTGTTTGGCGATGACTTCGAAGTTATCGTGACTCTACACGCAGGTTTGCGAGGTTAGAATTAACAAAGGATGGGTGGATGACACTGGATTAGGATTTGACAGGCTATGCGCATGGACAAGGATTTGACAGGTTTTGCACGTGGTTTTAAGGGTGGAAAAAACTCGGATAATCCGGATAGTATCCGGCTCGAAGGACCAAAAAATGTGCGGGATAACAGGGATGGATACCCAGGATATCGAGTATGGATGATGGTAACAATGGTGAGGTCGTAAATCTCACTTTCACACAACCACGCGAAAAACACTTATTTATTTACACACAGCACAACCAAAACTACACAAAATAACAGATATAACAAATGTAAATACTTTACGGATCAAACAAATGTAAATACTTTACGGATCAAACTGGAGCAGTACAACAATGGATTGTTGCGGACCGATACAAAACAACTTTGGCCAAAACAAAGCCAGAACCGAACCGAACTTGTCCTTGTACTATGTTTTAAAACCAACAAAATTCGCTAGCGACAGCGCCACTAACAATAAACTACAAGAAAATACAATGAAGCGTATAGGGCGTTGACATTGGCAAATATGTGTTGTACCTTTGACAATATACGGAGCTGACAACAATTAAATACTCAAACATATATGTTTTTTACAAAAATAAAATCAGATTTTACCTATTCTTGAAATGAATACTTTTGTTCAAACATTCATACTCATGCTTTAGGATCTATACTATGGATAATTTTAGCATTGGCCATGCAAAAGTGACCATAACGTGGTACCAATCAGAAAATAAACATTCAATTTTCGGGTGTCATTTTAACAAATACATTGTACATTGTAAGCTACAGGGGCTGGATTCTAAAATATCTACCACACTTGAAATAGCAATTTTCTTGATGCAATGTTTTCTTTTAGATAAATTATGATGAAAAGTTATAAAATTCGGGCGCGGAAGCAAATATTTATATGATATTTTACAAAATAAAGTCAGATTTTACCTTTTCTTGATGAATACGTTGTATATTGTAAGCTTCATGGGCTGGATTCTGGATTACCTGCCACACTTAAAATAGCAATTTTCTTGTTGCAATGTTTTCTTTTAGCTAAAATATGATAAAGAATTATAAAATTCGTGCGCGGAAGCAAATATTTATATGATTTTTTACAAATATAAAATCATATTTCAGTTATTCTTGAAATAGATATTTTTGTAAAAACATTCATATTCATGCTTTAGGATCTATACTATGGATAATTTTAGCATTGGACATGCAAAAGTGACCATAACGTGGTACCAATCAGATAATAAACATTCAATTTTCGAGTGTCATTTTAATGAATACGTTCTATATTGTAAAGCTACATGGGCTGGATTCTAGAATACCTACCCCACTTAAAATAGCAATATTCTTGTTGCAATGTTTTCTTTTAGCTAAAATAAGATGAAGAATTATAAAATTCGGGCGCGGAAGCAAATATTTATATGAGTTTTTACAAAAATAAAGCCAGATTTTACTTATTCTTGTGAATACGTTGTATATTGTAAGCTACATGGGCTGGATTTTACAATACCTACCACACTTAAAATAGCAATTTTCTTATTGCAATGTTATCTTTTAGCTAAAATATGACGAAGAATTATAAAATTCGGGAGCGGAAGCAAATATTTATATGATTTTTTACAAAAATAAAGTCAGATTTTACCTATTCTTGACGAATACGTTGTATATTGTAAACTACATGGGCTGGATTCTAGAATACTTACCACACTTGAAATAGCAATTTTCTTGTTGCAATGTTTTCTTTTAACTAAAATATGATGAAGAGTTATAAAATTCGGGCGCGGAAGCAAATATTTATATAATTTTTTACAAAAATAAAGCCAGATTTTACCTTTTCTTGATGAATACGTTGTATATTGTTAGCTACATGAGCTGGATTCTAGTTTACCTACCACACTTGAAATAGCAATTTTCTTGTTGCAATGTTCTCTTTTAGCTAATATATGATTAAAAATTATAAAATTCGGGCGCGGAAGGAACTATTTATATGATTTTTTACAAAATTAAAGACAGATTTTACCTATTCTTGAAATGGATATTTTTGTAAAACATTCATATTCATGCTATAGGATCTATACTATGGATAATTTTAACATTGGACATGCAAAAGTGACCATACAGTGGTACCAATCAGATAATAAACATTCAATTTTCGAGTGTCATTTTAATGAATACGTTCTATATTGTAAAGCTACATGGGCTGGATTCTAGAATACCTACCCCACTTAAAATGGCAATATTCTTGTTGCAATGTTTTCTTTTAGCTAAAATAAGATGAAGAATTATAAAATTCGGGCGCGGAAGCAATTATTTATATGAGTTTTTACAAAAATAAAGCCAGATTTTACCTATTCTTGTGAATACGTTGTATATTGTAAGCTACATGGGCTGGATTCTGGAATACCTACCACACTTGAAATAGCAATTTTCTTGTTGCAATGTTTTCCTTTAGCTGAAATATGATGAAGAATTAAAAAATTTGGGTGCGGAAGCAAATATTTATATGATTTTTTACAAAACTAAAGTCAGATTTGACCTATTCTTGAAATGGATATTTTTTTTAAAACATTCATATTCGTGCTTTAGGATCTATACTATGGATAATTTTTGCATTGGACATTCAAAAGTGACCATAACGTGGTACCAATCAGACATTAAACATTCAATTTTCGGGTGTCATTTTAATTAATACGTTGTATATTGTAAGCTCCATGGGCTAGATTCTAGAATACCTACCACACTTTTAATAGCAATTTTCTTGTTGCAATGTTTTCTTTTAGCTAAAATATGATGAAAATTTATGAAATTCGGGCGCGGAAGCAAATATTTATATGATTATTTACAAAAATATAGTCAGATTTTACCTTTTCTTGATGAATACGTTGTATATTGTTAGCTACATGGGCTGGATTCTAGTTTACCTACCACACTTAAAATAGCAATTTTCTTGTTGCAATGTTTTCTTTTAGCTAAAATAAGATGAAGAATTATAAAATTCAGGCGCGGAAGCAAATATTTATATGAGTTTTTACAAAAATAAAGCCATATTTTACCTATTCTTGATGAATACGTTGTATATTGTAAGCTACATGGGCTGGATTCTGGAATACCTACCACACTTGAAATAGCAATTTTCTTGTTGCAATGTTTTCTTTTAGCTAAAATATGGTAAAAAATTATAAAATTCGGGCGCGGAAGCAAATATTTATATGATTTTTTACAAAAATACAGTCGGATTTTACCTTTTCTTAATGAATACGTTGTATATTGTAAATTACATAGGCTGGATTCTAGAATACCTACCACACTTAAAATAGCAATTTTCTTGTTGCAATGTTTTCTTTTAGCTCAAATATGATGAAGAATTAAAAAAATTGGGTGCGGAAGCAAATATTTATATGATTTTTTACAAAACTAAAGTCAGATTTGACCTGTTCTTGAAATGGATATTTTTTTTAAAACATTCATATTCGTGCTTTAGGATCTATACTATGGATAATTTTTGCATTCGACATTCAAAAGTGACCATAACGTAGTACCAATCAGACATTAAACATTCAATTTTCGGGTGTCATTTTAAATAATACGTTGTATATGTAACAAAACGCCTGATCCAGTTAAACAAATACCGACTCGTTTTGTTATTTATTTTGTTGTTGAATTGTTTCAAAATTCTTTTTGGTAATAAATAGTTCAAAAATTTGTAAAGATTTCTGAAATTTCGTTTGGCTTTTAAGTTTATGGTTATATAGCTTTAAAGGTTTGCTTCGGACGGTAATAAAACCATCAACCCTGAACGGAACCGTTTTCTGATTCTCAGAAGACGCCAACTTTCTAATTTTTGTGCATCTCAGGGTGTTGAGAATGCACCCGGTTAGAGGCTATGGAATGCAATTTATTTACACGCCCATGTAGTAGACGACCAGTGAAATTGCGAGAATCAGAAAACGGGGATGAATTCTGAAACTTGAGGGAGGTGGTCCGTCGGAGGTAAACTTTTGAAATTGGCAAGTTAGGGGAGTCAGGGACAGATAGTCAACGAATAAAGAAGAGGAGTCAATCATGACTCGTGTTGTACATAATATATTGTAAGTAAGTTTAAGTTTATTCCTCACTTGTAACCAATAATTAGTAATTTTTAACTTGTTGTAATTCTATTTCATTTTTAATATATTTTATTGTTAAATTTTCTTATTATCGCTTTGTTTATCCCTATTAATTAATTCTTATTCCTAAAATTAGTTTGATTATTCTAATTAAAAATAATCTGGTGGCAGCAATTTAAATTCTACCATTTTTGACATCTTAATTCTGAATTAAATAAATAACTGTTTTATTAAATTTGAAACCCAAAATTCAATAATCCAAATTCTCTTTTTCACATTGTTACAAATGGTGGCGAGCGGTGAGATTCGAATATTCCGGTAGCCAAGCTCGTTTGAATTTGAGTTAGAAATTCTAATAGCCACGCTCATTTTAATTTAGTGTAAAGTCAATACAAAATTTAGTTACAATGAATCAACAATTAGTGATTGATATTTTATTTAATGGTGTAACAACTTTTGGCGGTGAAGACCATGAATGTGTTGAAAAATTCATTGCAAATTTAGAAAATGTTCAGAAAAAAACTAATATTTCGTTCAAAAGATTACAAGCTCTTGGTTCTATACATTGTACAGGGAAAGCAAAGCGATATGTATTTTTAAATGCTGAGAAATTGCGGGGAGATTGGGAACTTTTCAAAAAACTTATGAGACAAAGATTTGAGAAAATTAATTTTGATGATATTTCGGAAAATATTAGACCTGCGAAAGTTTTTAAGTCAAATATACAAATTCAAAATTATTCCCAATATCAGAGAGCTCCGGTAGAAAATTTTACACATCAAAATTTAAATTCAGAAATTAGCGCAGGAAATAATCAAAATTATCGGGATAGAATTCCTTTAAAAGAACTGATGTGCTTTCGATGCGAGAAAATGGGACACATGCAGTGGAACTGTCCTGCAAAATTTGCTGATCGTATTTTCTTGTTGCAATGTTTTCTTTTAGCTAAAATATGATAAAAAAAAATTAAATTTGGGCGCGGAAGCAAATATTTATATGATTTTTTACAAAAATAAAGCCAGATATTACCTTTTCTTCATGAATACGTTGTATATTGCAAGCTACATGGGCTGGATACTAGAATGCCTACCACACTTAAAATAGCAATTTTCTTGTTGCAATGTTTTCTTTTAGCTAAAATATGATAAAGAATTATCAAATTCGGGCGCGGAAGCAAATAATTATATGATTTTTTACAAAAATAAAGTCAGATTTTACCTATTCTTGAAATGGATATTTTTGTTAAAACATTCATATTCATGCTTTAGGATCTATATTATTGTAACGTTTTATTTATTTAGGTGAAGTGTAAAATTAATTAAAACGCTAATATTTATATAACTAAGTTTAATTAAAGAAATATGAATTATAAAGAATAATGAAAAAAATTACTAACACGAAGAATTAACAAATATAAACACTAATTTAAGACTAACATATATCAATAAAGACTTAAACACTAAAATAATTTATTTAAACAATTAGAACTAAGCAATATTTATTTCAACAATATTTATATGGTTGGTTGGCCATTTCTTGTACTCGTCCAAATTTTCTTTTAAAAACTGAAGCGATGCCGCGGGACATTTTAATATCTTTCGCTACACAATGTGCAAGGGACTACTCTGGGGACACGGTGAACAGATCTCGTTGTTCTTCTCGTGTCCCGCCATACCGAGCCTTATGACCAGTAGAATGACTTTCCATGAAGTCTTCAAATGTAGGTTCCTCAGGTACAACCCGGCGAACCGTCGCTCCACGATGATCGTTAAAGTTATCACCAGCGAAAGGGGCTAACCGATTGAAGTGGACTACTCTCGGCTTTCCATTAGGTGTTTTCCTAATTCTGTAGACCACATCATTTAATCTCTTTACGATCTCGTAGGGACCTTTCCAATTCTTTTGTAGCTTCGGTGATAAGCCACGACGTCTTTGTGGATTGTAAAGTCATACCAAATTCCCAGGTTGAAAACCACCTTTTTCAGCCTTGACGTCATACTGGTCCTTCATCCGATCGCTGGCACCTTGAATGTTTGTGCGGACTTGTTCATGGATGTCATTCATTCTTCTCCGTAAATCCGTTACATAGTCCTCCCCGGCTAGATCTTCACCGGGTTTACTGCCAAATACCAGGTCGCATGGTATGCGCAACTCCCGCCCGAATAAGATGTTAGCTGGTGTCTGCCCTGTTGTCTCATGCACGGATGAACGGTAAGCTAACAAGAACAGATGAATATGTCGGTCCCAGTCTCGTTGATGGTTAGAGACTACCTTTGACAAATACCGATTTATTGTTCTATTCATCCGTTCAACCATGCCATCAGACTGCGGGTGTAATGCAGTAGTTCTGGTTTTCTTTATTCCTAATATCTTACAGATATTTTAGAACAGAGCAGACTCGAAATTCCTTCCTTGGTCGGAATGTATCTCTCGCGGTACTTCAAATCGGCAGATGCATTCTTTTACCAAGACTTCAGCGACCGTTACGGCTTCCTGGTTGGGTAATGGATAGGCTTCGACCCACTTAGTAAAGTAGTCCATTACTACTACTATGTATTTATTTCCATCATCAGTTTCGGATAATGGTCCGGCCACGTCAATCGTAATGCGTTCAAAGGGACTTCCAACGTTATATTGGCGCATAGGAGCTCTTCTTTTCCTATGTGGCCCGTTACTTCCCGCGCAGACCACAGATTTCTTGCACCACTCTTTAACAGCTTCTTTGCAATTTACCCAGTAAAATCGTTGGCGCAATCTCTCAAGGGTTTTATTTACTCCAAAATGTCCAGATCCGTCGTAGGTCTCCTCCAATACTTCCGGTACTCTATTTCTAGGGATTAACAGCTGGGTTCTACTCTCAGTACCTTCAGTATTCTCTATGACACGTTTCAGGAGGCCCTATTCAAGAACAATAGAGTCCCACTGCGCCCAGTACGATTTTACACTTTGTGAGTGTCGTGCAACATCTTCCCAAACTGGTCTGCTATCGCCACGTTTCTAATCCCGTATGATTTTCAAGTCCGAGTCATTCTCTTGGTCCTTGCGAAGGTCTTCCGTTTGCCAACTATCATTCACTACTGTTGTTCTGGCGATGGTAGAGAGTTTTTCTTCTAGACGACTGCAGTGCTTGCATTCGTCCTGGCAAGGTCTTCTTGATAATGCGTCAGCATTACGATGGCTTGTACCTGCTCGATGCTCAATAACGAAGTCATATTCTTGCAACCTTTCAATCCATCTAGCTGCCTGACCTTCAGGATTCTTAAATTGTAGCAGCCATTTGAGAGCAGCGTGGTCAGTTCTTATAAGAAATCTTCTACCGTACAAATATTTGTAGAAGTGCTCCACGGATTTCACGACAGCCTAAAGTTCTTATCTGGTGACGCAATAATTCCTCTCTAGTTTTGACAAGGTCTTACTAAAATAGGCAATAACCTTCTCTTGTCCTTCTTGTATCTGGGAAAGAACGCCACCAATTCCAACGTTGCTGGCATCTGTATCTAGAACGAATTCTCCTTCTGGTAAAAGATAACTTAGGACAGGTGCACTTGTCAAGGAATATTTAAGTTGTTTGAACGCAGCTTGACAGTCCATCTCCCAGATAAATTTTCTGCCTTCCTCAGTAAGCCTTGTCAATGGCTTCGCTATGTTGGCAAATCCAGGTACATAACGTCGGTAGTATGTACAGAGACCAAGGAAACTTCTCAATTCATGTTTATCCCTCGGTACTGGCCAGTCACCCACAGCCCTTATTTTCTCCGGGTCAACTGCAATACCCTTACCAGAAACTACGTGTCCAAGATAATGAACTTCTTTTTGAAATAAGTGACACTTCTTTGGACTGAGTTTCAGGTTAGCCTTCCTCAATCTTTGGAAAACCTCTTCCAAGTTCTTCATGTGGTCCTCGAACGTTTTTCCTACCACAATAATATCGTCGATGTAAACCAAACATGTTTTCCACGACAGTCCAGCCAACACGGTTTCCATAAGTCGTTCAAACGTTGCAGGGGCATTGCAGAGCCCAAATGGCATAACAGTAAATTGACAAAGACCGGTACCGATGGTAAATGCCGTCTTTTCTTTGTCTCTTGGGTATAAATCTACTTGCCAGTATCCGCTTTTTAAATCAAGAGTAGAGAAGATCTTTGATCCTGCCAATGTGTCCAGTGTATCGTCTATTCGGGGTAGCGGGTAGCTATCCTTCTTCGTCACGTTGTTAAGTTGACGATAATCAACGCAAAGTCTTGTAGAGCCATCCTTCTTCTTTACTAGCACCACTGGTGAAGCCCATGGACTGCTTGAAGGTTCAATCACACCTTCCGTAGCCATATCCTCTATAATTTCTTCTGCTTCTTCCCGCTTCACCAGTGGTAATCTTCTTGCTGTTTGGCGGATGGGTCTTGCGTCTCCGTCTATTTTATGATGGACAACATTGGTTCTTCCTTTGTACTTCTTGTCCAATTGGAACACATCTTGAAAGTTGGCAATTAAACCCTTAGCCTTGATTTTCTGATCGGCGGACAAGTCCTGGAACGATGTTGACAGCTCCTTCAATAGAATATCCGGAACTTCACAGGATGTGTTGTCTTTGGCCGTCACAGTTCGAATAATCGATAATACCGTTGAGCATTCTCCTACTATGGTCCCTTTCTTCAGTATAACGGGGTAAAAATTTATGTTCATTACTCGAACTGGGATTATCTTGTCGGTTTTGATCAAGGCTTTTCCAATTACAACTCCAGTCCCAGTTTTGGCATCATCGTTTTTCGGCTGGAGCATGACAATGTTTCCCTAACAGAAGCTACCCTCTAGCTGTGCGTCCACGATTGATTCACTCCGTTCTGGGAGGGTTACATCTTCCGTTATTAATACTCGCATGGCATTGTCGTCTCGTGGATTTAATACCAATTCTTCATCATTGACCATCATCACTCCATTCTTCAGGTCAAGTTTAAATCCATGCTTTTTCATAATGTCCATGCCGAGAATGAATTCATCTTCTACGTCAGCTACCAGCACACGATGTTTAATGCACGTTGTTCCAACAGTGATGCTCAAATCTATTTCTCCAGATGCGGTAGCTTGTTCTCCAGTAGCTGTGCGTATCTGCCACTTTGTTGGAAGTAGATGTTTTCTGCATAGTTTTCTTGCTAAGTCGGGTCTGATTATTGTTTTTGTCGCACCCGAATCCAGCAACATTTTAAGCGGCCTGCTGTCGATAGAGCCGTCTACATAGATGCTATTAGCTTGATGATGTAGGGATGCAACATAAGTGATGGATTCTGGGGCTACTGGATTACGGGTCGACGATTGCCCCTTCGAATCAACCCGACTTAGTTTCCTGACTCCTTTTCTTCCTGTCTTGGTTCTGCTTTCTTCTGTTGTTTTCTGCAGAGCCTTTGCGGTTGACCTAATTTACCGCAATTCCAACAGCGGAGTTTCTTTCTTCCAGCAGCATTAATTTCAGACGTAATTCGTCTTATCTTGTCTTCTAGATCTTCGGTGTCTTCGGGCCTCTCAGCATCGATATTTCGCACTCGCGATTGGTTACGTGAAGCTTGTTTCGCAGCTTCATGGTCTAAGGCATATGAAAGTGCGTCAACCAGAGTTTTTGGTCGAGCCAATCGTAGTGCCTGCTGAGTTTCATTATCTCGGACCCCATAGATAAAGGCTTGTATAGCTAGGCATTCCAAAACGATGTCAGGAGCTGTAGGGTGTGCAAGACGAACTTAACGAGCTATATCAGCTTCGAATTCTTGAAGGTTTTCTTTAGAACTCTGATATCGTTTCCTCAGTTGTGTCTGGTACACTTGCTCTAGATGCGCATTGCCATATCGCATATCCAATCTCTTAACAAGTTGTTCGTAATCTTCTTGTTCATCTTCTTTTAACGTTTGTAGGATATCGATGGCTTCTCAACGTAGCGAAACTGTCAGCGCAGTAGCCTTTTCTTTGGAAGTCCAGCCATTTGCTTTGGCAGCGGCTTCAAATTGTTTTGCATAATTCGGCCATGATGACTTGCCATCGAATTCGGGTGCTTTAATGTGCAGTTTTGAATTATGTTCCGCTTGTACTGTTTTGTTTACTTGAATAATATCTGCCACATTAGAATTTAATACAGCTGGTGTAATATTAGAGAAATTTTGCTGCAACTCTTCAACTTTTTTCTCGTAAGTTTCTATTCTCTCTTCTAATATTCTAGAACTTTCTTTCAATTGTTTGTTTAGCATGTCCTCCAAACCTTTAGAATTTTCCATTAATTTCTCCTCCCATATTCTAGAATTTTCTGTAAATTTCGCTTCTAAAATTCTAGAATTTTCTATTAATTCTTCTTTTAAAGTTCTAGAATTTTCTGTTAACTTTTCTTCCAAAGTTCGAGAACTTTCCGCCAACTTTTGTTCTAAAGCTTTAGAATTTTCTAGCAACTCTTCTTTCAATGTTCGAAAATTTTCCTCAGATTTTCTAGAACTTTCCTCTAATTTTTGTTCTAAAGTTTTAGAATTTTCTAGCAACTCTTCTTTCAAAGTTCAAAAATTTTCTTTCATTTCATCTTTTAATGTTATAGAAGTTTCTTTTAGAATTTTAACAAAATCGGTGAAACCACCCGCAATTTCGAATACAAACTCATCTGGATTTTCACCAGCTTCTACTAAAGCTTGCCGTAGACGAAGTTGCAGAACGCTTTGGATCCCGATGTATCTAACTCTCCGTCTTCCAGCTCCCTCTTGAGATCGGTTACTTTTAATTCACTTAATTTTACTTGTTTATTCGCCATTTTATTTATTTTTATTTTACACTTCACAGTTTTTAATAACCCTCGACTTGACACCAATTGTAACGTTTTATTTATTTAGGTGAAGTGTAAAATTGATTAATACGCTAATATTTATATATTTAGGTTTAATTAAAGAAATATGAACTATAAAGAATAATGAAAAAAATAACTAACACTAAGAATTAACAAATATAAACACTAATTTAAGACTAAAATATATCAATAAAGACTTAAACACTTAGATAATTTATTTAAACAATTAGAACTACGCAATATTTATTTCAACAATATTTATATCACTCTTTATTTATATCACTATCTATTTATTTATATCACTATCTGTTCACTACACGTATCGATACAAGACTGTCCTCGCGATCTTTTGCTTGGGGTATTTATATTAAAACACATCATTCTAGAATATTCTTTGATCCCTTGTAAATCAGAACAATGGGGAGCGGACGGACGTGTTCTGACCTGTTCGCTAGCGGTCGCCGCCCGCGCTGCCGCCCGCGCCGCGACCCTAGGTTCGCTACATTATGGATAATTTTACCATTGGACATGCAAAAGTGAACATAACGTGGTACCAATCAAATAACAAACATTAAATTTTTAGGTGTCTTTTTAATGAATACGTTGTATTTTGTAAGCTACATGAGCTAGATTCTAGAATACCTACCACACTTGAAATAGCTATTTTCTTGTTGCAATGTTTTCTTTTAGCTAAAATATGATGAAGAATTATAAAATTTGGGCGTGGAAGCAAACATTTATATAATTTTTTAAAAAAAGAAAGTCAGATTTTCCTATTCTTGATGAATACGTTGTATATTGTAAGCTACATAAACTGGATTCTAGAATGCCTACCACACTTGAAATAGCAATATTCTTGTTGCAATGTTTTCTTTTAGCTAAAATTTGATGAAGAATTATAAAACTCGGGCGCGTAAGCAAATATTTATATGATTTATTACAAAAATAAAGTCAGAATTTACCTTTTTTTGATGAATACGTTGTATATTGTAAGCTATATGGGCTGGATTATAAAATTCCTATCACACTTAAAATAGCTATTTTCTTTTTGCAATGTTTTCTTTTAGCTAAAATATGATAAAAAATTATAAAATACGGGCACGGCAGAAAATATTTATAAGGTTTTTTTACAAAAATAAAGTTAGATTTTACGTTTTCTTGATGAATACGTTGTACATTGTAAGCTACATGGGCTGGATTCTAGAATACCTACCACACTTGAAATAGCAATATTCTTGTTGCAATGTTTTCTTTTAGCTAAAATAAGATGAAGAATTATAAATTTCAAACGCGAAAGAAAATATTTATATGATTTTTTACAAAAATAAATTCAGATTTTACCTATTCTTGATGAGTACGTTGTATATTGTAAGCTACATGGGCTGGATTTTGGAATATCTACCACACTTGAAATAGCAATTTTCTTGTTGCAATGTTTTCTTTTAGCTAATATATGATAAAAAATTATAAAATTCGTGCGCGGAAGTAAATATTTATATGATTTTTTATACAAATAAAGTCAGACTTTACCTTTTCTTCATGAATACGTTGTATATTGTAAGCTACATGGGCTGAATTCTAGAATACCTACCACACTTGCAATAGCAATTTTCTTGTTGCAATGTTTTCATTTAGCTAAAATACGATAAAAAATTATAAAATTCGGGCGCGGAAGCAAATATTTATATGATTTTTTACAAAAATAATGTCAGATTTTACCTTTTCTTTATGAATACGTTGTATATTGTAAGCTACATGGGCTGGATTCTAGAATACCTACCACACTTGAAATAGCAATTTTCTTTTTGCAATGTTTTCTTTTAGCTAAATTATGATGAAGATTTATAAAATTCGGGCGCGGAAGCAAATATTTGTATAATTTTTTACAAAAATAAATCAGATTTTACCTATTCTTGAATTGGATATTTTTGTTAAAACATTCATATTCTTGCTTTAGGATTTATACTATGATAATTTTAGCATTGGACATGCAAAAGTGACCATAACGTAGTACCAATCAAATAATAAACATAAAATTTTCGGGTGTCATTTTAATGAATACGTTGTATATTGTAAGCTACATGGGCTGGATTCTAGAATACCTACTACACTTTAAATAGCAATTTTCTTGTTGCAATGATTTCTTTTAGCTAAAATATGATGAAGATTTATAAAATTCGAGCGCGGAAGTAAATATTTATATGATTTTTTACAAAAATAAAGTCAGATTTTACCTTTTCTTGATGAATACGTTGTATATTGTAAGCTACATGGGCCGGATTTTAGAATACCTACCACGATTGAAATAGCAATTTTCTTGTTGCAATGTTTTCTTTTAGCTAAAATATGATGAAGAATTATAAAATTCGGGCGGGGAAGCAAATATTTATATGATTTTTTCGAAAATAAAGTCATATTTTACCTATTCTTGATGAATACGTTGTATATTTTAAGCTACATGGGCTGGATTCTAGAATACCTACTACACTTGAAATAGCAATTTTCTTGTTGCAATGTTTTCTTTTAGCTAAAATATGATAAAAAATTATAAAATTCGGGCGCGGAAGCAAATATTTATATGATTTTCTACAAAAATAAAGTAAGATTTTACTTTTTCTTGATGAATACGTTGTATATTTTAAGCTACATGGGCCGGATTCTAGAATACCTAACACACTTGAAATAGCAATTTTCTTGTTGCAATGTTTTCCTTTAGCTAAAATGTGATGAAGAATTATAAAATTTGGGCGCACAAGCAAATATTTATATGAATTTTTACAAAAATAATCAGATTTTACATATTCTTGAAATGGATATTTTTGTTAAAACATTCATTTTTATGCTTTAGAATCTATACTATGGATAATTTTAGCATTGGTCATGCAAAAGTGACCATACTGTGGTACCAATCAGATAATAAACATTCAATTTTCGGGTGTCATTTTAATGAATACGTTGTATATTGTAAGCTACATGGGCAGGATTCTAGAATACCTACCACACTTGTAATAGCAATTTTCTTGGTGCTGTGTTTTCTTTTAGCTAAAATATGATGAAGAATTATAAAATTCGGCAGGGAAGCAAATGTTTATATGATTTTTTACAAAATAAAGTCAGATTTTCCTTATTCTTGATGAATACGTTTTATATTGTAAGCTACATGGGCTGGATTCTAGAATACCTACCACACTAGAAATAGCAATTTTCTTGTTGCATTGTTTTCTTTTAGCTAAAATATGAAGAAGATTAAAAAATTCGGGTGCGGAAGCAAATATTTATATTATTTTTTTTACAAAAATTAAGTCAGATTTTACCTATTCTTGATGAATACGTTGTATATTGTAAGCTACATGTGCTGGATTCTAGAATAACTACCACACTAGAAATAGCAATTTTCTTGTTGCAATAATAACTTTTAGCTAAAATATAATTAAGAATTATAAAAATCGTGTGCGGAAGCAAATATTTATATGATTTTTTAGAAAAATAAAGTCAGATTTGACCTATTCTTGAAATGGATATTTTTGCTATAACATTCATATTCATGCTTTAGGATCTATACTATGGATAATTTTAGCATTGGACATGCAAAAGTGACCATAACGTTGTACCAATCAGATATTAAACATTCAATTTTCGGGTATCATTTTAATGAATACTTTGTATATTGTAAGCTACATGGGCTGGATCCTAGAATACCTACC
This sequence comes from Stenolophus ochropezus, assembly GCA_035578165.1. Taxonomy (NCBI): domain Eukaryota; kingdom Metazoa; phylum Arthropoda; class Insecta; order Coleoptera; family Carabidae; genus Stenolophus; species Stenolophus ochropezus. Next base: position 9,723 of record JAQOWZ010000099.1, on the reverse strand, counting down.
ACACTTGAAATATTAATTTTCTTGTTGCAATGTTATCTTTTAGCTAAAATATGATAAAGAATTAAAATATTCTGGCGCGGAATCAAATATTTATATGATTTTTTAGAAAAATAAAGTCAGATTTTAACTATTCTTGATGAATATATTGTATATTGTAAGCTACATGGGCTGGATTTTAGAATACCTACCACACTTGAAATAGCAATTTTCTTGTTGCAATGTTTTCTTTTAGCTAAAATATGATGAAAAATTATAAATTTCGGGCGCGGAAGCAAAAATTTATATGATTTTTTACAAAAATAAAGTCAGATTTTAATTATTCTTGATGAATACGTTGTATATTGTAAGCTACATGGGCTGGATTCTAAAATACCTATCACAATTGAAATAGCAATATTCTTGTTGCAATATTTTCTTTTAGCTAAAATAAGATGAAGAATTATAAATTTCGGGCGCGAAAGCAAATATTTATATGATTTTTTACAAAAATAAAGTCAGATCTTACCTATTCTTGATGAATACGTTGTATATTGTAAGCTACATGGGCTGGTTTCTAGATTACCTACCACACTTGAAATAGCAATTTTCTTGTTGCAGTGTTATCTTTTAGCTAAAATATGATAAAGAATTATAAATTTCGGGCGCGGTAGCAAATATTTATATGATTTTTTACAAAAATAAAGTCAAATTTTACCTATTCTTGATGAATACGTTGTATATTGTAAACTACATGGGCTGGATTCTAGAATATCTACCACACTTGAAATAGCAATTTTCTTGTTGCAGTGTTTTCTTCTAGCTAAAATATGATGAAAATGATAAAGGTCGGACGCGTAAGCAAATATTTATTAGATTTTTTACAAAAATAAAGTCAGACTTTACCTTTTCTTGATGATTACGTTGTATATTGTAAGCTACATGGACTGGATTCTAGAATACCTACTACACTTGAAATAGCAATTTTCTTGTTGCAATGTTTTCTTTTAGCTAAAATATGATGAAGATTTAAAAAATTCGAGCGCGGAAGTAAATATTTATATGATTTTTTACAAATATAAAGTCATATTTTACCTATTCTTGATGAATACGTTGTATATTGTAAGCTACATGGGCCGGATTCTAGAATACCTAACAAATTGAAATAGCAATTTTCTTGTTGCAATGTTTTCTTTTAGCTAAAATATGATGAAGAATTATAAAATTCGGGCGCGGAAGCAAATATTTATATAAATTTTTACAAAAATAATCAGATGTTACATATTCTTGAAATGGATATTTTTGTTAAAACATTCATTTTCATGGTTTAGGATCTATACTGTGGATAATTTTAACATTGGTCATGCAAAAGTGACCATACTGTGTTACCAATCAGATAATAAACATTCAATTTTCGGGTGTCATTTTAATGAATACGTTGTATATTGTAAGCTACATGGGCTGGATTCTAGAATACCTACCACAATTGTAATAGCAATTTTCTTGATGCTGTGTTTTCTTTTAGCTAAAATATGATGAAGAATTATAAAATTCGGCAAGGAAGCAAATGTTTATATGATTTTTTACAAAATAAAGTCAGATTTTACCTATTCTTGATGAATACGTTGTACATTGTAAGCTACATAGGCTGGATTCTAGAATACCTACCACACTAGAAATAGCAATTTTCTTGTTGCAATGTTTTCTTTTAGCTAAAATATGAAGAAGATTAAAAAAATTCGGGTGCGCAAGCAAATATTTATATTATTTTTTTTACAAAAATAAAGTCAGATTTTACCTATTCTTGATGAATACGTTGTATATTGTAAGCTACATAGGCTGGATTCTAGAATACCTACCACTATAGAAATAGCAATTTTCTTGTTGCATTGTTTTCTTTTAGCTAAAATATGATGAAGATTAAAAAAATTCGGGCGCGGAAGCAAATATTTATATGATTTTTTTACAAAAATTAAGTCAGATTTTACCTATTCTTGATGAATACGTTGTATATTATAAGCTACATGTGCTGGATTCTAGAATAACTACCACACTTGAAATATCAATTTTCTTGTTGCAATGTTATCTTTTAGCCAAAATATGATAAAGAATTAAAATATTCTGGCGCTGAATCAAATATTTATATGATTTTTTAGAAAAATTAAGTCAGATTTTACCCATTCTTTATGAATATATTGTATATTGTAAGCTACATGGGCTGGATCCTAGAATACCTACCACACTTGAAATATCAATTTTCTTGTTGCAATGTTATCTTTTAGATAAAATATGATAAGGAATTATAAATTTCGGGCGCGGAAGGAAATATTTATATGATTTTTTACAAAAATAAAGTCAGATTTTACCTATTCTTGATGAATACGTTGTATATTGTAAGCTACATGTGCCGGATTCTAGAATACCTACCACACTTGAAATAGCAATTTTCTTGTTGCAATGTTATCTTTTAGCTAAAATATGATGAAGATTAAAAAAATTCGGGCGCGGAAGCAATTATTTATATGATTTTTTTACAAAAATAAAGTCAGATTTTACCTATTCTTGATGAATACTTTGGTATCAGAAAATAAACATTCAATTTTCGGGTGTCATTTTAATGAATACGTTGTATATTTTAAGCTACATAAGCTGGATTCTAGAATACCTACCACACTTAAAATATCAATTTTCTTGTTGCTATGTTTTCTTTTAGCTAAAATATGATGAAGAATTATAAATTTCGGGCGCGGAAGCAAATATTTATATAATTTTTTACAAAATAAAGACAGATTTTAGCTATTCTTGATGAATACGTTGTATATTGTAAGCTACATGTGTTGGATTCTAGAATACCTACCACACTAGAAGTAGCAATATCCTTGTTTCAATGTTTTCTTTTAGCTAAAATATGATGAAGATTAAAAAAATTCGGGCGCAGAAGCAAATATTTATATGATTTTTTTACAAAAATAAAGTCAGATTTTACCTATTCTTGATGAATACGTTGTATATTGTAAGCTACATGGGCTGGATTCTAGAATACCTACCACACTTGAAATAGCAATTTTCTTAATGCAATGTTTACTTTAAGCTAAAATATGATGAAGATTTATAAAATTCGGGCGCCGAAGCAAATATTTATATGATTTTTTACTAAAATAAAGTCAGATTTTAGCTATTCTTGATGAATATGTTGTATATTGTAAGCTACATGTGTTGGATTCTAGAATACCTACCACACTAGAAATAGTAATTTCCTTGTTTCAATGTTTTCTTTTAGCTAAAATATGATAAAGATTAAAAAAATTCGGGCGCGGAAGCAAATATTTATATTATTTTTTTTTACAAAAATAAAGTCAGATTTTACCTATTCTTGATGAATACATTGTATATTGTAAGCTACATGGGCCGGATTCTAGAAAACCTAACACACTTGAAATAGCAATTTTCTTGTTGCAATGTTTTCTTTTAGCTGAAATATGATAAAGAATTATAAAATTCCAGCGCGGAAGCAAATATTTATATAATTTTTTACAAAAATAATGTCAGATTTTACCTATTTTTGATGAATACGTTGTATATTGTAAGCTACATGGGCTGGATTCTATAATAGCTACCACAGTTGAAATAGCAATTTTCTTGTTGCAATGTTTTCTTTTAGCTAAAATATGATGAAGAATTATAAAATTCGGGTGCAGAAGCAAATATTTATATTATTTTTTTACAAAAATAGTCAGATTTTACCTATTCTTGATGAATACGTTGTATATTGTAAGCTACATGGGCTGGATTCTAGAATACCTACCAAACTTGAAAATGCAATTTTCTTGTTGCAATGTTTTCTTTTAGCTTAAATATGATGAAAAATTATAAAATTCGGGCGCGGAAGCAAATATTTATATGATTATTTACAAAAATAAAGTCAGATTTTACCTATTCTTGATAAATACATTTTATATTGTAAGCTACATGGGCTGGATTCTATAATACCTACCACACTTAGAATAGCAACTTTCGTGTTGCAATGTTTTCTTTTAGCTAAAATATGTTGAAGAATTATATAATTCGAGCGCGGAAGCAAATATTTATATAAGCTTTACAAAAATAAAGTAAGATTTTACCTTTTCTTGATGAATACGTTGTATATTTTAAGCTACATGGGCTGGATTCTAGAATACCTACCACACTTGAAATAGCAATTTTCTTGTTGCAATGATTTCTTTTAGCTAAAATATGATAAAAAATTATAAAATTCGGGCGCGAAAGCAAATATATATATGATTTAAAAAAAAAAATAAAGTCAGATTTTACCTTTTCTTGATGAATATGTTGTATATTGTAAGCTACATGGGCTGGATTCTAGAATACCTACCACACTTGAAATAGCAATTTTCTTGTTGCAATGTTTTCGTTTACCTAAACTATGATGAAAAATTATAAAATTCGGGCGCGAAAGCAAATATTTATATGATTTTTTACAAAAATTACACAGATTTTACCTATTCTTGATGAATACGTTGTATATTGTAAGCTACATGGGCTTGATTTTAGAATACCTACCACACTTGAAATAGCAATTTTCTTGTTGCAATGTTTTCTTTTAGCTAAAATATGATGAAGAATTATAAAATTCGTGCGCGAAAGCAAATATTTATATGATTCTTTACAAAAATAAAATCGGATTTTATTTATTCTTGATGAATACGTTGTATATTGTAAGCTACATGGGCTGGATTCTAGAAAACCTATTACGCTTGAAATAGCAATATTCTTGTTGCAATGTTTTCTTTTAGCTAAAATGAGATGAAGAATTACAAAATTCGGGTGCGGAAGCAAATATTTATATGAATTTTTACAAAAATAAAGTCAGATTTTACTTATTCTTGAAATGGAAATTTTTGTTAAACCATTCATATTCATGCTTTAGTATCTATACTATGGATAATTTTAGCATTGGACATGCAAAAGTGACCATAACGTGGTATCAATCAGATAATATACATTCAATTTTCGGGTGTCATTTTATTGAATACGTTGTATATTGTAAGCTACATGGGCTAGATTCTAGAATACCTACCATACTTGAAATAGTAATTTTCTTGTTGCAATGTTTTCTTTTAGCTAAAGTATGATGAAGAATTATAATATTCGGTCGTGGAAGCAAATATTTATATGATTTTTTACAAAAATAAAGTCAGATTTTACTTATTCTTGATGAATACGTTGTATATTGCAAGCTACATGGGCTGGATTCTAGAATACCTACCACACTTGAAATAGCTATTTTCTTGTTGCAATGTTTTCTTTTATCTAAAATATGATGAAAAATTATAAAATTCGGCCGCGAAAGCAAATTTTTTTATGATTTTTTACAAAAATAAAGTCAGATATTACCTATTCTTGATGAATACGTTTTATATTGTAAGCTACATGGGCTGGATTCTAGAATACCTGCCACACTTTAAATAGCAATATTCTTGTTGCAATGTTTTCTTTTAACTAAAGTAAGATAAAGAATTATAAAATTCGTTCGCGGAAGCAAATATGTATATTATTTTTTACAAAAATAAAGTCAGATTTTACATATTTTTAATGAATACGTTGTATATTGTAAACTACATGGACTGAACTCCGGAATACCTACCAAACTTGATATAACAAGTTTCTTGTTGCAATGTTTTCTTTTAGCTAAAATATGATAAAAAATTATAAAATTCTGGCGCGGAAGCAAATATTTATATGATTTTTTACAAAAATAAATTCAGACTTTACTTTTTTTTGATGAATACGTTGTATATTATAAACTACATGGGCTGGATTCTAGAATACCTACCACACTTGAAATAGCAATTTTCTTGTTGGAATGTTTTCTTTTAGTTAAAATATGATGAAGAATTATAAAGATCGGGCGCAGAAGCAAATATTTATATGATTTTTTACAAAAAATTTGTCAGATTTTACTTATTCTTGACGAATACATTTTAATTGTAAGCTACATGGGCTGGATTCTAAAATACCTACCACACTTGAAATAGCAATTTTCTTGTTGCAATGTTTTCTTTTAGCTAAAATATGATAAAGAATTATAAAATTCAGGCGCGGAAGCAAATATTTATATGATTTTTTACAAAAATAAAGTCAGATTTTACTTTTCTTGATGAATACGATGTATATTGTAAACTACATGGGCTTTTTTTCTTGTTGCAATGTTTTCTTTTAGCTAAAAGCGGAAGCAAATATTTTTATGATTTTTTACAAAAATAAAGTCAGATTTTACCTTTTCTTAAAGGAATATATTTGTTAAAACATTCATATTCATGTTTTAGGATCTATATTATGGATAATTTTAGCATTGGACATGAAAAAGTGACTATAACGTGGTACCAATCGGATAATAAACATTCAATTTTCGGGTGTCATTTTAATGAATACGTTGTATATTGTAAGCTACATGGGCTGGATTCTAGAATACCTACCACCCATGAAATAGCAATTTTCTTGTTGCTATGTTTTCTTTTAGCTAAAATATAGTGCAGAATTATAAAATCGGGCGCGGAAGCAAATATTTATATGATTTTTTACAAAAATAAAGTCAGATTTTACCTATTCTTGTTGAATACGTTGTATATTTTAAGTTACATGGTCTGGATTCGAGAATACCTACCACACGTGATAAAGAAATTTTCTTGTTACAATGTTTTCTTTTACCTAAAATATGATGAAGAATTAAAAAATTCGGCTAAGGAAGCAAATATTTTTATGATTTTTTACAAAAATAAAGTTCTTGATGAATACGTTGTATATTGTAAGCTACATGGTCTGGATTCTGGAATACCTACCACACTTGAAATAGCAATATTCTTGTTGAAATGTTTTCTTTTAGCTTAAATAAGATAAAGAATTACAAAATTCGGGCGCGGAAGCAAATATTTAAATGATTATTTACAAAAATAAAGTCAGATATTACCTATTTTTGATTAATACGTTGTATATTGTATACTACATGAACTGGATTCTAGAATACCCACCACACTTTAAATAGCAATTTACTTGTTGCAATGTTTTCTTTTTTCTAAAATATGATAAAAAATTATAAAATTCGAGCGCTGAAGCAAATATTTATATGATTTTTTACAAAAATAAAGTCAGATTTTACCTTTTCTTGATGAATATGAAGTATATTGTAAACTACATGGGCTGGATTCTAGAATACCTACCACACTTGAAATAGCAATTTTCTTGTTGCAATGTTTTCTTTTAGATAAATTATGATAAAGAATTATAAAATTCGGACGCGGAAGCAAATATTTATATGATTTTTTTGAAAAATAAAGTCATATTTTACCTTTTCTTGAAATGAATATATTTGTTAAAACATTCATATACATGCTTTAGGATCTATATTATGGATATTATTGACCATAACATGGTACCAATTAGATAATAAACATTCAATTTTCGAGTGTCATTTTAATGAATACCTTGTATATTGTAAGCTACATGGGCTGGATTCTAGAATACCTACCACACTTGAAATAGCAATTTTCTTGTAGCTTTGTTTTCTTTTAGCTAAAATATGATGCAGAATTATAAAATTTAGGCGCGGAAGCAAATATTTATATGACTATTTACAAAAATAGAGTCAGATTTTACCTATTCTTGATGAATACATTTTATATTGTAAGCTACATGGACTGGATTCTAGAATACCTACCACACTTGGAATAGCAATTTTCTTGTTGCAATGTTTTCTTTTAGCTAAAATATGTTGAAGAATTATAAAATTCGGGCGCAGAAGCAAATATTTATATGGTTTTTTACAAAAATAATGTCAGATTTTACCTATTCTTAAAGAATACGTTGTATATTGTAAGCTACATGGGCTGGATTCTAGATAACCTACCACACTTGAATTAGCAATTTTCTTGTTGCAATGTTTTCTTTTAGATAAAATATGATGAAGAATTCAAAAATTCGGCCGCTGAAGCTAATATTTTTATGATTATTTACAAAAATAAAGTCAGATATTACCTATTCTTGAAATGTATATTTTTGTTAAAACATTCATATTTATGCTTTAGGATCTATACTATGGATAATTTTAGCATTAAACATGCAAAAGTGACCATAACGTAGTTCAAACCAGAAATTAAACATTAAATTTTCAGGTGTTATTTTAATGTATACGTTGTATATTGTAAGCTACATGGGCTGGATTCTAGAATACCTACCACACTTGAAATGGCAATTTTCTTGTTGCAATGTTTTTTTTTTAGCTAAAACATGATAAAAAATTATAAATTTCTTGCGCGGAAGCATATATTTATATGATTATTTTCAAAAATAAAGTCAGATTTTACCTATTCTTGATGAATACATTTTATATTATAAGCTACATGGGCTGGATTCTAGTATACCTACCACACTTGGAATAGCAATTTTCTTGTTGCAATGTTTTCTTTTAGCTAAAATATGTTGAAGAATTATAAAATTCGGGCGCAGAAGCAAATATTTATATGGTTTTTTACAAAAATAATGTCAGATTTTACCTATTCTTAAAGAATACGTTGTATATTGTAAGCTACATGGGCTGGATTCTAGATAACCTACCACGCTTGAATTAGCAATTTTCTTGTTGCAATGTTTTCTTTTAGCTAAAATATGATGAAGAATTCAAAAATTCGGCCGCGGAAGCGAATATTTTTATGATTATTTACAAAAATAAAGTCAGATATTACCTATTCTTGATGAATACGTTGTATATTGTAAGCTACATGGGCTAAATTCTAGAATACCTACCACACTTGAAATAGCAATATTCTTGTTTTAATGTTTTCTTTTAGCTAAAATAAGATGAAAAATTATAAAATTCGGGCGCGGAAGCAAATATTTATATGATTTTTTACAAAAATAAAGTCAGATTTTACCTATTTTTGATGAATACGTTGTATATTGTAAGCTACATGGGCTGGACTCTAGAATACCTACCACACTTAAAATAGCTACTTTCTTGTTGCAATGTTTTTTTTAACTAAAATATGATAAAGAATTACAAAATTCGGGCGCGGAAGCCAATATTTATATGACTTTTTACAAAAATAATGTCAGATTTTACCTTTTCTTGGTGAATACGATGTATATTGTAAACTACATGGTCTGGATTCTGGAATACCTACCACACTTGAAATAGAGATTTTCTTGTTAGAATGTTTTCTTTTAGCTAAAGTATGATAAAGAATTATAAAGATCGACCGCGAAAGCAAATATTTGTATTATTTTTTAAAAAAATAAAGTCAGATTTTACCTTTTCTTGATGAATACGTTGTATATTGTAAGCTATATCGGCTGGATTCTAGAATACCTACCACACTTGAAATAGCAATTTTCTTGTTACAATGTTTACTTTTAGCTAAAATATGATAAACAATTATAAAATTTCGGCGCGAAAGCAAATATTTATATGATTTTTTACAAAAATAAAGTCAGATTTTACCTATTCTTAATTAATACGTTGTATATTGTAAGCTACATGGGCTGGATTTTAGAATACCTACCATACTTAAAATGGCAATTTTCTTGTTGCGATGTTTTATTCTTTGTAAAATATGATGAAGAACTATAAAATTCGGGTGCGGAAGCAAATATTTTTATGTTTTTTTGCAAAAATAAAGACAGATTTTACCTATTCTTGATGAATACGTTGTATATTGTAAGCTACATGGGCTGGATTACTCTGAGATAGCGCGT